>OY982574.1:5738800-6338800 GCA_963859945.1 Euplagia quadripunctaria
ACCACCTGTACCGGACGCCGACTTTAACGTCTAATGTACACTACGAACTACTAACGAATCGAAATTACCGAAAAATTCTTGTAACCGTTTACACAGAACCGACTAAAATCTTAGTGTCGTCGACGTCAGAAAAAAACAACAGAAAAGATTCTAAAAATCTCACTCGAACGGGAGCCAATAAAAGCGTGACAAGTTATGAACTGACTTCGAGGACTTCTCAATCCAATTTTTTTTTTATGTGTATGTTATGCGATATCTTGGCTATTTGTAAACAAATTTAACTCATACTTGTTTTTAATGACTTGGTTATACTCATGGTTGATCCCATTTAAATTTTAAGAAAATATTTCACTTCTAACGATGGAAAATTAAGGGATGAAGAATACAGTTTATCACAATTTATCATAATTTAGGCGCATTGAAGTCGGTGCTACTTTTTTAAAGTTAATTTTGTGTGACTTGACAAAAACACTTAACTATAGTACCATAGAGTCATTACTCAAAGCGCCAAGTTTTATAAATCTTACCTTAAATATTTTGTCTAATTGGTCGTGTGTATCCCGTACCCCAGGAAATGTGGGTACTCCACAGAGCATTTCTACGAATATGCACCCCACACCCCACATGTCTAGTGATGTCGAGTACTCGGTACTACCTAGAAGCACATCTGTAGACAAATGCATCACATTAATTTTGGTAAAATTTTACATCATTTCAAAACAACGTCTTAACAAGAGACAGAAAATGATATCAAAAACGGCAAAATATTTTAACATAAATATTATTTTCTAAATTAATATAAAATCAATCGGTGTATTTAAAATGCATTAAAAAGCTATTACAACAAAAGTTTTTTGTATAGATTACTTTACAAAAAACTTAAAACAAAAACTTATGTATTAAAATAAAATTCTAAATTTCAACTCAGTTAAAGATTCCCTCTGTGATGATGACCTTCTGTTAATTTAAACTCAATAACTCGACCGTTACATCTACGCCTAAAATATAGCCTTATGATTATTACTAGTAACAGTGAGACACTTTACACTATAAACTGTAAATAAATAAATAAACTGATCCCTCTTGCTTTCTTCTCGGTATCTCAAGAGCATCACGGATACCGAACCCTGAACTGACAAAACATAGTGTTACGTTACCTCACGAAGACTTATTCTCAAAGGCTCGAGTTTCTCAAACATTGAGAGAAGAAATTTTCAAGAATGTGAACATTAAACAATATAAATTTTCATCACTCTATTGTGATGAAAATACATTAAATTGTTTAATGTTTAATGTTGTTAACATAATGTTGTTCCAACTACCCACAGTTTTATCAAGCGGAAGTAACTGCACATTACACGTGACGAATGTGCGACCTTTTGCACCGAGGTGAGACGCTGTTAAGTAGCAAGACTTGCTGCATTTTGTATAGTAACGGGAGGGATTAAATAGAAAAAAGCTGTGCTGTAATGTACGTGGAAATGGTATTCAGGTCTGACCCAGTTCGGAGGAACAAAATGTGGCGTCAAGTGACTTGTACTAACACGTCACTTGACGTGACATTTTGTACTTGACACTAGTGTATTGAAATGTTACTCGTTTTAGCACTGTTTTTTTTTTTATTTCAAACAAATTTCTGAACCAAATATTTTGCATGTGTCATACGTGTTATTTGTTCAAGCAAATAATTTTTCATTATGGCTATTTGGCTAGAATGAAAAATGATGTTTTTAAAAAAACTACTAAGACTACAAATTGGCGGA
The DNA here is from genome assembly GCA_963859945.1 of Euplagia quadripunctaria. Lineage (NCBI taxonomy): Eukaryota > Metazoa > Arthropoda > Insecta > Lepidoptera > Erebidae > Euplagia > Euplagia quadripunctaria. Next base: position 5,740,564 of record OY982574.1, read on the forward strand.
TATCCTATTGCTGAGATGCAAAATAATTCGTATGATAAGTACAATACGGTGATGAATAATGAGGTAAGTATATATAATACGATTCTGCAAGTGTATTTGACACATTGGGCGTACACTTATCATCTTTGTTTGTGACAGGGGTGAACAATTAGGAGTTTGCGTTATTAATTGATAGAAGTCGTTTACTCTCGCTGTGTACTTGTGTAATATACCTGTCTAAAATTAATGTTAAAAACAATGTTTAAATTATAAATACATTCAACAATATGTATATGTATTAAACACTAGTGTATTTTGATTCTACAAATAAATTCTTGAATTATTTTACACATAAGACCAATACAATAAGTCGAAAATTCAAAAGAAAATAATAGATAGACTGAAACATAGCTGTTAGTCTAGTGGTTAGTGATCCGGGCTGCTGATCAGAGGTCGTGGGTTCGACCTAGGACAAATAATTGTATGACTAGAACGATAAGTTTTTCTGTGTGTGTGTGTGTGTGTGTGGGTGTAATTTATCTATAATATGTGTGTATTTAATATTCCCTATATAAGTATGTGTATCAGTAGACTGGTTACCATAGTACAGACTCTGCCTAGTTTGGGATCAGACGTGTGTGAAATATATCAAGTTATTTTTATATTTACGTACGGTTACGCAAAAAAAAACTATCTTTAACCTGTAACATAGTCTGGACAATCATTTGGAAAGTGCGTATTACGACATGTACCTATTAGATTATTCGAGGCCGGTGAATGAATAAAACCGACGCAAGCTAGTTGCAATAGTTTTTTGGGAAACCTATGTTAAATCTGTAACATGAAGTTGATGACATGCGTACCACTTACCTGGTGGTCTGTACCAGAGTGTGACGACTTCGTGCGAGTACGTGTGACTCGGCACTGATTTGGCGCGCGCCAGACCGAAATCCGCCAGCTTAAGCTCCCCATGAGAACTTATTAACAGGTTCTGTGGCTTTACGTCCCTGTACAATGAAATTTAAACTTCATAAATTGTGTTGACGCTGTAGTTGTAGTGGTTGTAGTGTGTGGTAAAATATCCTCTATGTAGCTGTAATCGCTGCAGCTAAACGCTCGAATTGAACAGACTGAGCGTTTATGTGGTATATAGTTTTAAGTCATTTTGAACTTCAACTCATACATACGGGATTTTTCTAAAAGTAAGTTATACACCCGACCTTACAAACATACTGTCACTAGACTCAACTATGTTGGACTTGTCACTTCAGGTCTGCAAAAACCAGCAACTGACATTTGTTCATAATCATAGTTTATTTGTGAGCATAGGTATACAAGATCTTATCAAAATATTTACAGGATCGCTATGATCTACCATATTGATGGCGTACAAATATAACATATGTATTCATTAAAATTTAGTTTGTAAAACGAGAAAGCTTATAATACAATACGATAAGAATTACACTCAGTTAGTTTAACTTCAACCATTTAAAATATGTATGTTTTATTATTCTTAGATCATTATTACATTCTTCGTAGCTTTCTCTATTTCGCGGTTATTATTTGAAACATCATCATCTTTTGCCTGCCCTTTTCCCAATTTTATTTGGGGTCGGCGCAATGTGTAGTTTTGGCTTGTTCTTTTATGGCCGACCGCCTGCCTGATGCCAACCCTCCATGGGAATATAGTCGTTTTCAGACGGGTCAAAGGAAGGAGGTAAATTGTAATTATGATAAGTTTTTTTATTTTTTGTTAATTAGAAAGTTTTTAATTGTACATGTGGGAACTGTGTAGTCACTTAAGTATTAAGTTAATTTTCTATGTTGCCTAGCAGCTCTGTGATTTTTTTTTCTTTATTTTAGAACAATATTATGTTACATTGTCCTCACATTAAATTGCGCTTATAAACAATGTAACAAGTACCTTGTAAAAAACATGTTGAAAAAGAGAGTCCTTGTAATTTCTTGCTGTTCTTCTCCAGGATCTACGTATCGGAAGTGGCAACTAGCTTCACGATCGACTTATACTAACTGACTCCTACTCCTGACAATTCAAAAATGCCTACAATGGGTTTACTTGAAATAAATAATTTTGATTTTGATCGAGGTAAGGAAAGCGGATAGAGCGAGGAAGCTAGGGTAAGGAATACCGCAAGCCTCGGATGTGGAAACGGGACTGAGACTGCAGTAGCCGTAAGGCCGGGGATGCGTACCAGAATGTCCGTCCTGTGACTGGAACATCAGTTGATTATTGAAACATGTACCAAATATATAATGTTTTTTAAAACCCACGCAGCTGAGCTATTGGTTATCTATCACACGGCTACCGAGTCATCCCGCTTAGGTAACTGCTTAGGTAAATAAATATTCATAGACTGAAATACGTGTCGCAAGCTGTCAATTATTGCGCCGATGATGAATCAAGGAACACTTGTCGGTGAATCATTTCTATCACGCATATTGTTATTGAAAAAAACTCGCGACTCATAGAATTGCAATAAAGTTACAGAATGACAAATTAATATTTCTAAATAAAGAGGAGAACAGCGAACTAATATTGAGAAGGTAATTTTTTTTTTTTTTTTTTGAACTAAACGTATTAGTTCCATTTACTAACTTAGGTATTTATTAAAACTAGAGATCGCCTGGTGGTAGAAATTCGACCATTAAATTCAATTTACCATAATTCATATATTTTTTACCTATTCATGTCCAATATAAATTGAACTGCTATTGTTAGATTTGCCGTACAATGACAGATTGGCTGTAGGTATATACTGGGCGCGTGTAGCTTGATGCAGCCATTTTCACGTAATTTTTACATTTGTAACAAATTTTGTTTAAAAACTTTAGCTTTCTGTACTTCTTCTACCTTAAATATTCCAAACTTTAAATAATACAAATTTTACTTTCCTCCATTTGCGAAGTTTTCTTAAAAATGCGTACAAAGAATTATGTGGCGTCAGTATGGTAACGTAAACATATAGATCATTCACATACAACTAAATAAGTAGGTACAATAGATTTTCATGGCTATTTTTTGTTCACTTTAAACTCTCAATGAAAGGATATATTACCTACTCTAATATTTCAAATTTAATTGAAATATCTTCATGAGTTACAGATACAGTTAAGAATTGCTCAAATTCGATTAACTCTTAAAATCAGCATGTCAGTGGACTGTGATAGGTTTTTTGGAAGGCGTGCTGTCTTCCAAAAAACTGGCTGGACATTGGCCTCTTCCAAAGTAGTACATTATTCGTAAGCAAAATCAATCAATGAGCAATCGTTGACAAGAAGAAACATTTAATTTTATAATTTGACCGGGTAGTGCAGAAATGATCGCATCCAAAAACTGGCAAAACTTAAAAGTATTGGTGCCAAACTACCAAAAATGATCTGTATTTATAATCTTAGTGGAATAACAGCTTTTTTCGTGATTACTACGTAGGTAAATGAGTATTTGCGCGATATGAATACAGATAATTTTAGACAAACCACTTTGTAGATTGGATCACTTCTGCATAACACGGTCTAATTCTATTTAGTTTGAATTTATTTTATTTTTTATTGAATAATAGAATATGGCGTTTTTTTTTAACTCACCTGATGGAAAGTGACGATGAACACGAAGATGGTACACGCCTATCCAAAAGAAACCTATTCACTCTACTCTTAAACGTTTTAGGACTTTAAAAGCCTCGAAGAATAGACACAGGCAGTTCATTCCAGAATATAATATCTTGTCAGAACGCTATTACATTGTTCAATTCCTAATATCTCTTAAATATTCATACACTTGGTATCCTAATTTCGTACTTTCTACATATTCGAGCACTTATTTAGTATTTCATAAATATTCAAACACTTTTTCTGATAAAATATTTGGTTTAGGTAATATAATTTATTGGGGCTAGATTGATTATGGCATAATTCGACTCATGTATGTTAAATTGCGTATTAGTATTAATGAGGCATACTTTATCTAGTGAGACTAGATTATTTATAATCTAATTATTTATAATACATCTCATAAAATCTATTTGAACAGTTTGATTGTTTACGATAGTAAAAGTAATATTCAAAAACGTAGTTTTATAATAATAAATAGCGAGCGTATGTGAAATGTTTACTCTTTCCCAGACGGGGTAATATTAAAATAGACTGGTCTATAAGTTATGCGCTGCAAAGTATCCTCTCAATGAGAATATGCAGGAAAATGGATGTATATTTTTATGAAAATGAATATTTTTATATAACTAAACTATGGACAACACTTTAATGATGTTTACGAACTATATATGCAATATATGAGGTAGTGAACATCATGTAGACACCTAGACAGCTTTAAGTCCTTTAATTATACTTTATAGATTAATTTATTGATGGACTATGATGTTTCTAATTAACGTTCGTCGTTCGTACGTTCGTAGCAAAGTTAAAATACTTTAATATCACATGTAAATGTAATAAAAAAAATTAGAGCATTAATTTACTTTAATATTAGAGTAAGCGACAGCGTATTTACACGTGTTTGTATCTATGTAGAAAGATTTTTGTTGTCGATCAATCGTATATTATTTACGAGTGGGTTGTATGATCACAATTTTGAAGACTTATGACAGCTGTACGCAAAGCTTGTCATGCTGTCTTTACATTTTACATATTTTAGTTAAAAAAAAAACACGTACGAGGGTAGCTTGTTTGATGTTACAGATCGTGGTAATGTCATGAAATGTGTTTTTTTTTTGCCTAAATTTTACTAATGAAATCTTACTCTCAACCTTGACTGAGGTTGTCACGCAAAATAACGCAGCGTATGAGTAGCGTGTCACACCCCGGCTGACGTACCACACCACTAATTAAATAACTTGCAGAGTTATTTAACTGCCTTTCTGGATTTCAAATGCGGAGTGCGTCACGCGGCTAATTCGATTCCATCACAAATAATTTGCGATAGATAGACTGTTATAGTGTGTTCACGTTCACGTCAAATTCACGTACTATTACCTACTATTTTAGTATCTAAGTAAACTTAAACTAATTAAAAAAAAATCAGACTAAAACATACCTATGTAAAACTCTTCTCCTGTGGCAATATGAGAGACCTCGCAGCAATTGGAACATGTACAGCCTAACATTGTGATGATTCAGCCCACCAGAGTGCCTTTCCATGTATTGTGATAGATCCGTGTCCTAAGAAAGCAAAGCATTAGTTACTCTATAATATTTCTAAAATAACCTACGTATTAATTAACTAAAGCTTTCCGAAAAGGTAGGGCACAGCCAAGCCAGCCAAACAAACAAGTTTGGTAACTTAATGTATATTATATACTAGTATGTATATATATATATATATTTAAATAAAGACAACTCCCGCATTAGGAATATTTCTGTGTCTTGGGCTTCACAAACATTTAAACAACGGACACAAAGAACACCCAGACTCGGGACAACTATTTGTGGATCACACACTAGGGCTCGGACTACGCCGCGTCAAGCCCTTATGGTTTCGAATCCCTCGCGAGGCGACCACTTAAACCATTGCGCCATCCGTGCAGTCAATATGTAACTATATATTTGTATATATATTTTATAGCACATAAATAAAATCGAAGGAGATTTTTCTTTAAGAAATGAATGTCTGTTTAATAAATGAAAACATGACTAATTCAATATTAGGTGGTGATGGTGACGTATACAAATGAGTGAATGTTTACTAGAATCCCTAGTAACCCACTAGGGATTCTACGTGTATAATAAATAACTGCGGTTAACTTGTAGGTTATATAGTTAGTCTTTCTATGTCCAATCGTAATAAAGCTGTTCTTACCACAAACTCAAACACGAAAGTTAACGTTTCCCTGGTATGCACGATGTCATGTAACGTGACGATATTAGCGTGCTTCAGCTCCTTCAGTAGCGAAGCCTCGCGGATCGCCGTGAATGGCGCGCCCTCCTCTTCTTGCAGTCTAATCTCTTTCAATGCCACCACTTGCTGCGTTAAACTGATGACAGAAATAGGCAAATTAGAAGAGTGTATCCTAACTATATCCTACTAAAAATATAAACGTGAAAGTTTGTGAGGATGTATGGATGTTTGTTACTCTTTCACGCAAAAACTACTGAAACGATTGCGATGAAACTTGATATGTAGATAGAAGACCTGGATTAACACATAGGCTACATTTTATCCCGATATTCCCACGGTATCGGGAATTAGGCGGGTGAAACCGCGGGGTACAGAATGTGAGTTGATGTGATTTGTTACGCTTTTACGCCTTAACTACTTAACCCATCATCATGATAATTTGCATACACGTTGTCAGGAGTACAGAAAAGGACAAAATACAATTCATCAAAAAAAAAGTACCCGAAAAGTACATTAAGCAAATCCGTGGGATTTAAGCAAGTTTACAGTAAACCGTGGATTTATGAGTCGCTTTGAAAGGATTTATAGTATGGCGCCACAAAACGATTGTCTTACAATATACTTTTATCGGTTAAGATTCAATATTTTAAGCACGCAAATGGATTTAGTCGTTTTAGATGCTTACTTACTTTGCATATAAATCGATTGAATAGATTTCAAATATATGAGGTAAAAGAAAATAAATATTTTTGCCTTCATGGCCACTGCACACAGGCTACTTTTGGCATCTATGCAGACAACTACTTAATGACAGCAGCGATACCGTATCGTGTTATAGCATCTTACTGTGTTTAATCGCTGCACCAAAATACTGCAATTTATGCTTGTTGTTTTAGCTGCTTTTAGTCTAACGTGCGGGGTTTAATGATTACTCCCTGTATCGGGCTTCCGAAAAGCAACTACATCGCCTGTCGCTTATGCTAAAAGCATCGCTCAACTAAAGTAACACAATACATATATAATGCAGTGTATTTTCTTCTTTTTATTAAATATAGCGCTTTCAATAGGAAAATTCGAGAATTTATATATATACATATATATCACGTTGTTTGCTCGCGTGAACTCCTAAACTTTTCCAACTTAAGAGATAGGATACCTTTTATCTCAACTTATAGTTACAATATTTTTTTATTGCAAATTACTTAGCCACGGTAATTAAATATAAATAAATATGATGTAAAACCAAGCAATTATGAGAATTCGATATATTAATATCGTTATAGTATAAATTGACAGCTGTTGTGTTTAGTACGTACTTAGGTTAATTTTTACTTATATATTTTTTGTATTGAAGCTCCCTGAATCTAGCCGTTAAAATAAAATTGATTTTCAATTTTAATAATTTCTTGGGTAAAATGTCACATTACTCTTTACAAGTATTTTTGTATAGTGTTACGCTTCAAGTAGTAAACGTTATTTGAAGTATTATTCTAGTTAGTATACTTTAAACAAGTACACAACATTGGTAGACACCTTCCTCCTCCCTCTTGTGACCTCTTTGTTAATTTAAAGTTATATATTCATAGGGCGCACTGCGACGTTCAATGGTTACTAAAGCTAACTCTAATATAATCTATCTTCTTCTATCTATCTTAGAGCTATTGGCACTATACAATTTTGAGACTAGCTCAAAGCTAATACAGAATTGCAAGGAAAACCTGAACACACTGGGTCAAACAAAATTATATTAAGATGGGTACCAGGCCATTCAGGTATCGATAGCAATGAAAAAGCCGATGAACTCGCCAGAGCCGGTGTAGACAACCGATAGCATGACCCAGAACCATTCTGCGGCATTAGCGAACAGCGAGCGTATTCAATCATAAACGCCCAATATACATCATTGGCTATTAAGAGATAGAAGACCACGACTGGTCTAAGACACTCGAAAGCCTTAATAAAGTGCTATGATAATAAAGTATTCAAAGAACTTATAAAGCTCAAAAAATACGAAACCTGTGCAGTAACAAGACACTGCAAACTGAACAAACATATGTTCAACCTAAAGTTGGACGAGAACACAATATGCAGATTCTGTCAAGAGGCAGAAGAAACTGCAATTCATATTCTATGCTCTTGTGGCCACCTAGGGTTATACATCATGCAACCGCAGGAAATATAAACAATCACTGCTGATAGGATCTGGAGGTTTCTCGAAGCCATAAGTCTGAGCAGTGAACTGTAAAGCAAAAGTGCGCTACAAAAGACCAGAAATGGTCGAGGTGGCACTAGGCACTTCAAACAATAATAATAATCTAGCTTAGAGAGAATCCTGCGATTCCAGCTTTTGGTGGAAAAGTAAATAAATAACCATAATATTAAAATTGAAAAAGTTTTTCGTTTTCTTAACTATCCTGTGGCAAATTCAGAGTGTTCGATATGTATCTTAAAGTTGAGGCAGATGGAAATGCCCAATGACGTACAGAGAAATTTCAATATCTGTAATAGCATGCTTCATCAGCTCATTCGTTCATTAATTTACAAATAACCCGATTGTTTAGGGCCTAGGACTTAGGAAGTCTATACCTGAACATAGATCTCTCTAGACGACTTCCACAAAAAGCGGAATATTAATCTGAATAAATCATATGTAATAAATCACCTGTTTCAGTTCCTAAAAGTAGTCTAAATTATGTAAACATTGTATAACGACAGACAATATGTGGCTACAAAGTTCTTTATTTTTTTTTATAGGAACACCTAGTTAGTTCAACAGCACTTGTAATTGTACTTAATTGGAACGCAAGGCCTCGAATAATAAAGATCGATATTAGGTTTTTATGTAATAATGATGATGTATGTCACTACAAATTATAAAACAAAGTCCCCCGCCGGTCTGTCTGTCTGTTCACGATAAACTGAAAAACTACTGAACGGATTTTCATGCAGTTTTCGCTAATAGACAGAGTGATTCATGAGGACGCTTCAGGTGTATAATTTGTTAAGATTTTGTGTAAATTGATTGAAATATGTTGATATGTTGAAGATGTCTCTGCTACCTGTGCGAAACCAGGGCGGGTTGCTAGTATAATATAATCTAATCCAAAAGGCCAAAGGAAGGATAAGGTGATAACTACAATATGTTTTTAATTAGCAATCAGCTGTATAAATTTTAATTGTGTGATGCAGGATTTCAAAGGACATCTTTTCGTCGCTTGATAGCGCTGTCATGTTCACAAATAATGCAATAAGACCTTTATCAATATTGCTTCGTGAACAAATATAATTAACCTATATAGCTCTACCTCACGTGCATTCTAACAAAGAAACATACGGGATTCGCGGTCACGACTCACTAGTTCACACGTTCAATCTATGTTTAAATAATTCATTTGTAATGCACCTGTTGTAAGTATGCAATTGCATCACATGCACGCCTAGTGAAAGACAATGACACGTAGAAAACTAAACAGAGGTTGTTTTTAATATAATAAGTGTTATACTTATATACCTTCTCGAATAGGGCTCGCAAACTCCGGGGCGTCATTCGTGTTGAGGGCGCTTTACCGTACCCTCTGACACGGTCCTTCTTTTTTGAAAGTTGATTGACAATTCATGGAATATCAACTAAGTACTTGTAAATATTATATCAAACTATCCATGATTTCTCTCACTACTCAGGTTACATTAGCGACCGTTCTTACATACCTACTGGCAATATCCATGCAAACTTTTTGTAATCTATTTAGTTTCTTTGAAATTACCTTTGGAATAAATTTTGTTTCGTTTCGTTCCTTAACATTATTGTCTTACAATTTCTAACTTCTAAAAAAATACATTATACTAAAATAGACTGTCTCTAAATCTGTGTTTTTGTAAAGCGCATAACGTAAATAATATAGTATTTTAGAACAATTTACCCATGATGAATCATATTTTTAAGGAAACTGAAAAAGCTGAATATTAAAAAGAACACATATGCACCCTTCATCATAATATTTTAGATACCTTATTAGGTCCTACTTATGCCAATTTATTAACTCGTTAGCTGTACCTACACGTAACCAGGTTAGGAAGTAACCTAATGCTCCACTGCCGGATATAATAATGTCAATATGTCTACCATTGCTTAACCAGGAAATTTAACTTATTAATATTCAAGACGTCAGACGATACAAGTACCAATCCTCATTGTGACACTACAATTTAATCAGTTTCCTGTCAAGAACATAAAAATTATTTACGTTTATAAATATTATGTTTACAAAGCTTTGTGTTACCATTGCTATAGATATAACTGTTATCTAGTGGCAATGTGAAAGCACGAAGAAATACAGTCATATGTTATACTCAGCTGGTAGTCCGCTTTTCTTTTAGCACAATACATGCTTTTAGCGAAATTATTAAGAACCAGCCATTCTCCGCAGTTTCAGCTGTATTTATAGTCACTGTTCCGCTCCTACGGGTGTCGTAGCGTAATGATAAATAGCCTATCATATTCCTCAATGAATACTCTATCCAATACAAGAAGAAGAATTATTCAAATCCGACTAATCTAATTCCAGAGATTAGCGCCTTTAAACAAAAGATCTCTTTGGCTTTATTACATTAGTATAGATTTATGTGATATAATAATGTTAGTCACTCATTCTCGTGGCAATATACACCTAGTTTAGTGGAAACTGGGTAAAGTTTTAAACTAGACGTGGAGAATGTAAGCGAATTGGGTTCGTTGTAGTGTGAAATTATTAAGCGTCTCCCCTTTAGCGTGTAGAGTGTTGTAAGGAAACTTTCCGAGCTCTATGAATACTATAATTTGTAGTTGAACACGCTTATTACCGCTCGAGTCAGTGAGGTGAAGTATTTCATTCAATATTCACGAACACTGTGAGTTTCGTTTGACTTGGCCTATTCGACCTAGCCTCGGCAATGCAAACCGTTGAGGTTTGGCATGGTAATTCGAAAGTTAAAAATATATGAATTTTTACGTTCAATTTATTTAGAGAGAGCTACATATTAAAATGAATGAAGTGGAATTTGAGACTTAAAAGCCTGTGATTAATAATGCATAAATCAGATTGATATCTTGTTTGCTCAGAATCGTATTTAGTGGTTTGCCGTTTTGTTTATATAAAACTAAAACTGATAGATATCCCGAAACTTGAGTCCTGTAAAAAGTAAGTAGTTTATTTGCATAAATGTCTAAAAATCATTCAGATTGATTGAATAATAGAACGAATATATGTAGAATGAAATAAGGAAACTTTTATAATTTCGATGTAAGATCCAAGTCTAAAGTCGAACTAATATTGTTACTGGGTAATGGTATACTTTATCGAAGTTAATAAAATCCTCAAGGGCAATAGCTATCAGAAAGTTGGCGGATCAGTAAGAACTCTTTACTTTAAGAGTGGTACTGAAGAGTCGCTGAAATGTGATTGGACTGTCGTTCAATGTCCGCTTAGTTCTCTCAACACAACAATCTTCATTAATGAATTATATTTGTATTGATATTTTGATTAGTTTAAGTAATTAGTGTTAATTATCTAGTTTTGATTTTGAAACACGCAGTTTATACATAACACGCGAAATTATCTAAGACGTGTTTAAAAACAAAAGTATAATTTTTATATATTCATCATCATCATCATCATTTTAGCAATAAGACGCCCACTGCTGGACATAGACCTCCCTTAATGACTTCCAAGAAAACCCGGTTAGAATAAATATTACTTCGTAGCAATAATCCTATTATTGATTTCTCTGATACTTTCCTATAGGATTGTGATATGTACATACATATTAGTAGTTAGTGTACAAAGCTTTTAAGATTTATCAGCACTTCACCGCAACTTCAACAGCATATACACTTATTGAATAGAATACACATTGTACACATGAACCATGGGAAATGATAAACGCCACATGGCTCTCTTGAGCCTCCCAATCTGTTACTGATCTATTATAAGCAGCGCGTTACTATAGAGGCATGCATGCACCTAGGTTTGTATTACCAGCACCAGTCATTGGAGCCGTTTGTCGCTTGAAACGAAAAAGGGTTTAAGTTGAAATTAATAAGAGGCAGAGCAAAAGATACTGTTACGTTATTCTCTCTAAACGTTTAAATGGCAAAAATATAACGGTTTCAAGGCGTATCGCTGTAGATAAATAACTTTTACGCAAACGTACCCTATATAAGTAAAATCATACGGTTGAGGGGAATTCCCAAAGGCTTAAGAGCTATCCGGAAATTGGTTGTAGTGAAGATATATACGTACACATAACAAGGTAGATGAACTACGAAATAATCCTGAAGGCTTAAGAATTTCACAATTGATTACTACCAACCCAACCCAACAATAAAAGTAAACGTATGCTTGTTGATTGTGACATAATTTCAGAGCATGATTCTCTAATCGAGAATCAGAGGCTACAGGAGGTGAAGGAAAATCATAACTCTGTGCGAGTAAGACAAATTTAAAAACGCTTAAAATTTTAAGTTATCCTGCCTTTAAATTTCTGATACGATACAATACATGTTCCCAACATCGCCTGAGGCTAAGGCCGTTGGCCGCCAGACATAACTGACTCTTCCTTTATTTCCTCTACACCTCGTTTCTTCTCAGTCGTACTTTACCAACTTAGTAAAAGATGTAGCTTAGTTATACTCACTTGCTATAGCCTTTATACACTGTAGCGTAGGAACCCTCACCGAGTTGCTCAAGTTTCACGTAAGCTTCGGATTTCCCGAAGGGAGAGTCACCCTGTTGAAAGAAACAAAACAATAATTTATCACGAAGCATACTTATGTTTGGTACTCACTAATCTCAGAATTTATGAGGTTTACGAGATCACCAAGAGCGTGGACATGATTTTAGACTTTTGAAATAAATTACATAAAATATGCCCGCGTGTTTCATCCACAAATGTAAACAAAATACATCAAGAGAAATATGTGTGATTACTTTTACAAATATCTGATTTCTTTGAAGCAAACTTATAAAAACAAAAGGCTTTAATGGTAGGAATTGCTACGATGACGACAATTGATCTGATCTATCTAGACTGAGACTAAAAATAGATTAAGTAAGTACCTTTAAATTATGGATGTCCGTGGAGAATACGGCGAAAATATCCGTGTTTACCAAAAGTTCATACCTTTTTTTTCTTAATATTTTGGCACCGCCATATTAATATATCGCGGTGCCAAAATACACATCACAGTAGGAAAAGCAAGATGTAATAAAGTATTTCGGTATTCTGAATCGCTTTCCAAAAGATGAAGAAGAGAGAAGAAGAAATCGATTAACAAACACTTGTCTTTATAATGTAATATAAGCCCCTATTATTATATCATAATAATAATCATCATTGTTTTTATAGTAGTTTTAAAGACACTAAACATCTGAATTAACATCGTAATCTATACATCTACCTAATTAATTGCATTATGAGTGTGTTTGGATTATAAAGAGCTATGATAGATCAATGGCCTTAATGGTTAATACCGTTACCTCATACGTACGTACTTATAAAGAACATCATGTCTAAGTAAAGAATAATTCGTAAACAAAACGCCTGTGGGTAGCATTACGTTTTATTAGCGCATAAGATAAGTCGTACTCTTACTACATTATATGTGCTCTTACAGTACATTGTAAATGTAATATAAATCTTTTTAACAAAAAATTCAACCGACGAAAAGAACTAAAAAGCAAAAAATAAATAAACCTTTTAGGTCTTAAGTATTGAGCTTATTTACATAAACTATCAAATTTTATATTAACTAATTTTGAGTCGACACCAAACAAGAAACTGATTAATATTATCTAAATGTTATATGTACCTACGTAGAAATGGACATGGCTCTACGTAGGTAATTAATCATTTTATAAGTCAAAATAAGTTTAGCGAGCGAGAAGTAATATATAAAAAACTAGCTTTTGCCCGCAGCTTCGCTCGCATAAATTTAATGTTTCCACCTTCGGGAACAGTACTTTTTCTGGGTGAAAGGTTCCCTATGTCCTTCTAAGTATCCCTAGTAACGTGTACGTTTTTATATGTAAATGTCCCGAGTAGTTGTTTAGCTTGGTACTGACTACAATTACCAAACAAACGCCTTATTTTGTCGCAATTTTTTTTTGTATACACAAAGCGATAGATAATTAAATTAGTTTAATTAGTGTTTTGTTACTCGGTCTACCAAGGTAGGTTGCGTTATTTTAGGTTATTTTCAGTTTCGTTAATGATGTTCTATTCATCCCCACCCGCACGTATCCTATCCAAATATTCGGCTTGAATAATAAGCTTATGCTTAATAGAATAATTTATATTAAATTGAAATTTCGAGATCCGTTTCTCAAAATGAAAACAGGAACACTTATTGGATCACTTCGATGTATCTACGTCTGTCTGTATGTCCGTCAAGGCCCTTTTTCTCAGGAACGTTTCCTATACGAGGTATCTAGTTGAAATAACATCAAATACTTTGGTCTCCGGTTCCTTGAAGCTGTAAAAAAATCAAACTTCTAAGTCGACGCAATCAAAGGATACGGACATTTAAGCCTTATATTTTAACATTTCGGATGTAAATCTAAAACCTATACTTCCCATTGACCTAGAATCATGAAATTTGGCGAGAAGGAAAGTCTGATAGCCATAAGTTAAGAAAAAAATCCGAAAGTGTAATTTGTTGTTATATCACATACACTAACTTATTTTTTTGCTATTAAAAACTTGTATTTGCTTAGTAAAGTGACTGTGACGTATATCGATGTTTGGAAGTGTATTTTTAGAACGGCAAAGCTAACTCAGCAATATCACTCGGAAAAAACGGCAAATATCTTCGAGAATCGATTCCCGAACTATCTACATGCAAGTTTATACGGAAACCTCAGTGCGCGAGTTAGACTCGCACTTGTGTTTCACTGTGTACACTTGGTTTTCTTACTATAGCAATTAATAAATGCGTGAAAGGTTTTTTATTACATAGAAGTTTTGTCGCTCGTTGTAGAAGTAATGTAACTAAATAATTTATAATTTATTTTGTTCTGCAATTTTAATTTTAGCATATTTCATTTTTTAGAAATATATTTTCAATACAATCCTCTAGATGGCGTTAGTTGTTATCTGAAGCAAATATAAACTGCTATTATTTTGCAAAATAGGTGGGGATAACCACTTTTTTATTATTTATACCAAAAAGAAGATTATTTACTTTTACAGAGAACGACATAAAAGAGTATGTAGTTTATATTTAAGAGTGACTAAGTTCTTTTCATGTATTTGAAATGTTAGAGAACAAGATGATGTTTTTAATGTACAACACATATCCATAGCTATTTTTTGTAAGGCGTACTGATGGAACCAGTTTGTACTATTATCTCAATCGACACAAAATTGCTGGTCTATAACGCTCTACTTAGTTTAAGTAAATACAAAGTAAACATCTAGAATTGATCGATGATTGAAACACTTGGCTTCCTTGCTAAGAGGTGTTGATTGTTGCATTTTAAGTGCCTTGCTGTGATCGAGTTAAGTGTAATGGATTTAAATCTATTGCTAGTTATTAAATAGCGATTCAAAGCTAAACTGAAACAAAGAGCCTATAAAGTATTATATTAACCTGCTTTATGTTGATATTATAGAAAATTGTTGAAAAAAAGGTGTTTTACGTCCACTAGCTTATGCTCATAGATGGAGCATAAATAAGATAGTCGGATGGATGGATGGATATTCATTTCTCTCTCTATGAATGTTTGCCTATGCCTGATCTTAGAGTTTGTGATCACAAATTGTGCAATCCACTCATATTTTCGTGTTTTAGTATTGTGGAATTTCCACTCTTAATGTAGAAGTCGTAAGTTTTGAAGTAAAACCAGTAAAGTAAAACTCGTTCTAGTTATTAATTAAGTCAGTCGTATCAAAACATAACAACAAATGAAGGCTGTCTGAAAGGAAACGCCGTGTGATAAGACTGCCAATTGATGTGCCTCAACGTATGCAACCATGGTATTTTAAACGGCAATGGAGTACAGTAAAGAAAATTAAAACAAATAATAAAGTTTTAGTCGTCACCGCGCCTCCAACCGTCAGAGCACGCAAAAATGTAGTGAAAGCCTTTTTAAAGCGTCACAAATGAGTATGGTAGGACGGTGCAGATACGACGCGATCTAATCGCACCATCTATCAACGTCAACGTTGGTCCTTACTTATTTGTTAGCCAGCGTCAGTATGAATTTATTTATGCACAATAAAATTTGCAATCTATTTTTCATTTTAACACTTATGTGAGCTTTTAAAATAAATCTCTGGATTAATATAGGGTTTTATCAAATGCTATAGTTAACAAACAAGAGTACCCGCTTGATGGTAAGCTGTTGTGATGCTTATATCCACTAACAACAGAAGTGATGTTTTGCCAACCCTATCTCCGACACCAACCGAGTTTCTCAATTTGACTGTATTTTTTTTCTGTTTATTACCTCAGAACTTTCGACTGGGTAAATTTGAAAGCTGGTGCTTCCCGTGTGGTCCCATTTCAATTTGGTCCAGTTCTGACAACGGCATCCATGAGAAAACCATATAAGTCTTTTATGGAATAGTTTTTTTTTTAAGTCAATTTTTTTGAAAGAATTATTGGATACTATAAAATGTTGCAGTCCAGGAATCCTCCAGCGCTGCTGCTTCCGTACGCATAACGAGAAGGGTAAGCCAAGCAGCCCTTTTTTATTAAAATAAGTAACCGTAAACCGTGTCAACTTTGACATAGTTTGAAGATTTCGGGAGTGACTTTTTTTATTCAAGATCAGATTCATCAAAGTTTTCTTTCTAAAGTCTTATGGGACTAATAAGAGTACTGGATTTTTATACCAAGACTCTGCCATAAAAATTAAATATTTTTATAGTGCTAATTTTTGTTGTAACAAATGCATATAATTCATCAAAGTTTTCTTTCGTCTTATGGGACTAATAAGAGTCCTGGATTTTTATACCAAGACTCTGCCATAAAAATTAAATATTTTTATAGTGCTAATTTTTGTTGTAACAAATGCATATACTGTAAAATTATAATTTGAACATTTTTTCCTTACCCCAAAGGCACTAAACCGCTTGGTACGTCGGTTGGAGTGGTCGGGTGGGCCGAGGAAAGCCTCTGACTTGGGCCTAGGCGGCCGCTTGGGCCTCATTACCACTCGCGCTTCCTCCATAGCACCTTCGTCCAAGAGTTTCGAGTCAGAAGATACAGATAGTTGTCTTCTTACACGATACTCGCCATTGCCACCGCCGCCGCTCCATTCTTTAACAAGACAGAAAAGAAACCTTTAAAAAATACGCATATTTTATACCCTAAATACACACAGGTTGCAGGTAACTAATCGTGATCAGCAAAAGCAGCCTCTTTTCTGTTTAAGAAATCCTGATTTGATCTCATGCTCTAGTCACAACTCTCAGACAAAAAGTAACAATTTCTGTAATAAATTGAAAATTATTTCTTAATGCTACTCTCACTCTTACATGACGCCGCTATTTATTTTCCGTGCCGCAATATGCTTAACGATACAATCCTCTAACGGTACTCAAAAATACAAACATTTCCATTGAAAGCTTCGTCAATTGATAAATAAAAATTCTGGCAGAACGTTCCCCCGCTAGCACTTAGCAAGCAAATTAATTCACGAGAAAATAAAAAATGTCGATGTTGTTTGAAACGCTATTTTTCTCGCGCACGTCAATATTTTGGTATCGACAATTGAAGCACTCTGAAAACGAATTAGCGTCACAAAGACTTGATATCAATGCGGCATAAACACGAAACGCAAATAACAAATCGATAATCACCACAATTTAAATGCAAAAGAGAGAAACGACAACTTCACTGTAGGCGGTATATTAAAGAAGATTTCAGCAAACACTTCCAAATAGTAAGCGTTTTAGAAGGCCGTTACGAAAGTGAATATATAAATTATAAGCTCAAAAATACGTTATATAAAATATTTTAAAATTTATTTATGGGAAATGAAAAACCACAAAAGAATACAAATAACGAAAATGAAGAAGCGTTTAATGGCAGCGTTCCTTTTATCACAGATTATTTATAGCTATATAACTACTAAGCAATGATGGGAATGTCAATTTTGCGTGCGGTGAAACGCGTATCCAGGGTAATGTACAAGTGGGTCACTGGGGTGGTTCGGGCGTACTACCCCTGTTAGATACGGACCGATCCAAGCAAAACCCAACGATAATTTTATTGGAAAAGTCCCTAAAGTCCGTTTCTGTTAATTCGGTTAAAATATTAGGATCAACTGGGCTTGAAAAGCATAACGTAGATAAACAAGGGATCGCAATTAAACGTACCCACATATGTACGTATCTATGAGATTGTACTTAGGCATAATATACTCTTTTTTCTCCGACCTAAATTCATAAAACACTTGCCAATTTTTTTTCATTATTTATAGTTTGTATATAAATTTTATTTATAACGAATAATTAATTTCAGTCAGCAAACAAAAAGGAAGTATTTTATGGTCAATAAATTCATTTAATTTAAAAACATCTATATTTTCTTACGGTCAATACGAAAAAAGTGAATATGACATACCATAGCTTAAGCCCGGTCAAACGCCCAGGCAACAAAAGAGGCCCAAAACTTTATACCGTCAAACGCCCAGGCAACAAAAGAGGCCCAAAAATGTATGGCGCGAAACGTAGTGGGCGTTAGACGGTTTATAATTTTGAATCTTGTTTTTCGACTATTCCCGCTCGTGAGTCGACTAAAAATTTTATATCAGTCTCTTCTCTATTAAATCCTGCGTCTATGGGTATATATTAGTCTGTGGTAGGGCACGCCAATAATTTACCAGTAATTATTAAAAATGGTGATCGAAATGTCGCGTGAGTGTTTCCGGACTCTGTGTTTTTTGTGTATTTTGTTTGTTTGAGCTCTGCGTTTAAAATGTAAGTAATAATGTATTTATTATGCTTCTGTATTAGTATTATATATTAAAATTATCGTTATGAGCCATTCTTTTAGGATATCTAAAAATTTTAAGAATCCAAAGTCTGTAAGTATGTTTTTCGATGTGATACAAATAACTTTTATTTTGTTTTGATTAAAATTTCGCCTTATTCCGTCTTTGTTTGCCGGTTAATCGTAATGTTTTTATATGGTATATCATATATTTTAATAAATTTTATCTGGTAATTAGGAAGACTGGTTATTATTAATATTAAAAAAAAAAAAAAAATGGATTTTACGTTTTTTGTAATTTACTACAGCCCCCTTTAACGATTACGATACGTGGAGAAAGTTCTAAATTCTAAATAGATCACTTTCTAATTTAAATACATTGTAGTAAGATTATAATTATATATCAACATATTGGTATCATATTAAAGGGAATTGAACCTAGTTTTGTTTTAAAATGTTTTATTTTAAATAAATATTATATTTTAAGCTTACGAAACAAATTTCTAGATTTTTTTTTTTTTTTACTCGATGCCTCATATTAAACCTCAATTTGAGTATTATAAATATTCACTATTGAATTTTAAAAATAGATAACTTCCATCTATATACGTCTAGCTATATGCTAGTATTTTTATTTTTATTTATTTTAGATGTAAAAAGTATTGGGCCTCTTTAGTTGCCTGGACGTTTGAGCGGATTTTCGGCAATTCTAAATAGATCAACTTTATAATGTGAATAAATTCTAATAAGATTATAATTATATATCAACATATTAGTATCATATTAAAGGGAATTGAACCTAGTTTTATTTTTAAATGTTTTATTTTAAATAAATATTGTATTTTAGGCTTACGAAACGAATTTCTAGATTTTTTTTTTTTTTTTACTCGAGGCGTCATATTAAACCTCAATTTGAGTATTATAAATATTCACTATTGAATTTTAAAAATAGATAACTTCCATCTATATACGTCTAGCTATATGCCAGTATTTTTATTTTTATTTATTTTAGATGTAAAAAAATATTGGGCCTCTTTAATTGCCTGGACGTTTGAGCGGATTTTCGGCAATTCTAATTAGATCAACTTTATAATGTGAATAAATTCTAGTAAGATTATAATTATATATCAACATATTAGTATCATATGAAAGGGAATTGAACCTAGTTTTGTTTTAAAATGTTTTATTTTAAATAAATATTGTATTTTAGGCTTACGAAACAAATTTATAGATTTTTTTTTTTTTTTTTCACTCGAGACCTCGTAATAAACCTCATTTTAAGTATTATAGATTATTACTATCGAATTTTGAAGTAGATAACTGGCATCTATAAGAGTCTAGCTATTTGTCAGTATTTTTATCTTCGCTGTAGCTGTTATATTTTAGCTGTTACAAAGGTTTTTGTTAAAAATCCGCGACACAGTTGACCCCCTCCGCACCGCGCGGGGCCCGTCGGGGGGTGAGGGGCGTTGGACGGGGGGTACAGCTCTGACAGCTGGACGTTTCATCGGGTAAAATGTATTCCCAACGATAAATAATTCACAAATAAATATTTGTGAATTATTTATAAATATTTCAAAACACGGTGTGTATTTTAAAATATCGTAAAAATAATTTGTGTTGTGTAAGTGAAAAGGAAGTACTGAAGCTGCGGTATACATAATGGCTGTTTATCTTTTCTAGAGTAATTTTCTTTAAGAGTTCCGGGTTATAAAATAGTAATATCACCATTATACCGCCTTTTAAGGGTCATGTGTCGTATAATCTTATTTTATAGCACACCCCTTTTGATGGTGGTATTTAGGTATTCCTGGTACAAAAGATATTTAACCTTACAACGAACATGAACCCCGGTACGTGCGAATGAATGCTTGGGATATAAAATGTATTATTTAATTCACTATTACATTACAACTGCCTAACATGTAATGGACCATTATATGCACATTATAAATAGATGAGCACTTAGGTACATGACCCTAAGTGCTTTTCTATTTCGCATACAACACACTTTAAGTATTTGCGAATTTCAATTTAGCCGTTTTTCGAAAGCTACCGTTGACAGCCGCTAAAAGGTATAATAAATGGTAAACTGATCGCTAAAACATAATACAGCATCGATGCAATCGCTTAATCGAGGAACTTTAACGCAACGCCCGAAAGCAGGATATTGATAAAATACGGTGCTGTCGCAAAATGGCCTAGCATCAAAATGTTAAAAGTGGTGTATGTGCCGTAGTTCTCAGTAAAACGTACATACGATGGATGTGTTGGAGGTACAGATAAGTTCTATCTATAAATTTGGAAGGACACAAAAAGTGGAATGGGCTGGAAAGGCAGTGTCACTGTACACTCCTGTTGCAGTGAGTGCACTTAAACACTGCACTGACTCACTATGAAAGAGATAAAAGGAGCTCACAGAGAGTGCTCAGTTCCTTGTGCTATATATAATATATAATATAATACATAGTGAGTACACTTCTTAGTATTATATCATTCAGTCATTCATCTCTCCTTCGAATGCTTTTAAGGACACACTGCCGATTTAATACCTATGTTATGAATGTATTGTTAATTAGAGTATTAAATACACCTACTTGGTGTGTATACTAGGTATCAGCTAGTTAAGTGCGTCGCAATATTCCTATTATATTACGGAACCTGTCGCCAGGGCTGTTCATTATCTAGTTAATTATAATTAATGTTATAAAACAGAAGCACTTTACAATTACTCGGTGAAACGCATTGTGTATGATCTATGCTCTACACTCATGCATGAAACTTACATATATCCTACTTACATAATTATATGCTTATATTCATATTCACGCATATTAATATTCAGGAATACAGAACCCAGCGAGCATTAGCCCTTACTCGGTATGGCACAGATACGTCATTTTTCATAACGGGAATAAAAACGTTTATTGGTCCCTAAATCCTCGTGTCATTTCGGCCACTCCTCGGTTGGTATTTTCATAATTAAAATGGACAGATATCTTTTAGCTATGTCGTGTATTATGCACGAAACAACCAAGCAATTAGGGTAATTATTTCGACTTCCTATATTTGACTATGTTTGATCGCAGTAAACATTTTTAGCAAGTAGGGATACAATAAGTTAAATTAATATGTTCATAACGGAGTGTTTGGTCTGGTCCTCGTGGCGACAAACGCGTAAGTTTAAAAGGTATTATAACAACTTCTGAAGTCAAGTCAATTCTAGGCAGTTCAGCCCAACCTTGTAATTCATAATCCTGAGAAGTGATATACGAAAACGAAGCTTGAAGATGAACGAAAGAAAACCTCTTTCGAAGAACAATTGCCCAAATTGAGCCAATTGCGGTTGTTAGATTGTTAAGTGGTTTCTACCATATGTTTTAGTACTTTAAAAATAAGTATTTACTTTTTTACTATAATTAAATTCAGAGAAGTCGTTCAAATTTCTTAAATGTTATTATGTGACATACGGACAGGATAAAATTTAACGGGTGCCTTTTTGAAAATTGGCTACGAAATTCTATAGGCAAATGAAGAAGTCGGCATAGCATTGCGGATAATGCCGTCCTAACAATATATTTGCGCTTTGGATCAAGGTCTCTCAATTCCTTAGAGACTGCAGATGTTAAGGGCTTTATTTTCCCTTCTTAGTTCAATATACACGACAAGTTGTGACTCAATTTGAGTTATCGAATTCAGTGATAATAACATAGTATAGATCACTAGATCCCCATGATAATTTCTCTAAACTTAATGAAAAATATTGTTTCTTCAAACGTCATCCAAATTAAATGGAGCTTTATGTTTTTAGGTCGTGACAGTATCGAGCGTGATTTATGGACTCAAGATGAATTACTTTTAAATATTTCACTGTTTTTATTTTATTTATTGGACTAGAAACTTTTCTCGATAAATTCGAAATAAGTTTAATACTTTAACTTAGTTGAGTTAGATGTACTAAGATAAGATGAGAAGATTAGCCTAGTCAGGGACACTTAATTCTGCCAATCTCTGTCAAAGTTACGTCTACACATCGAACGCCCACAGGTCATCACCTCACCGGGACTAGCGATGAAATGGTATGTCGAAATAGAAACCACCTTATTTTAAAACCACATGACGTTCCTTACAAGTGGACGCAAGGGACTCGGATATAACTTAAAAAGGATGTCCCGAGAAAAAAAAAAGATTTATAAATACATCTAATTACAAATCATGCGCCCACTATCGTACGTTTAGGAGAAACACGTTTGGCGAAAACTCCTAGAACAGCATAAGATTAATATAACTCTGAAGACTTTACTAAGAAGATAAAATCCATGAAAGAAACGACCGTTTCTTAAAGATCATTACTAACGATTGTACTTACTGTAAATGTGACACTGCAATGATAGAAACAAAGTATTTTCGCAAAGAATCCATTTCCCCCATTTGTCACTTTCTGTTCTCCCTCATTGCAAAGAAACAGTTGAAGACGGAAAAATAAGTAACGAGTTTTGCATTCAAATAAAATTGCATGGGATCCATTTGTTTTTATTTACGCAGACATTTTCCTACGTATGGAAATTCGTACTTGTAATATGAGACACGATTTCTATTCAGACAGACTTAATGGCTTCTTTGAATAGTATATAAATAGGTTTAGTATTGTATGAATTCATTGTGATTTTAATAGTAGTACTGGTACTAAATAGCTATTTACATTTAATGACTATGCATGTCTAATGCATGTGCTTACTGTAAGCTAGTAATAAATTAAGTTGAGATTGCCTTTGGACAATGATTGGATTTTTTTTGTTTATACTTGTTTAAAAGTTGTTGTAAATTTTTCGAAAACAGGCTCAACGACGATATAATTCACTGCCCCAGAAGTTTGAATATCAGAATATGTTGCTGATAAATAATCAAGAACAATACTCTAACTAAAAAGTCTGTATAACCATTAAATCTCTAGAGCCCTCGATGTTATCCCAGACCAGATCATCCCACTAATATTATAAATGTGAAAGTTTGGATGGATAGATGGACGGATGGATGGATCGATGTTTGTTACTCTTTCACGCAAAAACCACTGAACCGATTGCTATGAAATTGCTATAGGCTACTTTTTATCCCGATATTCCCACGGGATCGGGATTTACGCGGGTGAAACCGCGGGGCGCTGCTAGCGTTAGCATAAAATCTAATAACGTAACTCAATATAACAAGTTGTATAAAGTTTAAATAACAAATTACCACGCCATTACTGTCTGTACTATAAGACTAACATAAAAACACTTGAACAACTTCGGTATTAAAGTGCGGTAGTATTAAACTACAGCAGTTATAGTCACTTCGACGGTGGCAACAAAGAAGTATAATCAATTTATTTTAGTAATTAATTCTTGAGCACAAACCAGACTCAGTATAAACACAAAACATGCAATGTGAACATTAAACGACAATATATCCTTTAAATAACTTCTAGCCTTCAATTAACAGGTAGTCGGGTGATTTCCTTGAACTGTTGAGGTGACCACGCTCCTTTAGAGACATTCGCCTATGTTAAAGGGTAGGAAAACATCCGTACCTGTTTCCATTTCGAAAAAACAATCACTTTGTCTCGTGCCCTTGGCGACATCGTACTCAACATGCCCTGACAACTCGGGAACAAATTTTATATTGTTAAAAGAGCCATCTTACACCGGATATATTGAAACTTATTCTTTGATGTTACCATATTTTTTTCCGTGATACATTTAATATTTTACACAACTTTAAAGTTGGTCTTTTTTAATTATTCAGTTATTTTATATTAATTTTTAGTTAAGTATGAGTAAAAAAAAAGGATTAATTCTTGTTTAAAATATTAAATTAATATATAAAGTAGTTAACCCATATCAAATGCTGGCAACTGGTTAAATGTCAAATTATAATATTTAATAATTGTATTATTTAATTCTTTTCTCATAATGAATACATAAAAACATATAGTTACATAGGTACCCATACATTTCTAAATAGTTATTTATTTCCCTGCTTCACTTAAAAAGGTGGTAAACGTAAAAACAAGTTGTCAGTCTTTTTCCAGTACTATATTTTAGTTTATGGTACCTAAAGTTACCAACATGGAATAATAGATATGGGGACTGCTAAATCCTTCTTAAAAAAACTTATAATAGGTGTGTTCAGAAGAATGAAAGTAACTACAATCTGATATCGAAAAGTCATTAACTAATTAATAAACTAAAACTGATAAATTTTTAAAATGAAGAAATATCCAATAACTTCATCTTGAGATTGCGGTGATTAGAAATCTTATTATAACATTAATCTCTAAAAAATATTTTTATTAGGCCTTTAAATGATTCTTTCTTTCTTTCTTCAAAAGAAATTAACACAATGTAAATACATTTCTACCGCTAAGCGAGTTTGCCCCTTTTATGGCTGGCTATACTGGCTTTAAGCTTTTATCTCTAAGCACTAAACCCCCAGCAAATTGGAAAGAACCATCCTACGCAATTTACCGGAGTACTATACATAGAATAGAATAGAATTATCTTTATTGCACAGCAACGGCATATTGCTTAAAAACTTAAAAACTACACTAAGTGGATATGTACAATAGGCGGCCTTATCGCTAAGAGCGATCTCTTACAGGCAAACCTTTGGATGGACAAAATCGATACTAGTTAAAAGAGTGACGGGTAGTATTAAGATAGAAGTAAAAAGAAAAATGTATTTAATTAAGAGGAATTTTAACGTCGTATATATCGTCTATACATGAAACATTATAACATGAACATACGACAACAATCCTGAACAAACAAACATAAAAGAGTAACATGACAAGACCTGACGGTAAACACTTGTTTTAGCGCAACCCCGTGGTTGTTTATTCATTCATGACGTTTTATAAGATCTCAAAGGTTGGGAAACAATAAATTGTATACATAAACTAGTGGGCGGTGGTCATGTAGGGTAGCAGAGTTTTGTATTTACGTTATTAAAATGTTATAGAGTTGTTGAGAGGTTTAAGCGGATAGACCGAGCGTAGCGGGTTATAGTCAATAATGGTGAAATAGTTACAGTTAGTTCTCTGTCGAATATTTAATTTTCGAACTTTAAAGGGCTAAAAGTGATACCATTCATTGTATATACTATTACAAAGATATTATGTACATTCTTAAGGTAGGAATTTATACACGTTTCCAGTTGGTTTCGAATCAAACAGGCATCTCATGCCGTCGGTGTTAGGTGCCGCAACTGTTTTTATATAATATAAAAACTTCAAATGCCCTTATTTCAGAACGATGTTGCTCTGCAAGTACTTTCCAAGCTCAACAAACTGGCCCCATCCACCAATGAATTGAAGACAAAAAAACTCTTAATTTATCCGTAAAACAGTATTCAAATTAAACATTTTATGCGATAACGAAGTTTAAAATTTTTAATATCCTAGAAACGTTCAGAGCTAAGAAAGTTTAATATAGATATTGTCTTGTACTATTTACATAAAAAGTTAAGGTGCTTTCCGTGCGGCGGGCCCGGCTGGGCTGTTGGATGCTCAAAACTTGAAATTTGTGTAAAACATCCGCTCGCTACAAGGTTTGCCGAGTACATTTACGTCGTAAAGTAACAGAACATATTGGTCTGGACTTGAAAAAGCACTAAGTGAATTTATTAAAATATACATATTATATACATATACAAATTGACAGAATAGTAGTGATTGAACTCATTATTTGCCAAATTCAGAAATGCGTAATTCATTTCACACGATTATCTACTATCTACATACTCTACATAGAGAGAGGGTATCACTGATAATGATAAATCTTCTATAAAAGTATTATAAAGCTTGTATGTTTGAACGCGGTTATCTGAAAACCTACTAGTCTAATAAAAATGAGATAAGCAGCCCATTGTTTAAAATAAAGGTTAAGCTATATTATACTATGCTGATGACTATAAGGAACAGAAGAGCAATAAAGTTATCCAAAGGAACGTTAAAGCGTAGTGCTTTTAGCTTATTTCCTATTTCGAACATTTCGAATTTTAATTGGAATAAAGAAAACACATATTTGGTTGTGTTGATCGTTCTAATTCGTTATTCTTGAGATGATGATTGTACTTTACACTTGCTATGTATGGCCTTAATGGTGAATTTGTAAATATAACGTTGAAAACAAGAAATTTTACGTCCGTCAGATATTTTTCAGAAATATGAAAAATATTTTTTTTTTATTATTTCTGTAAATTCTCAATAATAAATAAAATCTACACAAACTTTAAAATTATATAAAAATTTAAAATCTTAACAAGTAGGTAATATCTAAAGTAAGTGAACAAAAAGATGTGAAAACGCAAACTTTTTTTTTTCAAACTCTGGGATTATATGTTTATTCTGTTTATATAATAATGTAATTATTATATAATATGTATGTATTTAGAAATATATAAGTATGTTTATCAGCAGTCTGGTTACCATAGTACAGGCTCTGCCTAGTTTGGGATCAGTAGGCCGTATGTGAGATGTGTGAGGTTATTATTATTTTATAAGGATATATCGAATGCACTTTTGGTCGGCCTATCGCCTGACATTTTTATTTACAAGCGAGTCAGCGAAGACGTAGAAGCAAGCTTGTATGCTTCATTTCAACATGTTTGAGTGGGCGAACTTACAAACAAAATTTATAAGCATGAGATGGATTCGTGTTCGCGTCGTTTTTTTAAAGGAAATAAATACAAAGTTGTGTTGATTAATGTTTGTATGGTAAATCTCATAATCGGTAATCGATGTTAAATAAGTAAATAAGCAGCGTGTTGATGAACTAAGCTGTAATAGTGGGTACGAAGTCCTTGTTCACCTAAAGCTTAAACACATTAAGACTTACTTATCAATACGAATAAACTATATATGTATATTTTTATAGTTTCTTGTATATTTTATTTTTATAATGTACAGATATAGCTTTCTTACAGTTATATATTAGTTTACGTATACAGTAAGATATTATGCCTATAATTTGAATTCGATTCTAAGATCAAAGTGTGTGATTCGTATCTTGTAAATCTGCTTGCAATAATTGAATCGAACAAGAACAATAAAAAAATCATTTATTATCTAATCAAGCCGAGCTAAAGAAGTAATTAAGCCAGAAGTAAACAAGTATAATGAGTCCATCATTCAGTTTAATGATTATACAGCATGAGCATGAAATGAAAGTCGTGAACAGAGTAAATTGGTAAACAATTAACGGTTCAATCGGTAACATTACAGTAATTTTGATACTCAATTTATCTATAATCGAAAATCTTAAAACACTTTAAAGAGAGTATGGCAGAGTTAAAAGCTTATTACCGTGTTTTGCTGTTCTATCACTTATCGCCGTGTTATCACAACATTGAAGTGAAGTGTAGATACAATTGAAGCGTGTTTGTAATATCAAAATAATAGTTTTTTTAAGCTCATACAGCTATTTATTTGCACGATACCTATGCCTAAAATCAAATTTTAACATTTTTGTCTGTCTGTCTGTTTGTTCCGGTTAATCTCCGGAACGGGTGGACCGATTTCCGCGGGACTTTCACTGGCAGATAGGTGGTGTTTATAAGGAGTACCCTAGGCTACTTTTATTTTGTAAAAATAATTAGGGTTCCGCGCAAAATATATGTGCACGCGAGCGAAGCGGGCGCGGGAACTGCTAGATTTTTAATAATTCTTGATTAATTTTAGCAATATTTTGTGGCTTAAAGAAAACTTTTGATTAGGAAAATATACTTAATCTATCTTCTAGAGGGCTTTTATCTTCTAAGAGGGTGGCCTATCATATTGGTAATAGGCCGCCATTTAGTACTAGAGTCTTCGTTCTGTAAATTTATTATTAATATAATATTATTTATTATAATTAACAATTTGCACTCGAAAAGTACAGTTCAGTAACTTTCAGAGTACAGATTGCACAAAAAGACTCATAAAACCATAGTCGAAGTATGCAACAAGCTCTGTAACACTTTATTAAAAAGTATCTCTTGCGTGAAAACTATAAAATCTTTATCACAAATAAAGGAGTTATATTATGCATAAATATAAAAAATAAAAACTTGATTAAAAACCTTAGGATAACCTGCTATAACCCTAATAAGTATAAAAAAAAGAGTTTATTTATTTCTTCTCCTATAATTTACATCATTAATTAATGTTATGCTGGCCTAATTTATATTATGCGGAATGAAGTAATCGCCTCAAACAGTTTTAACCTAGATCAGTTAAATTGCTTAATATTAACTGTTTAATTTATATAATTATATGAAAATGAATCACTATTTGCCTTGGTCACGCCATAACTTGAGAACGACTTAATCGATTTCATTCATCTTTTTTTATGTTTTCTAATACTTTGTAGAAGGTTCTTACCGTACAAAAAAGAAAGGAAATTGAGCAGAAAATCGGTTCCCGTGGAATAAATTTGAATTTCCACGCGAACGAAGTCGCGGGCAACACCTAGTATTTAATAATTAAGAATTAATTATAGATGATATTGTCGAAAGTTTACGCGAATGTTACACATTGATGAAATAAAACTATTTTTCACGGATTCTATCGCGATTTATTTGGTGTTATTTTACTATCTATACTGATCCCGACGTTTCAGCTGCTTTTCAGCAGCCATGGTCACGGGTAGACTAAGACTAATTACTCCGATGCTCCGTGAGGCTATTGAAATTAAAAAACACCTTAATTTTAATAGAGAAGATGGTTGGAACGTACCACCAGGTTGGGATCCGGTTATTCACTTACTCAAACCCAAGAAAATACAAAACACAGCAAGGCTTCAAGACACTTTGAGCTCATTCTGCGTAAATAGTAACACCAACAATCAACAAACTTCGGGTACTTTGAGATAACTTTGCTCTTCGATACATGAGACGACCACCATCTTAGTCTATCCGTGACCATGGCTGCTGAAAAGCAACTGAAACGTCGGGATCAGTATAGATAGTAAAATAACACCAAATAAATCGCGATAGAATCCGTGAAAAATAGTTTTATTTCAATTAATTATAGAGTCTTCTTTTTCTTCTTTTTTTGTCTTTTTGTAACATTAAGATCATGGTATTTTGTGCAAAGTTAATGAAAACAATATTTTATTTAACTTTATACCAGCTAAATGCGGTCACGCTTCGCGAAAGCTCGGTCGTCTTTTTTTTTGGATTTTTCGATTTTATATTAGTTTAATTTTATCAAAGTTCAAATCAATCAGTTATTTCATAGCAGAAACATACGGAAACTGAATATATATTGTGGTGTATCATTATGTACAGAGTCGTTAAGAGTAAATAAAAGTGACTGTTACTCTATTTACAAATATTTAATTATTCTAAAGCAAGAAAATAACATGCCTTAGAAAAAAAGTAAGTAAACTACACTATTATATATCTATATATTAATATGTGATTGATGATTTGCTACAAAGATAAAAAAAAATGCAAAAACGGGTACATTCAGCCATGAGTGTCCAGTATATATTTTGACCTGTCATGATACAAAACTTACAAAAGTCTATACAATGACAGGCCAAGTAATATTGGCCAATAAAATAAACCATGGTCGATATTCGACCACCACGCGATCTCTAGTATTCATAAAGGCTTAAATTTTAACTAATATTTCTTCGGATCTCGTCTATATTATTAGACTTGATTGTGTCAAAAGTTATGAAAACACAAAACCTTCAATGGTTAGACTACGCTTTTCTTTGATAAGGATGAACGTAGGTGCTTGTTAACAACAAAATATTAAGTTAAACCCTGTTTTGAGAAAACAGTTAAGTATAAATAATTTAATAAAAGTGTATTTAAGTGATAAAACATGTATCTTGTGATAACAAAAGCAAGCAGTTTTATGAATTTATCGTAAGGACCTCGTAATATTTCGTAGACGAGTGAGCGTGAAATGAGTTTCCATCAAAAGATATCAGGTTATAAAGCAAATTCTCTATTGTTGGCCGTCCAAATAAAAGGACAAGGAAATGATAGAAATGGCTGCTTCACTAGAGATAACAATGAAACTGGTGACACGTTTATCGCAATTTTTTTTTACGTTTGCCGTCTGGTAAAAATATACAGATGACATGTTGACCGAAGGGAAAATATTTGTATATACTACGGACATAAGCAAGGGCCTGCCAGAGAAGAAATATATGCACGGAGGTATAGATGGAGATATCCTTATAAATATATATATGCACCACTACGGCACTACTGTATATCAGTTGCATGGTGATGATGTTCAATATGTACGTCGTGATTATACCCGACTTCCGATTAGCCAGTTCCACTTATACTAAACTATGTACGCAAAGTAGCAACAGCGAACTGCTTAAAAGGTTATCTGACCTTCTCTCTTGAATATAAACACCACTTTAAAACTATAATATACTAAATCGTTGTTTAAACCGAATGCGCTTTTTATTTACAGTTTATTTTTATTAATATAACATATTGCAGAGTGTTTCCTTAGTGTAGAATATGAGTCTAATTTTTAATCATCCATGCTAGTATTACGGCCTTGATATATGTACACTATGTCAAGAGTAAAGGCCCATACTTTGCATGCTGATAGCTGGTCGTTTGAGGGTAATTGTGCGTAATAACACGAACGCAAAATCAACGGTAACCACAGTGCACATTTATGATTGTATCTGGCACAGAGATTAACGAGATTGTGACGAATACTTACTTATCAAAGAAGCAAAATTGCTCAGATTGTTGGCAGAATATGTCGTTAGTAAGTAATGAACCCTATAACTATAATAATGCCCTATGAACTTTTCTTTTTGTCTGAATCATTAAAATAAAAATATCAGCAAAATATGGAACATAAAATAAAGGCACTAGTTTTAAATGTAGAACAAGGTGGTATCTTGCAGTCAAATTAAATGTTTGCAGCTCAATTCAATTTTATAGCGAAGGATTCCCAACTGCAGAACTAATTTACTTATAATATAATAATAACAATAACTTGTGACCTCACACACGGCCGTGATCTGATCCCAAACTAAGCAGAGCCTCTACTATGGTAACCAGAATGCTGATAAACATACTTATATCTGTATATTAGTACGTGAGCGAAAACTTTGGATCCCTTTTTGGAATTGAGCGAATGAAATTTCGCACACTTATAGTTTATACAGAGAAGAAGTGACGAATGCTAAAATTTTTGAACAATATTTGCTACAAAGTTAAAAAAATGCAAGAACGGGTACATACAGCTATGAGTGTCCAGTATATATTTTGACCTGTCATGGTACAAAAGTCTATACAATGACAGGTCAAGTAATATTGGCCAATGAAATAAACCATGGTCGAAATTCGACCACCACGCGATCTCTAGTATTACTAAATACATACATATTATAGATAAATTACACGAAGACACAGAACAAATAATCGTGCTTATCACAAAATTGTTTGTCCGGGGTGGGAATCGAAGCCACGACCTCTGGTTTAAGGGTTAGGATCACTAACCACTAGACCAACAGGCCCGTCATCCGTATCATAACTAGAACACTGACTGAAATTCAGCAAATTTTTTATCGTATTATTATCGTTTATTTCTGGTTTTGTGTTGAGCTTTGATCAACTTGCATTTGCATTGTCATTAATCATCACAAAGCCGGTTTAACTTATTTGAAGTCCAAGAAAATTTAAGAGTTAAGAATAAATGCGAGTTTTAATTGCGTATATTCATAGCATTTCGGAAATTATACAAAGGTAAAAAAGTAAAGAAATACTCACCATAATGCGGTTCTTTATCGTGTGGTATGTTTCCGTTGGGCTCGAGTCTGTCGAGGCACTCCTCTGAGTAGCCGTTGTAGGGTAACTTGCCCCGACTACCACCGTTCTGTTGTCGCCCGCGACATTCACTACTGTCGCCGTCTGGCTCGTCTTTTGTGGCTGAAACAAACAAAAAATAAGTGTTTACACAAATGTTTTTAACGAGATTTAATTTAACTTTTCTGCAAGCAATGTACGAGCTTAAAATAATTCAACATCCTATTGTGTGTAACTTTTAACGGGAACGTTCAAAAAGCTTAAATGGCAAAATTGTTAAAGTTCCGGTACTATTCATTTTAAACCATTGACTGCATAAATTTATTCAGGATTTCATGCAGATCGCCCCGTTTAAAACCGAAAATTAATTATGTACGTACACTTGCACAACGTACAATGGTTTTATTTGCCGACGTTGTTCAAAGCCAAGATCATTAGGGGTTGACAAACGACACTCGGCTTTCAGTTGAGAGAAACTTTAGAACATTCGACAATTTCGGTCGTTCGACAGGTGAAATTAACAGCATTGTTAATTCGGCAATGAGGATAATAACAAATTCTTTATGCAGATGGCACTGGCATAGGAGAATATACAGATGAAAATTTACACACTAGATGAGACGCCCTACTATAGATGATATTATTAGTTACGAGAAAAAAATTCTAGGGACAACTACCAAGGGAATAGGAACTACTAGGGTGATAACAAAGATAAAATGGTTTATTTTAACCCAAACATATTGAACAGAATGTTCGGGTTAAAACTACTTTTTGAATGAAAGAATTAACGCATATGCTAGAATGGAAGCACGCAAATTCAATTGACGATTATGAAGTGGTAAGATTATATTCTGTGTACATACAAATTTTCATTAGAGTTTAAAAAAAATTGCGTACGAAATTTCTCGTGAAGGTCGCCCAATTATTGTAATCCGTTTTGACAAGTTAATTTATTGAAAAGCATCAATCGATTCATGGGGAAACGATGCGACACGACCGCGTATTGTATTGACATCTTTAATAATACACAAATGAACCATTTAATTCATTGAATTATGGATTTTTACTTATTCTCATGTCTCAATTTGTCAGTCATGAGGCTTATGAAGTATGTCAAACAAGTTTGGTGCGTTAGGTATTGATTAATATTAGCACTACCATGTCATTTGAAACAGGCGTTAAATATTTTCCATTCCTTTCTAGGAAAAATACGACGCTTCTAAATTGTTTCAACTTAGTTCTGACCTTTTTTATATGTGTTAATTATTATTAGCAAAATGCAGTCACAATGGGCAGGCCATATAGTCCAGCGAACAAGCAACCGATAAAAAAGAAACTTTCTCAAATGTCGACCACAAACTTTAAAGCAAAGTGTCCCTCCATTAGATTGACTACCTGATTATAGTTGCAGAGTCCCACTGTGGAGTAGTAGTGGAGGTCTTTAGGAGAGACCACGTTTCGGACGTCTCATGATGGTCATAATGATGGTGGAGCGTTTGTAAAAATAAAAAATTAACTGAGATCATACTTAAAATTGCTCAGAAATTGTTTCAAATAACAACAATCACATAAATATTAAAAGATAAGTTTTCAATTGTATAAAATAAACGCAAACTTTCTCTGGGTACAATTGCGAAGCTCAATTATAAAGCTACCACCCGCAAAAGTGAGAAAACGGACGAGAGAAACGGGGACGGATGTATAAAAGACAGGATATAAGGTGACAACTGGCGCCAGAAGGCAACAAACTTTAATTAGGTGCACCCAAACTTTGTCCACACCTTAGTGTGACAGTTTCATTATTTTACAAGATGATAATGCAAATTTGTGGACGAAGGAGAAACTTTACATAGCAAAGAGTTAATATTGCCGGAACTTGACACCCAATTGAGTTATAAACTAGTAATAAATTAAAATATAAAAAAAAATATGAAACCCAACTACATTATATAAATAGTAACTGGTAACTAAAAAGCAAAAAAACAAGCTTTGTGTCCATAAAACAGCCGATTAGGCTCTAGAGCGTGCCAAACTCGAGAAACATAACCCTTCTTACGCAATCGGGTACAAACAGCTTACTGAATTTTCGGTACATACTAGTATAACGTATATTGTTATCAACCTCAAAACAGTTTAACCTTTATAAAAAAAATATGTTGTTGTAATCGTCCAGGGGCTAAGGTTACCGCTATACATCAACAGGACCTTATTTTTGTATGCGGAATTATTTCTCTAAATTATTATCTCTCTATATTATATTCTCGAAATTTCTAGTCTATTCACGTCGGTAGTACATATAACTAAATGAACACCTCAACTTTTCATTGCAAGTCGTAACATCAAGCTTGTTTCGACAGATATTGTCAATATCAAGACATAATTTTGGTTTTCTCTTTGTTCTAATATTTTTTATATTTTGTCTATTTCGATAATAAATATGAACCAAATCTAAAAAACATTTACTGCTAATGTGTGACTTTAGTAACAACACACTTAACAGTTATTCATGATTTATATCCTAACACTAAAATTGTGCCTACATTACAGGCACAATTTTAGTGTATCAATTGTAAATTGACAAATTTAACTTACATCTCACATAAATTATAAATTCCCAGGAGATTCATGCACCTCCAAAACAAGAAACAGTCATCGGGCGTCTCAAGACAACGACTCGAGACATACTTTCTTGAACAAAAATGTAATTTATTATTTTTGCGTCAGTAATAAGATTATTCTTAACACTCGTATTTTAAACCTGTCTATATCATTTATTAAGGAATATATTCACGGTCTGAACTTCATCCATAGTAATTGAAGGAGAACACGAGAAACGAGCAAGTAAATTTTGAGGCAAGATCGTGAATACAATCTGGGAACAACGAGCCTTGACTTTTTGTCTCAAAAGCGAACGTTTCACATGCAGCTTTACCGGGGTGGAGTGACATTCTATAGCACTATTTTATGTAGACACAGGACGACAAGCGGTGCCCCGCGGCGGTCGACTTTAATTGAGATGCGGTTGTGCATTCCTCTTTACAACTCCCGTGAAACAATTCCAGGCACACAATTATTTTCTCTACAATGACGTATGATTCATGAAATCAACTTTGCGAGACTCAGCAAAATACTAGTGGCTGCCAGCGGAAAGTTTCGCGCCTAATAACTCACGAGAATCAGATTACGATATTGAAATAGTAACGGTGAAGTGTTCACACGGATAATTCGTGCAAACAGCCCAGTAAATATGTTAACAAAACAATGGTTATTGGTTTTTTCCGAGTTGGATTATCGTGGGATTAGAACTGAGTCGGCTCACAGCACGTGCGGTAGCGATAAGCTGCTTCTTATACATAATATTGTGGAGAACAATAAACGCTGTTTGCACAAGTTTCCCTTCGTGCCGACGGACGTTAAAGTTCCGCAGTTCGTCTAGATCCAATTAGATATGTTAGTATTTTTTTATTCTGGTTTTCACTTTCTCCACTTCCATTAGTGAAATTATCGCAGCAGTCGATCATTCCACTTCCTCGAGTGATCGTGTTATTCGAAAAGTAAAGATGAAAATGTATAATCGTTTGGATTAAAACTAGAGTCGTCTTTCCAACAGCCTTTGCACACAGAATTATCTTTCTCATCAAGACAGCTATCTCGCGTCAAGTGGCAGTAACGGATGTAATAAGCGAAGATTTGCTCACGGCTCGCTCGAGCTTCGACCGACAAAATGACTATTCCGACACCGCTTTACTGTTAGGTATGTCAAATACGAGATTCCGAGGTAAAGGCACAGTACGTTTCTTTTGTAAAATCAGTCTGCCCTTAATGTTAAATAACACAAAAGGGGTCATCCATAAATTACGTCCCACGTTAAGGGGGGGGGGGGGGGGGTCAATGAAATGTGACAAGGGGTGAGGAGTCATAAGCTTCGTGACGTCACCATGTCGAAATCTAAAGTATTAAACATTGTAAAACCTGTAAACGAAAGACTATATAGACACGTTACTACACTTTTATTTAAAAATAGATTAAGAACTGCTTTTTTCAGTTCTGGGAGTGTAATTTAAAAATATGGGACGTCACACCAGGGAGGGGGTTCCACAAATGTGACCACCTGTGACAAGGACGGGGGGAGGTCCAAAAACTATGAAATTCGTGTGACGTAATTTATGGATGGCCCTAAAGTGGAAGTATAAATAAGCTCACAATGTCGACGTGACTCATAAAATACCATAATACTGCGATCAGGAGCGTAACTCGGAAACTATTCGACTTGAGGTCATAACACATAACTTAAATGTTTTACTGTAGCTAGAAACAAAGGAACCGTATCGCAAATGTAACAGTATTTGAATAAGCAAAATAAACCTAAAGCCACCTACGAGTTGGTATTAAATCTGTTTCGAAAATATTTGCTTAACCGAAACAGAACCTAAACTATTACGACCAGTATTATTTCAGCAAATTGTGATTATATAATAATAATATACCCTAACCTATCCTATAAGGCAACATTGATCCAACTCAAAAAGATGACAAACCGCCGTAAAGTGGTAATAATGCATTTAATATCTAAGATAGGTTATCCTATTACGGAAATGAATAGAATGACCGAAGACCTTGCACACTGCGGTTGCATTAATACTAAAAATACATATTACATCGTAATGGCTTATCATAAGACGGTCGTAACTAGGCTTGTGTAGCATTTCTAGTCGTAAAATATATTGCAATACAAGCAAAATATGCTAAAATTATGAGATAGGTTGTGGCGATAAAAGGCTACGCTGTGTATAACAAAATATGTAGTTTATTTGTATTTACGGAGGAGCCTAATTTGTCTTCTTACTGTTTATAAAATATTTATATTACAATATTACCGAGTACAATATTAGTGAGTAATCGCGGCTAATGTTTGGCTTCCCTTTGCATTCACATCCAACTAATGACACATCATTAAGTTTAGTTAAAAAAATGACCTACTGCATGTGTGTGCATAGAGAACAATATATATTCAATAAGCGCAACAAGAAAGAAATTGTAATAAAAATATGTTTCCTTCATTCAACAAACAAAATAACTTCTGCAAAATATGGTATCAAGATAAGTTGTTGCAACATTTTATTTTCTCAATTATTTTTAAAGGCTCAAAGATAATCTTATTGAAAGAAGCATTCATAATAAGTTTTCTTAACGTCTTATATTTCTTAACGTTACCCCTTCTACATTAAACTATTTCAATTTGTACTATGAACTGAAGTGCTATAGTGCTATAGGAGTCTAAATAATTGCCAATTGAAATTTTATCCACACTATTTATAAAGCGAAATAAGTATTTTCCGTAGTTTCCTTTTGCAATCGGAAGTTTTTTTTAAAAACACGCATGCCGTTTGCCGTTAGTAGAGGGAAATGAACAAACACACTTAAATTGATGAGAAGTATTTAACATAATTGTGGTCAGATCATCAACATATAATATCTGCATTAAAATATCATAACCATCTAAAAAGCATCTAATGTTAAGAATCCAATATTTATTTACGTCGGAGGCAGTGAGTTGTTAAATTTGAGTAAGGTTAGACATACGTCAGCGTGCCAGAAATAAGAGACTCAATTTAGGAACTCATTAAAATACACATTTACATATATACTGTAACCAATCCCTCACTAAAGCAGCAAAATACTTGAAAAAAAAAGAAGGAATTACACTAACTGTGCAAAACAACTGATTGCCTGTTCTTAATACCTGAAGAAGTAGCACGCTCCAGTCAATGTTTTGTTTTAGTAAACAAACGTTTATCTAAGTGGTAGATAGTTGATTTGAGTGTATGTATATCTTATCTGATAGAAGAAGTTCTGGTTTATTTATAGTCGTAACTTCTAACTCTAAACACTAAAGGAATAAAAAAGTGTTTAGTAAGTTTCTAAAACAATTTTACATTGTATAAATTTACAAATTCTAATCAGAATTCGTTATCAAAATTCTTAGTATATAATTTATCAAAGATGTAGATAAGTACTGATAATTATATAATTATTGTAATAAGTTATGTACTTACTTCGAGATATGAAAATAATCTGATACAAAGATAAGATTAAGCAAGTCGAAGACAGGTGAGTGACAATCCGATCCAATGATTCATGGTAATAAATCTTGACGATTGAACGCATACATAATTCATAACAAGTCTTTCAGAAGTATACAACAAAGGAACGTGAACCAGTTATAATAAACATTAAACTTTTTCTTTCTCAATGAGAGCACTGTAAACTAAATTTTCTTTCAACATACAAAGAGTCATCCCAAAAGTCAGAGTATCTTGCAGGATACAACAGGAAATGTACAACCGTAAATGGTGTAAGTAGTGGCGGTAGGCAGGTCCATTTCGTGATTTGTAGATTCGATACTGACATGAGCAAAATAATTTATTTGATATACAAACCATTGTTCTAAGCCTGGCTGAACTTTGTTTTCGGATGCAAAGAAATAAGAAAATACGATAAGCGGGAATATTTCAATTAGTTCGCCGTAGATATCATCTAGTGATATCTACGGCGAACTAATTGAAATAATATTATGTGTATTCGTTACATGACGATCCACTTAATTTGTTAAATTTATTTCATCAATTACCATACTAAAAACTGTTATAAAATCTCAATAAGTAACAAATCTATCAAAGAAAGGGATAAATATGGCTTCTATTTCTATAGGTTGGCTTACACGAAGTCGTACGATGGGGTGTCAAAGTTGACGAGGGTACTCCAAACCTGCGGTCAGTGGCGCTTTCACCGACTGAGCTTATCGCGTATTTGCAACTGAATCGATTTGAGTAACCTGATGATAACTTGGTGGTTTGATTTCAGTTCAGACGACGCGCGATATTTCGGGTCTTTGGAATTGCTGCTACTCAGTGTAGTAGTTATATTTGATGCTATCTATTACCGATTTTGGCCTCATTGCTATAGCAGAAGATAGATTTTAGTTTATTCTGTTGTGACACGAAGTTTGGACAATTACAAAGAGAGAGCATAAAGATAGTTTGTTTTATTTATCACACAATATGTAAGTAATCATTTCATTATTTAAGGTAAGTTCTTCTTCACCAAATTTCTGTCGCTTTCAACAGTACATTACCTGTGCCCGTAACTTAAAGGTAAAATCGTTAAAATGACTGCAACGTAGCCGGAAATATACAATGATATTCTATAGACCACCAATTGTAAAATATTTTTGTTTTTTTATTGCTCTAAAGCATCATAAATACCTAATTAATCTGTACATCATTGCTTTGCATTGTAAGTGATTCCTTAATCAATGCAAGCGATCTTCTGACAGTCACATCGCTTATGAAAAGCTAAGAGATTGACCGTATTGTAATACTATATTTATCATAATAAAGCAATTTCTGAAGAACACAGTACTTAAAAAAATAACATATAAATCTATTCTTTGATTCAGAAGTTTACCTATCGCCATGGCAACTCCGGTAACCTTCGACTTTGACGTGCACTGAAGTGAGCACAATAAATATTCTAATAATACTAAAACAAAGGCGTCCAGCATTTTCACGGGTCAAGGCGTAGCGTAAAATGCTAACAAAATTAGCTCAGACGGTTAACAGCTTGCGGGATCACAAATGGGTAGCAGTAAAAGGCTCGTGCGACATTTTGCGCACTTTCCTCGCTGCCGACGATGTAGGTCACGCCAACATCTAGTCTAGAACTGTTTGCCTTACTCTATCTGGAGTGTGACGGCTCACTTGCCGCCAGAATATTTCCGCCATTAATCAAACTAAAAGTGACATACTATATTTTCACATGAAATAAGTAAACATTTTATGTACTATATCATATAACGTCACTTTTGAAATGTCCGCAATCAAATTCGTGGAAACTTTTGAAATAGTTTTAAAAGAACTGTTTAGGCTACATATTTGTAGGTCAAAAATTTATTAAAGAAAACTTTTAACTGAATGGCTTATACATATTATTATGTTTACAGCCTAGATATTGGCGTTTTTAATAATAACATATTGATTCTTTCTTTAGATTTCCTTAGTAGCAATACAAATGGAAAGTTTAATAGCAGTTCATAGATTTTCAATTACGCATTAAACAGTCAGATGGTTTCCGACTGACCTCAGCCATTCGCTACGGAAAAGTATTAATTTGAAAGTTAGTTTCTCACATTTTTATATTATTTTGTAATTGTTTTACGCTGTTCCAATGGGATATATAACTAATATCGCAATATCACAATATATGTCATCTGTCAGTCAGATTGTTTTTAAACTTTTGCGACTTTTATACATATTAGATGTGTAACTCGGGACTTAATAGCGATAATATTTAAAAGGTATAATACCTTTTTGGTTAGCAAAGCATGAGATGGCACAAGTTGTTATTTTTTACAGGCTTTAACCTACCGCTTTCACGTTCAATAAGATGAAATTGTTTTGACTTTACATAGTCCAGTCATTTTAGGTTTTATCTGGGGAAAAATTCCTAGAACTATTTAAGAGCAGAAAATAACTAAATTAACGTGTTTAACACTCAAGAAATAATTTTCAACTGAACTAAACTCAGTCCGACTGGCAGTAGCAGGTATAAAGGGACGGGTCTCGGAACAATGAATACGGAACATCTGCCAGGGAAGGTCATTTGAATGAGATATAGTAGATTTTACTAAAAACCTAAACCTCTATAAGATAAGTATATCTTTCCCGAAACGTCCAAATATAAGATAAAAGTTTTTAAGACACTTACAAATATTAATAAAAAGCAATAGAGTTTACGCCTTGGTGTACGGTATACAATACCGTATGTGAGTGCATTCTAGTCGCTTTCTCAGCGCTTTAATCCGAAAACAGTTAATTTTACAGAAAAACTGCAAGAGACATTTTTTGTAGACAATTTTATGAGAAACAATTTTTATGATGATCTCTTTGACCTCCGAGCAATAGGTCGCAAAATATTTGCGAAAAACTGATTTTCGTGACCTTTTGACCTTTGTAACTTTTTTAGCCGGCACGATATCGATGTCGATTTTTCACATCTTCATAATAACACCGTAATAAAGGTGTATACAAAAATTCAGCTCACTAGGAATTTTTCCCCAGATTGGGGTTTAAAATACCTAAAATGACTGGACTATACAGTCGACTATTCTATTGATCTAATTAATTTCTATCAGTAATATCATTTCATAAATACGATTTATGTAAATATTTCTCATAGACAAAAGTAAATTCGATATTTTTATGATATTTTTTTTTTTTTTTTTTTTTTTTTGTTTAGTTTTTTTTTTTTTTTTTTTTTTTTTTTTTTTTTTTTTTTTTTTTTTTCTTTTTCTTTTTTAATTATTTTATATTATGTAGTATGTGAGGTGAAATATAGTTCTAATATTTTTAGATAAATAAAAAATGTAATTATGTTTACGTCCCATTTACCCCAGTTCTTAAGAGTTGGTCTTTTGGAGTGTGTGTTGCTACTGTTGCCAGTGATGACTTATCACACTGAAACAGCCGTAACTATAGCCCTCATAAAAAACCTGAAAGTTGGTCAACGAGTTATGAAGAAGGCTATTTTACTGTGAGCTTTTTTTATGGTATAGGGGGTAAACGAGCAGTCAAGTCAAGTGATGAGGACCCACAGCCTCTAAGATTTGAGGACTCTTTTCTTGAATAAAGCTATGATTCGAAAGCGATTGGACTTCAGATTATTATTTTATTATAAACTATTATTTATTTTCAACATTAAACTGAGCCCATTAGAACTGAATAGTGACTATAAACGCTAGAGAAACTGCAGGCACATCTAGCAAGTTGATCTAATAAGTTGTTTTATTTGCTTTACAAACAAAAGGCACGTATGTGAAATATCGTTGGACTAAGATACCAATAACTAACTCTTGTTTATAAATTAGGTGCTAAGCCTGCAAACAGACGTTACAAAGGAACAAAAAAAAAATGAGTTATAGATGCCATTTTGAATGACAAAACCATCAATCAATCTATAACTAACAAACACTTCGAAAAAGAACAAAACGCGACAAGCATCATAAGAATTTTAACCTTGACCGAAATAAGCCCTTATGTAAAAGCGAAACGCTCGCCAATTTTACTTTCCCCTTCAGAAAGCACTACCGTCGCAATTGGGAAGAAACCCTAAAGACCCCTTCTACGGTCGCGTACTCGATAAGATTGGGGTTATTCGGCGAATAAACGTCAACAAACAACAAAGTAAATGTTGAGCGATAAAAAAGTCAATTGGGAGTTCGTCGTGTCGGGTAGCGGCGATAAGACCATTGTACACAACCGTTTATGTTTGTGATCATTATTGTCAATGGAAATATAAACTAATTTGTATAAAGCTGAAGACTGGCACTATATACTATGACTATGACACTAGATACTATATACTACCGCATTTTATTAGGCTAATAATATGTAACTGAAATTGCATACTACATTTTAATTACTATGTCTAATAAATAAAAATGAATAGCCAAATGTGTTGCTAAGCGCAAAACTCGAGAATGGCTCGAACGATTCGGCTATTTTCTTTTTTCAGATTTTCGTTAAGGCACAAGGAAGGTTCTTATGGAGAGAAAAAATGTAACAATTGTGAGGAAAATAGTAAAAACAACACTTCTTTTCCTATACAAACCACAGAGCAAATAATAATTGAAACACATGTCCCCAGCTGTCAACTATTTGACGTCAATTAATAACTTTTGACAGAACGAAATCTGTCGGGGCAGCTAGTTTAAAATATATTCTATTGCCACTATAACAACAAATACTCTTTATACATATATTTAAAAAATCGTGTCCACGATGTACTGCTAAACTAATGAACCAACATAATCCAATTTTGCACACTGTGTGCAGTTTGGTCCAACTTGAAAGATAGGATAGTATTTATCTCAATTTATAGTCACAATACTTTTTTATTGCATAATGCAAATTACTTAGCCACCGCAACACGTGGCCGGGTAAGTAAGTAATAAAATATAATCATAAATTTAAAATAGGTACCCCCGACTCGAAAATCTCTTCAACGATTACAAAAGAGCTGATGATCTTCGAACGGGTGAACAGATTTTCTTGAATTATATCTAAGAACACACTCGATCAAGTCACATTTTAAACAAAAAAAACCGCACTCAAATCGGTTCATCCGTTTGGGAGCTATGATGGAACAGACAGACACAGACACACTTTTTACGGGGGATTAAAAATATATATCGTCGGAGATTAAATAGATTAAAGGGGCTCTCATCCAGAAACGTGATTTTTTTACGTCCGTCTGTAAGCGGGCTGCATCTCGTTTATCGTAATAAGTAGACAGTTGAAATTTTCACAAATAATAAAAAGAAATTAAAATAAAACCTAAAATACAAGAAAATCATAGAATTTTACTTGAAACCGGAGTTTTCGTCCAGAGAAATACATACTAAAGATAAAATGCTTTCTTTTTCATTATATTATAGAGGACTATTTTTTGCCATGCAGTGAATTCTGACAAGTACACGAATTATACTTATGGCTTTACCTCTGGCATTGGCAGTATCTGCTAAGTAGGCAAGTTGTAGGCCTATTAATAAAACTTATCATTTGGAGGTGAATACTCTAACCAATTAATCGCTGTATATCATATTCTCAAAAGACCACATTCGTAAAACATCACATTCGCAAAACACGATGTAAATATTTCAACTATTATTGGTCAATTTTTATCATTGACATAATTTACAATTTAGCGAGAACATTAAAATGATTAAAACTGTTAATGTAAACATAATCATTTTGTTTTTTATTGCTTATTAATTACAACCGTGACTTAGCTTACAGGTCAATAGCAATGAAAAAAGCACAGATAAATCTAATGAGAGTGCATAATCGTAAGGTAAAACCTTGCCATTTATAGCTACTCAATCAAAATAAGAAAAACTATATCACGTTTTATCAATTATTGTACATAATTATGTTATACAATGATCGCTTAAGAGCTTTTAAATACATTTAGAGGAGTGAAAATACGTTTACATATTCGTATTATATATCAAAACAAATATCACATCTAAGATATGCAGAAATCCC
Source organism: Euplagia quadripunctaria (assembly GCA_963859945.1). Lineage (NCBI taxonomy): Eukaryota > Metazoa > Arthropoda > Insecta > Lepidoptera > Erebidae > Euplagia > Euplagia quadripunctaria. The sequence continues at coordinate 5,785,316 of OY982574.1, forward strand.
AAAAAACTGCTATAAAAAAAGTACTCCAACTAACCTTTAAACATTCGTCAAGTGTTTTGTGGCATTACTGAAACCATTACGTAATGTAACAGACCTATTTCTCGAAATAGAGAACGAGAGGGATGATTTCGCAAACGAAAAGGTTAAACTAAATACAAACGCTACTTTACGCCAGTAAACGAGAAAGCTTACCTAACAATATACCATCAGTGCGACTTTGGGGTAGAGAACAAATTTACAAAGAAGCCATAATATGATTACCATAATTAAATTTGATGAAAACGAATGTTTGTGCCACTGTTTATACCCTACTACCTTACCTAATGTTTTAATTGCATAACAACGAAAAGACCTAATATGTACTGATAACTAAATACAAATAAAACACACCGTATCTATAAGTATATTACATGGAAAAGATATGGTAGTTTTGATAAGAGTAAAAATAAAGTAAAATTTATTTATGGCGGGAATACGCAGCGCGGAGAAAAATGATGAAACATTCATAAAATTTTGCTTATATTTGAAGTCAGAAGCCAGCTATGCAATGTAGAGAGATAAAATTTTATGAAAATATCAATTGAAAGGCAAAAAATTTGAAAAGCCAAATTATTTATACACTAACGTTTTTATACATACATGTAGAGGCCTATACATGGAATTGATATCCTATCGAGTGAACAAAAGGTTAGAAAAAGGTGTGCATGTTTATTGTACCTACATGTGTGTATGTATAAAATTACCAACTATAAGTAAAATCGGGTGTGGGCAGAAAGATGCACCACAACTTGATCATGACTTTGAGTCACCCTTCTGCGTTCAAACATTGAACCAAATGGTACCTAATATCATTACAACAGCGTTCTAGACGAGACCTCACTTCTAATCACCGGACACGGATCCATGGCCCGATGGCGTAGCATTTATAGTAGCGTAGCTTTGATAGTTCAATATTATTACATTGAATACACGCTCCATTGATTCGGAAACTCGTCTCCTTGATATCGATATCTAGGCACGTATTGAATTTTAAAATATCTTTTGCTATTAAAATATCTCTATTCTTCCTCGAGACCGACATTATCTTACAAGGAATTCCGTTTGACAAAATTAATTGCTACTTTGTAAAATGCGTGACTTGTTGTTATTAATAACAGAGCAAAACTACTTCGTGTAAAAGTGCATTTTCGTGCTAGTAATAAAGTAAATGCGATCATTAAAATTGATTTTTAAAATAGTGAAGATGATAAGCAATTAACCCACTAATTTAATGAGAGAGGGCTTTTAATCATATGCGTGACGACAATTGGTGTCAAGAAACTAATAAAGTTTGCTGAGAAAGAGTCGACGAAGGAATCAGGGATAGTCATTAACCCGGGTGTACACAATTCAGAGCAAACAATCGGCTCGATGACGGGAGGGGACAGTTGGTAAACAGACCCTATTGCCGGCGCAGACGCTCATGACTCATTAAATTAAAACGCACTGTAAACAGGCGTGAGTTTCAACTCACTAACTTTTATTCACAAGACAAATCATACTAAATAGTTGCTTACAGTTGTTACAAAACACTTCAATGACTAACATAACACCGGTGATGGAACGTTTGATTGGATGCTAATTCTGCACTATCTTGATGATTTGCCAAGCAAATAGGACGAGAACGGAACAATAAGACAAGTGCGATGAACTCAAATGCAATCAAAGTCGGGTATTACTGAAGTTGGTTGCAAATAGACTGGGTGTTCTAGGAATGATATGTAGAAAGTTATAGAAGAAAATATATCAAGAAGCGATAATTTAAGACCAAGTTATGGAAGTTATAAATTTTGCCGGCTACTGGCGATCGTTTAGCAATTGTGCTTTGTTATCGGAGCAAGCGAATAACACAATATCGTCGATATTGCGCACTATGGGTGACCCCTGTTAGTTGGTGTGAATGTACTCAACATTACAACACAACATAACAGAAATTTTACTAAAAATCTCAAAGTTACCGTCAGTAAGAGGTAACAATATCGTGATGATTGCTACAAGAGTATTCGTGTTGGATAATGATGCGGTCATCAAATATGATGTCAGTGCATCGAACCCTACGCACAAGAAGTTACAAGGTGCTTACGTAATGACCGTCAGTTGAGCAACTGACAATTGCCTCAATAAAGATGAAAACACTCTCAAGTGGGCAAGTATTACTATTAATGAAACATTAGGGACACAACGACTCTGCATCAATTGTAGGGAATTGAACTGGTCGTAACGCATTGTTGTTTTACATGGAAATTAACAAGTGAAGCTGAACCGTCATGTAATTCTCAAAAATAAAAAGTACTGTCGACGCCTTTACAAAAGTATTTGAATAGGTTGAAGACAATGGGGCGGGTCGACAAAAGGCCGTTCGTCCAGGCTCCGCGGTTGTGTTGCAGGGAACACAATACAATGTTCCTGTGCGGTCGAGTGACTCAACATACCCGCATATTGTGATATAATAAGCGGAGAATATTATTACGACATAGTGAAATCGTTTCCATTATAAATTTATTACCTTGGAAAGTGACTGTCCGTGTGGTGATAGAATTAAAATTATCTAAACAATTAAAACATTCAAGCAACATCGTATGTCGTTTTATATATTGTAAGAAAACGTCTACAATTATGAATTCTAAACATAGCCTCAATCTGATATACGATGTCAAAGAACCTGTAAATATCTTGGTGTCCTGAGGCACGTAGGGCAAATAGGGCAAATGGGCAAAATAACTATTAATCAATGGATCGTACGGAATTCTGCTATCAATCAACAACCAGATAATGGAGATGTTGAACCCCTGAGGTGAAGTTGGCTATCCGAATGTACGTTACTTTTTGGCAAAATTATTATGTTTAGTGATAGTTCTTCTTTTTCCATTACGTGGGAATGTAGCTGTATGCAAATAATTATAAATAAATACATATTGTTATTTATGAATGTATAATATTAGGTATTCGATCATAATATTATTCATTAAGTTTTTAATGTTTTGTTTTATTTCATTGACCAGTATCACTTGAACTGTCATTGTTTAACTTTGCATACATGACAGATATCTATTAGCTGCTTGCTGCTTTTACACAAAATTTATATAGAAAAAATATCTGATCCAATTTTCTTTACTGATATCACTAAAACTCGTCAATAGCTACTAAACAAAAAAAAGCAATAAGGGTAATCGGTTGCTCGACAGGAAAAAGAAAAAATGGTTCTTAATTGCTTTGTCTTGCCTATTAGTGCTTCATTATTTTAGTACGGTTAAGTAGGTATTGTTGTTGCGAGTTAAAGAGTTTAACAGTGGCCATGTATGCAGTCATCTAGTAACGTCCGATTCACGCGAAGGTCACACCCACTCTTCGCTTCCGTTATTACTCCGGCGGCGGCAGCTCTTATGTTTTGTTTCTTAAACACGTTCCGTTCTTGCTCCATTGATGGTTTGACAACTTGACGCTGACCTTTGATGGAGGTGATTATGACATGAAGTAGGAAACTAATTTATTAATTGATGCAGTTATAAAAGGCATACAATGTATCGTTATTTTAGTTACGTTTTGTATAGATCGTTTGTACAGTTCAACATTTAAACATTAGAGCCCAAATGGTAAAATGTTTAATTAATGGAAATCATAGACGGCTTAGGTACACAGGGAATTCTTAATTCTCCGTCATTTATATTTGGTAACTTCTGGACATCAAAGGTTTCGCCATAATCCAACGATTTCTTGCTGAGTTCGATCATATTTTTGTTATTAGGATGGCTTCTGAATGTAGTAACTATCTGGTGCCATTGACGCGATTTTTGTTTGAAGGGGTTTCTTAGAATTTTGGATTATTTTCAGTTTACTCCTGACTAAATCTGCAATATATATCATGTCAAATTTAACGTACTCATGTCAGTATGTTACGTATGTAATTTAGTAAGTGAAGTAAGGGAAAAACGTAAGTAATTCACTGGATGTACTTTTTAATACTTCAATACATTTTATATTTATGTAAAGCCGGAGCTACAGTAAATAACTCATGGCAAAGATTACAATCGCATAAAAAATTCGGAAATGTTTTCGACCTACGCTCGTAACTGTTTTATTGGGTTGTTATTTTTATGATGTTATTTTTATCGAATGTGTATTATACATACATACACTAAAGCCTGTATCTCCGAACGGGTATGCTGAGGCGTAATAAGCACCTACATTTTGCCAATTATAATTTGGTTCCATCCATGTAATAGGGATTTCATTTGTGGGAGAGCCATGGCCGGCTCGACCGCAATGATATCACGGTCTCACAGAAAACCAGCAGTTAAGCAATGTTTACATTGCTTTTCACCGAGTGAGTGAGGTTACCGGAAGCCCTAACCCTTCCCTCTCCTCCCCTTCCCCCCTCTTCCCCCTTCTCCTACTCCCACCTTAAAGGCCGGCAACGCACTTGTGACTCTTGAGTTGCAGGTGTTCATGGGCGGCACTAGTCACTTACCATCAGGTGACCCTGCTGCTCTGCTCGTTTGCCCAGTAAACAATAAACAAAAATAGGGATCAAGCCTATTGCCGCCAACCAGGCGCTTTGGGAATTAAAGATGGGAAAATTGGGAGTATATTGAAAGGGAAAGGTAGGCAAGAAATGAAGGCAATGGAAGGAAAAGGATATTGCTTATACCTGTATCTCAAGCTGGCCATTGCCGGGAAGTCTGAGCTCTCTAACCTGTGTGTATTACATTTAGAGCATAAGTGCATATTTTATTTACGTATGTTCTCCTACGCCGTTCGCAGTATCTGTGACACTAGAAATTGCAGAACCGATGTTGTTTTATTTTTCGTAATTGTAGTCACATTTAAAATTCAAATAAGATTTTAAAATCAGTTAATATGTAATAAATTTTAAGATTTGCTAATTCAATGATAGGCACTAAATTATAAGATATCATAGGACTAAATCTAGCCTTATCTAAAAAAAGAACATTATTTAGCTATGACTTCAAAATTTAATTAAATTTTTTTTTTCAATTACAGTTAAGAAACATCTTGGGGAAACTAAATTTCAATTAAAAAAACAGCATTGAATTAAACAGAACAATGTCTGGTAAAATTAAAAAAAAAACATGTTTTGAGTAACATTAAAAGGAGGGCTGCATTTCCCAACCGAAGACATGCCTCTCCCGTTAGCCAGATTGACTTACGACGGGTTATCACATCAACCCGAACAGTCCGGAGCCAATTCCATAGAATAATGCACCCGTTCTGTAAGTAACGCGAAACGTGTCGTAGTAAACCGACATTATATTTCTACAAATGGTATGTGTACTGTGTGTGCAGTCGTGATCCGATCAAGCCTTACATTACATAACAAACGTGATTCATGCTGTGTTCGTGTCGGCATGAGGCTAGTTTAATTGTACGAAATGGCTATTTACGACTATATGACTGTACGGACATTTATTTCTAACAAGAAAATGTTGTAAACTAACAGTGATTATGACTAATATTAGATATATGGAATATAATTAGAACAGTCTTTTTTAATCATGATTTTATATTTTGGTTGACGTTATCAGTTTACCAATAATAAATTCATTTGAGGCTACAATGCCATTCGCTGACACATTGTTCTGGATTGAAATGTAAACTTACCTATACTTCAAAAGCCCAGTATTCAAAATCATATTTTATCTGTAGAGCACATATTACCAATTCGTCACATTGCTCCACGGTCAAGAATTGCCAGTTTTTAAACCGTAGAAGGATAAAATGTTCTAATTTTACTTTGATTTCTCGATCAACAGCTGTCTCAATCGGTATCTAATTATTTATTTTTTTCTTGGTCGTGCGGACCGGGTGTGGCCGTAACGTTCTGCCTGGCTTTGTATGCGCACTCCAATAGTCCAACAGTCAACTTCCTGCCTACGTCAGCGTGCTCATTCAATCGAGTCACCGCCCGTAGTGTGACTGATAAGGGACGTCCGAGGTTACCCGTTCTATGGGTACCTAATCTGTGACTCATTGATATTTGACAGTGTACGACAAAAACAATAACTGTGTTTACTGTAACTAAATGATTGTATCGATAACATTTATAACGAGCAATTTGTACGTCACCTTTCATACATGAATCTTTTATAATTCTGCTGACAAGAAAATGTTATCATCTTATTGACAACACGTTTTTACTCCTTTTTGACATACTTGTCAACTACCATTACAACAGAAAACCATCAAACATACTTTAACCTTCTTTTGAATAAATGGCATGGGATAGTGTTAAAAATCGAAATAAAGAAATTAGTTTCTGAAGCCATGTTAAAACCACATAAAAAGCCACTTTTTCCGGCGTGCTCAGCGTATAACCGATAAAATTCTCTATTCTGGGAAATGAAAAAAAGGAAACAAATATACCTTATTTTTTTAATGTTTCTTGATACACAAACTCATAACTTAATAAAATGCAATAATTGACTTTTCAAATAACTTGTTTTCCTTTCAGCTTTAATTACTAACTAAGCGTCTTACCGATATTATAACTTAAAGGCAAACGTTTGTGAGGATGGATGGATGTTTGTTACTCCTTCACGCAAAAACAGCTGAACGCATCTGGATGAAATTTGGCACAGAGATAGATTATAGTCTGGAATAGCACATAGGCGTTTTATCGGTTTAAGTTTCATATATTTGTATTATAAAAACCAGGAACAAAAAAGATACTACAATTTTTTTTTTAGATTTGAATAGAAATACGAGTATATGCTGTAAATTGTGAGTCAAGCGCAGGCGCTTTTGGCACCAGGATATTAAAGGTTCTCAAAAAAAAAAAAGAAACGAACGCTCACTCTCGTTTGCCAAACTCAACGATGACAATAGCTGAGCAAATAAATCTTAAGGAAACGCGATTGACAAAGAACAATACAAAACATCCGGTCAAAATTGTCAAACCCCAGCTTTTTTTTTTTCAATTTGAATTCGTTCCTCGTTCCTTTTATTAACAGGCATAGACGTAGTGAGATCCATTTTTTTGTACTACTTTTAACGCAATAACTTTTAAGTTTAAGTAATTTTGTTGAATCAGAAGGCTGATAATAATTTGCATTATCGGTGGTGAATGGAGCCGAGTCGCTGATATAACATCAATTTTACTACCATGTTTTTAAGGTGTCAATACTTATACACAATAACAAGAGCATCTATTTATTTAAAACTAGCAGCGCCCCGCAGTTTCACCCGCGTTAGTCCCGATCCAAACATACATCCATCCATCCATTCATCCATCCATCCAAACTTTTACATTTATAATATTAGTGGGATAATATTACATCACTGCGTTTAAAGCAAAAATTAACAGATTTGAGTATTTCGAAAGTTAATTATTGATCCTGAATGTTGAGTATCCGTTTCTTCAATATTGGCAGTTAAGCATGAAAAAATGTACTAATAGCTGAAGTTAGTGCAGATCTAACGGCCATAATTAGCAATCGCTGAAGGTCTACATTCCATTACTTTTAAAAACTATGTTTTTGAACTAAAATATAAGGAAATAAACAGACCAGGATGTTACTAAAGGCCGCTGCAAAATCGTTATGGGTTCTGTGAATTCGTACATCCATTACGGGCTTCGCTGTATTTCTGTTCAGAACTAAGCACAGTTGGAATACTGAATTTTAATGCTATATTGATATTTATTGCCTCGTAACAAGAATTACATGCGAAATCTTCGTACTCTATATAAACAAATATTTATTACAATCTACGTACATAATCGGCAAGGAAATATAGAAATCTCGAAACCAAAAGAATTATAATTGTTTTTAAATTTTCGCGACTTTGATACATATTAAATGTGTAACTCGAGACTTAACAGTCCACTCGTGGCCACGATCGGTGGAATTCGATCAAAACGTCGGGTAACCAAGAGGTATTATACCTTTTAAATATTATCGTGATTAAATCCCCAGTTACACATCCAAAAGATTTTTTTTCTAGTTCAGAAACAGATTAGATTATAGCTATTTTAGGTAAAACCTGTATTACAAGTCACTTCCATATTCTTACTTATAATCTATAAATCCGTGGCTGGCGTGAACACATTGACATGTCGACTTGCATGTTTTTTTTTTATTGGCGTAATACTTCCTACGCATTAGGAATTTATTTGAAAAAATTTACAGTTTCAAAGATACATAAATTTTGGAGCAATCTACTTTGGAAACATGTTGACATCTCGCATTTTAACGTGTCTAACTTTACAAAACCTCATGTCAAATTAACAGTTCACATGATTTTGTGAACGAAAATTGATATTATCTTATATCAACTTACACTCAGTCACCAAATTAATATTCGTTCCTTGAAATCTTAACACATACATATAACCGCCAAAACTTAGAAATGGTCACCCTGACAAATAGCAATTTTAGACATGTCAATATATTCACGCCAGCCACGGATTTTTTTTTTTTCATTATCTTTAACTGTATAAGAAATATTGGGTTACTTTCCTAATAAAATATGTTTGTATAATGATATATAACATTACAAAGCCACTGTTTAACCACTCTAAGTTCTTATCCTTTACGATACATATTATTAAACCATCTTCACATATTTTAACAGGTGTAGTTGACTAAAGCAATGCAAATATACGTGAAATATTTAGTTGAATGACACATTTCACATCAAATATGTAGGTAACTGGTAAGATAGTTTTATTTAGCTAGTTATTATTGCATAGATTACCTCCTTATTAACATAAATCTGTTTTGTAAGATTAGATTCCTAATCTTAAGTATAAATATATATAATTCTGATAGATGATAGCTATGTTCGATTTATGTATATGTATGTTTTGTTAACTACAACACTTACACTAAAGGAACTCGTGACTATTAAAGCATTAAGAGCCTCTGTACCTTAAAGAGTGTTCTTATTTGTCATCTTTAGAGTACCAGAAGATAGCATTACCTTTATATCTCATTGACCTCCTGTAGTTTAAATTTTTGGCAAAACTAAGCATTTACTTTTTATAACCAACATTGCAGTAGAACAGGAGTTTCTAAAAAGGCACACAGCTATCATATATCCCTTTAATGGTTCCTTAGATAAATACTTTTTCTGACGTTTAAATCTCTCGGGGTCGGCGGCCCTTTGAGGAAAACAACTTCATATTTAGAGAAAAAGGGCGTAGAGAAAACAAATACAGATTGTGCTAGGAGATTACCAACGATTTTTCTTAGTTGGTAGAGGTTAAATCTAAATGTTCACTCCAGATTTAACTTCGACTAACAGTGTTTGGGTATTTTTAAAAGAAAGCGTTTTGAGCTATAATTTTATAAGGTAACTTTTACTAACTTTTAACTTCTAACTCTAATAACTTTTAAAATAACTACATTTACAATCTTGCCTTGACTAGGTTATCTAATAGGTTCCTGAACAGATACTTTTGCGGTAAAAGGACTTAATACAACATAATATATATTAAATAGAAAATGTTCTTAACATATTATAGGATTACATAAGCTGTTGTAACTTTCACTTTGAATTGCTTTTACTAAAACATATAATTTTACAATAAATAAATAATTAACTAATAGGTTCGAACCTATTAGTTAATTATTTTCTAGAACCCATTGTACAATCTCCGCTTAGTTTGGGTCTAGATAGCAAAGTGTGACATGTTTATGTTTATATCCCGGAATACCTGTGGTCGGGGTAGCGGGGTGGGCTGACCGTTACCCCAGCAGAAGCAGGCCTGAGACGGTGGCGCGACGGGTTCCGCGCGCGCCTCTCTGATCTGGAGGAGGGGAAGGGCCTACTGTGTGGTCGCCTGGTGATCAGGAAGCCAAAGTCTGCAGGGTTTTTCGGAAGCTTCCTTCCTAGGGTATCCCGGGTCCCCTGCCATAGACTCACTTGTGACGGGACACCGTGTGGTTTTAGTCGGTTCGAGTTCGACATACCACTTCACCCTCGGTGAGGTGATGAGCCGTGGGGGTTTCGACACGATAAAAAAAAATAAAAAATAAGAATACTGTGGTAGTTCTTCCGTTTTTATTTATTTGGCAATAACATTTTTGCTTGTTTCATTCATCGCTGTTTTCAATCTTATCGCAAAAATATTTTTCTTTGTCATCTCTCACAATGTCTCCCCATCTCTCGGCATCAGTTCTCACAATTCCTACTGCAATTGGATGTTGTTTCAACTTTCGCATGTTACTAGGATTGTCTTTAATTTGTCGCCTTGTAACCTAAGATTTCAATGTATTGCAAATTAGGCCTTATTATATTTTGCAACCAACCTCGGCAAATTCTACATTTACATCAAGAAATTAACATCTTACTGTTACGTAAGATGTTTTCCTAAATTGATTCATTATCATCTTGATCATCTTATTCTAAAACACGTAAGTGTAAAGGGGTCTGTACTACAAGAATTATCAATAGACATTAAGGTGCATTAAACTATTCGAAACAGAAGCAGGAATCTAAAAATAACGAGAATGTACTTATGTAATACCTCCTGGAAGCATATGGCATCGCTGCGGATACGTGGACGGCAAATATTGTACTACAAGTACAATATTTACCTTCTAGTACAATATTAACAAAAACAAAAGTAATAGCGGTTTATATGCGGATTTTTTACATAGGTATACACAATATTATTTATTTTTGTTTTATTTGGAAAGCAAACAGTCATTCATAACTAAAGTTTTCACATATATCTAAAGTACTTGACCGATTTGTAATATACATTTTAACAAATGCTGCATATACACATTATAATATAACATGTACTCTCTGTGTATTTTATAAATAAGTTGTTAGCTCACTGACAATTAGCACTTATTGTTGTTGAATATACACACATCAAAACCGTCTAGGGATACGCTAAAACATACTTGTTTTAGCGTATCGCCGCAATTGAGGATTATTATTTTAACTTTTTTTGATTCTTTTTACTGGGCCGGATACAAGACGTACTCGAGTTTGGAGGGCCCCTGGACATCAAGAACGTTTGAAATTTTGTCAGGAAGTTCTTTCATATGGAGGGGGAACAATAATGGTTTGGGCTGGTTTTTGGATCGGTGGAAGAACCGATCTAATTTGGATCAGGGGCAACCTGAGATCCTGAAATTTATGCGGAGAGGATTGTTTCAGCCGTGATCATCCCTTTAGGAAGCCGGTTGGGTGATTCGTTTCAACTAATGCACGGCAATACACGTCCACACACGGCCAGAGTCGTAACACGCACTCTTGCCGCTGCTCGCATCAACGTTTTGCCGTAGCCTGCTCAATCGCCAGACCTCAACCCAATTGAGCTCGCATGGGATATAGTCCAAAGAATAACACTGCCGAGTAGGATACCGTGCTTACCGCACAACAACTTTTTGACTTGTGAGAAAGAACGTGGGCGGCCATTCCTCAAAGTGATTTTGATGAACTGATTTTAAGCATGCCAAATCGCTGTGATTGTGTGATTCGTGTTAATGGTGGAAATACAGATTATTATTTGTTTTATCTTTACAATAAAAATTTAAAAAATCCAAATTTTTGCCTTTTTTGCCATTTAATTGACGACATTAACTTAGGCTAATTTTCTACAATTTGCAAAAATTGCAATTTTTTTTAATTTTTACAAAATATAGGGATAACTTGTTAACTTAAACATTAAGAATTAAAGTAAGAAGCAAGTCTGGAAGACTAGATTTGGTAAATATTAATTGGATTATTTTTATAGTTAAAAAGTACTTGATCCCTAGACACTTTTGATGTGTGTAGTTATATAAAATAGTCATGTACTGCAATAACTGAGGTGAGGTGAGATATAAAAACCGGAAAAAAAGAATATTATGTTTAAAATGGTCCTTTTGCACTTGCGCTATAAATTTATTTTTATAATAATAATTATTATTAAAGACTTTGATTACAGTAGGTACTCATACATTGGTTACTTCAAGGTGAATCAGATAGGGTCCTTTAACAACTTTCAACTTCCTATGTTGTACAATGAACAAGACTTTGCTAGTTAAACGGCAGCCGGTTCTAAATCAAATATAGTTCTCATGCCTCTACATGCCACTAATAAAATTAGACAAGTCACGGCAATTTCTATCTATAAAACAAAGGCCATATTTTTACTTTGTTATTATTATTATTTTTTTAAAAAGACTAACGTATTATACTATAAAACCCTATATTGTCCCCCGCCGCGTCTGTCTGTCAGTCTGTTCGCGATAAACTCAAAAACTACTGACCGGATTTTCATGCGGTTTTCACCAATAGATAGAGCAGTTCATGAGGAAGGTTTAGATATATAATTTGTTAAGGTTTTGTTTAAGTTGGTTGAAGATGTCCCTGCTACCCGTGCGAAGCCGGGGCGGGTTGCTAATTAACAAATAAAAAAAATAATAAACTTAAGTCCTTTAGACACATATGTAAAGGATTTGTATATGCAGAAATGGTAGAATTTTTTTTATGTTATAGGGGGCAAACGAGCAGACGGGTAACCTGATGGCAAATGACTACCACCGCCCATGAGCACCTGCCACTCAAGAGTCACAGTGCGTCGCCGACCTTTAAGTTGGGAGTAAGGGAAGGAGGGAATAGGGGGCGAGGAGGGGAGAGAAGGAGAGGGAAGGGTTAGGGCCTCCGGTAACCTCACTCACTCGGCGAAAAGCAATGAAATCATTGCTTCACTGCCGGTTTTCTGTGAGGCCGTGGTATCACCCGGTCGTGCCGGCCCATACGTGCCGAAGCATGGCTCTCCCACGCCGCCACGTTAAATTACTGCACAAATGCACGCTGAAAGTGCTGCGTGGGCGTACAAAGACGTTTATTTGCTGTATTTTTATCATCGAGACGATTGCACAAGACTGACAACTCGACTACTCCCGATAGTCGTTATTGTAGTATATTTATTGTATACAAAGGATAGCAGGCTATCCTCTGTATACAATAACTACTTATAAGTTGATAGTGCAGCAAATGATGTATATTGCACTAAGCATTGATGTCGGAATAAATTACGGAAATGCGACTATTCTTCCCTACAAAACAGAACACAACCGAACTGAGCTATTGCTGTTTTTATGAAACGAACATCAATTACTTTTCGAAAAAAAGTAAATGAGAACCTTATTTTCCTTTCTTTGAAACTGAATCTGATGTGATTCCTACTACTAGCTAACAGAGGTATCATCATCCAACGTCAGAATGAGTTAATTGTTGGAACTCGTTAAAATGTATACTTTTGTTTCAAAAACATAAAATACCTACTACTATCACACTCCTACTATACTATAGTTATTCACAACTTTCTTTAAATCTTTCTTTTATGAAGTCGTTACAAATAATGTGTTTATAGTTAAAAATATGTAATATATAAACGATTAAACGAAAGTTAACAATCAGTTTCATGGTATCGATCTATCTAATGAACCGAGAGTCAGATATTGGATTTTACAAAATATTAGCTTTTACAATAAGATGCCTTCATCAAAGCAGATGCGAAACGGCTCATGTTTTCAAATTTAAAGTTTTGGACTCACTATAAAATAACTTTTGAAATTGGAAATCTTAAAAACTTAGTGACGTAGGAAAACGTCTTTTTACCCGACTGCGCAAGAAGGAAGTTTATGTTTTTCAAGTGAAGTATAAAATCGAAATGAATAAGATCATAACCATAAATGTTACAAAATGTAGAGCAGGCGGGGGTGAGCTAATAGTTCTAAGTAGTTGTAAATACAAAGTTTTCTTTGCTTCTCAGGTACCATTTACTATTTATATACGGTCTATTATATTACTATTATATGGGTGCTTTTTAATAATTTTATTTATTTAAAATAAAAAGGACTTTTAGCATTATGAAGAAAAACAGGTTAACACTACAGCAAACCAAGATAAGTTAATTTACCGCCAATAGTGTTGGTATAATATACCTCATTATATTGGTTATCATATATTGAGCTATAGTCAATTCATCTCAATGATTATTATTTATTTTATTTTTAAGTAAAGAATACTAACAAACGTGGGTGACACATTATTAGCATTCATGTTAAACCCTCCAGCTAAGCGAAATACTTGTGTGAGAATGACGTCCCTAATTTAATTTATTATCTAGCTCAAATTAGAGACATCTATTTTAATCCTCACATACGTTGCTAATATTTAGTGACGTAGAGGAGCTAGAAATAAACTTTAGTGTGTACAACATAATATGCATAATGCGATAATAATTATAATTATCACTTTGATCACGAACAGTACTAAAGGCTAAAAGTGTTCTGACATGTTATTTATAAATGCTCGAAATAACTTGCTAATTAAAATGTCATTCATTTAAATTAGAGCTTAATCAAGATCATTTTTTCTGGGTAGTTTTTTTAAATGTTAATACCCTTTATTAGTCTCTACTGAGTGTTTAGTTGTATACGTAATTTTACAAAGAGAAATGGAGAATTAAATTATCAGTCGAAATTATAGTGAATGGATTTTAATAACCAACGCCATATTATACTAACAGTTTATCCGTGTTCCGCTTATGATTTTTTGTTTACCGTCTATAACTTATACCAGGGATCAATCAACTACCGGACGGACCGGGCAATTTTGTACGGTCCTTAGGTCAATAGTAAAATATGTAATATAACTTAAATCTTCTTTGATTAAGTATCTATTATAAATTTACTTGCATTACTTGAGTACGTAATTACAAAACTATGGAAGTTTCTTGTCATGACCTTTGAATTAAATTTGTATGTGATACAACTGTGTGCACTGCACCTAAAAGTAATAACGTAACCACTGAAGCATTCATCTATCAAAATGCTAATTTGATCAGAACATCGTCACCAACATTGATTAATCCACCAAGATTTAAATCGACTTCCAAAATATTCACATGGTTATGCGTGTTGCATCTCTTTGGAAACCATGATTTTGTCCATGGTCCGAAGCGAGAGCGCATGGGATTCCGCCGCCTCATTCTGCGAGGAGGTAATGCACACCAAAGAGAAGGCGGAAAGAGAACTGGAGAGAATCAGTACTCTCCCATCCCGCAAGAGACGCACCACCGCCGGAGAGCGCTTAACAATCTCCGGCCTGCATGAGTGCTGACCTAAGAGCAGCGGGCAGGCCTGGAGCGGTGGCGTGACGCTTTCCACGCACGCCTCTCGATGTAATGCAAAAAGGCCGCCATACGCTATTCGACGACGCCTGACGTCCTGACAGGCAGGCGAAGTCTGTCGGGGGTTGAGTAGTAATCCTTCTAGAGCATACCTCAGTAACTCACCTCCCGACTATGGGCTATAGTGACGTAATCCGTGTGGTTTTAGTTGGTTTGAGTTCGACATAAGCCCACCATTGTGCGATCGGCGTACTAGTACCCGTGGGGATTTCCACACGAAAAAAAATGGTTTGTATTAAAGCTCATATAAACTATGTAACAAAAATGTAGCTATATGAATGGAAGCCGAGGAAAGTTTTAAAACGAAGTTTGATCAACAATTCTGTAACCGATTTGTTAACCGAGACGGGCCGACAGGCGTGAACGTAAACTCGTAACGAAATTAGACAAAATACTTCGTGTAAGTTTATACAATACATTGGTTTTACCAGGATAAGTCTCCCAAAGACGTCATATTCTCTCTTTTTTACTCTTTCTGTATTATGTGCCTTGATGTTCGTTATAATTTCTAAATAATAGATCTATGTATAAGATAATAAACTAAACAGGATGCTTGTCTACTAGTTTTTTTTTTTAATTTGACGGTAGTTAGTATACAAACAACCTCTTTCATTTCTCAAATATAACAGCACCTATATGTGGTATGTAACTTTTATTTGGGATAAAAATATCCCAAATAAAAGTTAGATTACTCTGAAATCCTGTTACTTAGTTTGGTGCAAGGCTGCCTGTCCACCTGAGACCTGCGAGATAGTTAAACAGTGAACGTCAAAGCTAAACTATAAATCATGTTGTAGTGTGGATAAGACATGCTATGAAAATGAGCAACGTAAAGTAATCAACATCAATTATACTCAGCTCCTCCTTTAAATAGATAGCTACAACACTCGCTCTTTTCCAGCCCACACAAACTTAAAATAAAACAATCCTATTGATCAGTTTGGCATTCATCCGTAGCTTAGCGACGTACGCAACCTTAATGTCTATAAATTCATGTCTTTGTTAATCCGAAGGACTGAGTCGCACATTTGCGAAACCGCTGGAGCAATACTGTTAGGATTTACGGGAAAACCCACCTAATAAGTAATGTGGGCTTATTTACATTGTTAAGTTAGTTATGAATATTATGACAAATTAGAACGTAAGATACTTATTTCTAGAAAGTTGTTTTCTTTAGAA
Source organism: Euplagia quadripunctaria (assembly GCA_963859945.1). Taxonomy (NCBI): domain Eukaryota; kingdom Metazoa; phylum Arthropoda; class Insecta; order Lepidoptera; family Erebidae; genus Euplagia; species Euplagia quadripunctaria. The sequence goes on from OY982574.1 coordinate 5,801,694, forward strand.
GTACGTTTAGTAAATAATTAATTTGAACCTTAAACATACTTATTTTAACATTATTATCTTTTTGTAAAAGTGTATATTTTTTTAGGAAATACAGCTATAACAATAATAATAACTCCACATATTTCACACACGGCCGTCTGATCCCAAACTAGGCATCCTGTACTATTTCTAAATACATACATATTTTAGATAAATTACAAATTACACCCAGACACAGAACAAATTATCGTGCTCATCACACAATTATTTGTCCTGGGTGGGAATCGAACCCACGACCTCTGGCTTAGTAGTCAGAGTCACTAACCACTAGACCAACAGGCCAGTCAAAGCAAAGTTACTATAAAGTTACTTTATTACAATGCAGTTGAACTTAAAATGCAATGCAATGCAAAATTTCATCAGAATCTTTGGAGCCGCTTCCTAGATTCAGATTATATATATATATATATATATATATATATATATATATATATACATATATATATATAAGAATTGCTCGTTTAAAGGTATTAGATAGAAAGATGATGTATCAAGTCGAATAAATTAAAGGTGATCGATCTGTGGACTGAGGTCAGTATGTGCGTAACACACGTATGGCTAATCAGTTTACTTAGGATGCGAAAGTTTTGATATGAGAGGAGTGCTTTTTTTCTATTTTCGCCCGCTTTCATTACTGCCAACAGCTATACATAAAAGGAAACACCTTACCGGAGCAATATCGTAATGTATCGGCATTCGGTATTGCCGCAAATATACAAATGGCGAACATAGCGATCGATATCTACATCGCCTATCTATTAACAGACAGGCATTTTAATTAACACTCTGATCCACTGTATTAATTAGTATAATTACACGTCGCTTATACATGCTTCATACCGTAATTGAATTGTGGGACTTTGTTGTAGAAAGTTAAGGAAGTGTGCACCACTAAGCAAAATGTAATTTAGTTATCTGTGATGCCCAACTTTATGTAACTAAAGTCCGTTAGTTGGCTGGCATGTCGTTTGTGAAATGTTTAATAATGATTTTACTAATAGATTATGGAAAATATATGCTATTTTAAAGACCCATTTAATACCTGATCTTTTAACTTGATCTCGTACTCCCGTACGGAAACAAGTAATAGTACATGAGCAAAAATAAATATTAATGAAGTGAAAATTCAATTGTAATTTTTTCACAAAAAGCTTAAAAAATATATGTAATTTTAATTATTATTTTGTGCAATGCACTTGGATTGGTTAGTGTATCAAAGTGTGAGCGTTGTGAATGTAGTAGTTTCAACAGCAGGCATGTCATAGTTACAGTGCGCAGCAAACTTTTTGCATAGAGACGTCTAAACCTTAATCATTGAAAGTATTGCTGGTCTAGTTAGCATGTATTAATCAAGTTATTTATTTGCGTGACGTTGGTAATTCAAGAGTTTTGAATAACGAACATTATCACTAAAATACTCAACATGTTAAAAGTTATTTGACATTTAGTAGTTAAGTACAATATAAATTCTGTGGAAATTTTCTGCTTCAGAGGCAGAAAAAGACCACGGGAGTCAGCTTGACTAAAATATTGAGCGCTAGCAGCGCCCCGCGGTTTCACTCGCGTAAGCCTCGATCCCGTGGGAATATCGGAATAAAAAGTAGCCTATGTGTTAATCCAGGTCTCCAGCTATCTACATACCAAGTTTCATCGCAATCGGTTCAGTAGTTTTGGCGTGAAAGAGTGACAAACATCAATCCATCCAAACTTTCACATTTATACTATTAGTGGGATTACTGAAAATGATTTCGACAAATATGCAATAATAAAAAAAAAGAGGCAGTCATGGGACTGCCGACAGAAGTGCAAACTTAAACGATACGACGAACTTAAAACGTCACATTACTTTCCTACTCACTCACTCACTCACTCGCCCCACTCACCCCTACACTCCCTCCCTAGATTCCCTACTCCCACTCACCCCACTCGCCCACTCTCCCTCCCTAGATTCTCTACTCCCACTCTCCCCACTTGCCCCCACACTCCCCACTCTCGCATTCTACCTCCCTAGATTCCCTACTCCCACTCGCCCCACTCTCCCCTCTCGCCCCACTCTCCCCTTTCGCCCCACTCTCCCCTTTCACCCCAATCGCCCCACTCGCCCTTCTCGCCCCACTCGCCTCTCTCACCCCAATCGCCCCACTCGCCCCACTCACCCCACTCGTCTCAGTCGCCCCACTCACCCTCCACCCCTTCCGACCTCCCTCCCTCCCTCTTCATGTCTCTCTGACGCTGTACTTGTAAATATAAGAAACTCACCTCCGTCTGTCTTAAGAATTTTCGATCTCGTCATAAAAATATATATTTTTTTTAAATATATTACACTCGGACACATTTTCCATACATTTTCGATCATGAAATCTGACGCGAGTTTAACATTTTTTACCCAACCAAAAAGTGCCCAGCGCCGCTAAAGAAGTTTTCACTTCAAAAAGAATGGAATTTCGGAATGCGTGAAGCGTGAGGAGACAGGAGAACAGGAGAAAAGGCATAATAGCAGAGTCATAAAAGGGACCCCTTTAGTTACAATTTTTTTACTGTCATTCAATGTTAAAACAAAATATGTTGTTATCTGATAAGCAACTGAAATAATAACCATCGCTTCAAAAGTACATTTAAATAGCAAATATTTAACAAAATTAGCTTATTTATTGTTACGGGTAAGCTTTCTTGTTTGTCTAGAGTGATGACTAAATAATGCTATTTTGTCTGAGTTATTATGTTGAGTTGTTAAAGGAACGGGTAACACACAGGGCTTGTGTATAATTATTGATTTAAGAAACTCAAAGGTGCACAAGTATGCACTCATTGCTACAAAGGGGTTTAAAAATAGAACTAATTGGTGAACAAAGAACGTCAATCTATGTTAACAAGATTCAACGGTCTCTTTCAGATGAGCAAGTGATTTATTTAAAACCTTTGGACTTATTACTAATTCTATCTACTATTCTCCAAGGACCTTTATCAGACGTTCCAATCAAATTTCATAAATAACAGTATGTTATTAACAAAGGGTCTAAAGTAAATGTTTAAGGAAGCTAGCTAATTGGATTCTTATAAAGCGACATAGATATATGTACATTACTGAATGAGAACCGACATATTGATTTTTATCAACCACCATGCATGGGTGTATGTTACATACATGTATATATTTTGTTTAATAAAATATTTGTTTCATTTACTTTAAGAGTTAGATGTATTACACCTTTTTTTTTTTACGTGTGGAAACCCCCACGGGTCATCACTTCACCGGGGCTAACGGTAAGGTGGTGTGTCGGACTCGAACCGACTAAAACCACACGGTGTTCCGTCACGGGGTCCTAATGCCGGGGACTCAGGTGTACCCTAGAAAGGAAGTCCCTGTGAGCCTGTGCTCGACAGCAGGCGACCCCAAGATGTGACACCTGACGTTTAATACTTTTGGTGCACTTGAATAAAAACTTTCGTGAGTGGTATTTATATCTATTTATTAAAGATAATTATACGGTTTTACTCACGTGTGTATTTCGGGGATGCCCGACTAGTTTTGAACCCGACGGGGGCCCTTAATCAAAGTGTGAAGCGACCACCCGCGTTTATAACGATTTTGGTGATCGCAACATACATCGCAACGGAAACACACGCACGCTCATTACGTCACAAAAATGCTCTTTAACGATTTGATGCCCTTACAGATTTGACTGTTCGCCTCAGAGAGGCAGGCAACAAAGATAATTATTTCAATGACAGCGGAGTGTTAGCAGTCAAATGTGCGATGAGTCACTGATACCTATACTTAAAATCACGGGTTAGAAGCGGAACGCAGTTAGGCCAGGATAAGATGCTGCTGCTGATTTCGTAAAGAGAACAGTGGAATTAAGATGGCCGTTGATGAAGAATTTACGGCACTTCTTTCCATGTAAAAAATTAACCGCTTGCTTTAACGATAAAACGAATGTTCGCTACCGTGATACTGTCACTAACCTCGGGACAGAATTTATACATCTGCGTGGACATCTAGCACACGGCCCATGTAATGGTAAGTGGTTATTGATGGCCATAAATACTTAGAAGTTGTACATGTAAAAATAAACAGAACTACGACAGTACTGTTGTCTAAATAGTCTTCTCCAGAGTGGTGTCAAACTGTGGTGGCGAATCAGTTCGAGAGAAACTCTGCTATGCCCTACTTCCTCCTATTGTTTCAGCAGATTAAAAAAATCAATATTTAATGATAGATACTTACATAATCTACCGAAGCTAAGGGAGAGGCGCTTTCTTAATTTCTGCATTTTGCTCATAGCGCCACCCCTTTTTTCTCTCATGGTCACGCCTGTGAACAAACAGAAACATATATTAATGATATTATAATTAATAAAGACTTTGTGGCTTGATACTAAATCAACCGACCTCTATGTGGTTTATCTGTAAGCTACTGTTTGTGGATGTTTCACGTCAAGAACAACCAAGGTAAACGTTGGAATTACCTGCAATTTATTGAGGCGACGGACACATTAGCGACATTTAATTATTATTAAGTACATACATCCACAGATAATTTATTCCTTTACGTTTTGCTTCCGTACACTTGCTACGTGTAATTGCAGTGTTTTATGATGAGTACAAGTCGTGTTAAATGTAAAAAGCTTAATAATGTTATTCTGAAAGTATTTATCAGTGATGTTTTCAGATCTAATAAAACGTCAGATTATTTTCTAAAAATACAAGTAGGTAATTGATTTATATGGTAAAGAATCGTTAGATGCTTCGTTTTTCTTTTGTGTTCTACTGCGTGAGCTCTTCTCAGCTTTCCAATCTTTTCGGTGGTATTATCTACTAGACTTTATCTAGATTTCATTTGACAAGATAGACAAGAAATTTGAACATTTTTATTTTTTCTTATCGGATTATTTTATATGGCAACCCTGCACATAGATAATCGTCGAGAGTAATAAGCGTAGCGGTTAGCGGTTAATCACACACGTTATAAGACGTAGTCACGCCAGCATTACAGACGAACGACGTCAAACAACGGCACTTATAATCGCATGCGCCTGTTTGCGTTCTAATTAAATTTTATGTATAAATTCTGATTCTCACAAGTACACACAACATTACACGAGAATATTATATACTGACGTTCTCTGCACTTATTGTACAAATGTAGTTTGTGTACACTCTTTGTAAACTTGCATTCGCCTCCATCCTCTCCGCTAGCATAGATTTTTGTTCCCGTGCTCATGAACCATTTACGTCATTACCTTATACAATTTCATGTAATTCGTTTTCCGGGTTTGTGTTGATTTTATTATTTACACATCAAGCGCCTATCGTGGCTGAGACGGATCTGCGACTTAGATATGTAAATAATAAAGAAATGCACAATGCGTCTGTACCAACCCTGACAATATAAAAAAGAGATGGTAATGGTAGAGCAAAGGATCATACCCTAACTGATACTCTAGTGAGTTTATCTGATGTGCAGAGGTGATTTTCAATCTTTCAACTCCTATTAATTATTCTTACATTAATTGATATATTTGTTAAGGAGCTATTTCGATATTTCATTCCTCACAAAAAAACAATTCTCAGTTGTAATTATTGTCGTAGGAAGCTTTTACTTTACTCGCTTTCACAGTACTCTTAATGTTCTTTCTTACTGACAGCTCCACTTCATAGCGAGGTATTATTGCAAAAAAACTCAAATCATTAGCAGAGCAAATCGTAATATTATCTTAGGTGACAATATTTTACTGATGATTTAACATAAATCGTGTACCTAACTGTATTTACAACATAGTTTATAAAACCTGCAGTAATATCTTACTGAGACAATAGGAATATTTATAAACTTGTTGTACGTATATTTCTACGAAAATCGGAGTCCTGAATGAGATGTAAATAATATGTGTCATTTTTATATAAAAATATATGTGAACTAACCCGTTGCAGCAGAGCAGTAACTAAATAGTGATTATTTATATATGTCTTGTCAGTTGAGAAGCTACGGAACATGCATTTTGCCGTCATTAAAATCAAAATGAAGTTACGAGGTATTTCACTGCAAATTAGTCTATGAAAGCAAGATAAAGTTACCGTAAATGCATTTCCCTGGTCTAATAAAACTGTTAATGCGACTCAATCCAAAGCCTAAGCCTTTAATAAAGTGATGTGGCGAACAGAACTCGACGATATACAAGTTTTGTGACAATAACACAGCTTTAGGAATTAATGCAACTACTTAAACCTTTGAGTTTCCTTTTTGTTCTGACTATTCAGAACTGAAGATTTCAATTTAGGTTATTACCTTATGGTATTATTTTTATATATACTAGAGATCGCGGTCGAATTTAAACCTTTTTGAATGTCTTGTTTTATTTAATTGACCAGCATACCTTGACCTGTGATTGTAGATATAGACTTTTGTACCATGACATGTTAAAATATATACGGCTATATAAAGCTACTTGCTAGTTCCAAACTAGCTAGTAGCTAGGTAGTTTGAAAATTTTAGCTGTATGAACTTCTTCTACATATATAAACTTTAATTATTCCATATTTCACAATCCTGTCTGAGCGCGTTTGCTTACAAAATGGGTAGGTACAAAGAATGCTTCTTACGTATTAATATGTACTACTACTACTACTAGCTGCACCCGGCATGCAAAAAGTCATTGCAACAATGACTTTTTTCTTTTTTTAACGATTTAAAAATGATGGTGTTGGCAGGAAGGTGAAAAATACTTTACGACCTATTCTCGTATATACCAAATATACCAAAAAAAAATTAATTAAAATCGGTCGAGCCGTTTCGGAGGAGTTCGACCACAAACACCATGACACGATATTTTTATATAGAACGATATATATTTGTACACCCTGTATTGTACAGACTTTTCAATGTAGTTATCAAGATAGGAATCCAGTATACTAGTGTAATATGTACATATAAGTATCACTTTAGTAGTCTCGGGGGATATTCTGTGCTTGATCTAACGCGGAATTCAATTATATACCAATTTTTGTTTTGTACAAACAAAAAAAAATGGTATGTAAACAAGACAAAATTACATTTTTTGTTAGGAAGATGAGAAACAGTCCGCTGACAGACAGACAAACAGCGGAGGCTTAGTAATAGGGTTCCGTAGGCACCCTTTGGTTACGGAACCTTAAAATATATAAAAAGCAAAAAGCTGTTAGTGCGTCAACTCCTCGAGAAAGGCAAAATTTTTAACACGAATTACGTTCAAATTATATGACAACCTAAACTATTAAATGCTGACTACAAGCAGAATAGCACGGACCATAATATGAAGTATCTATAAAATAAACAAACATCGTGTGTGAAATGGTGCGCGATAACATCCGGACTCGGTAGTAGGTATCAGTAGCAGACTAGTACTACATTATCGAGCACAATTTCACGTCAACTACTACGGAATTTCACTATGGCTGTTAAAAACCGGAAAAGCTCTTCCAACTTCAACGTGGGAGGAAATTTTAATTAATGAGGGGCGCATACTTATTGATAGAGTGCCAACTTTGGGCGCCGCCCGGTCGACGTCGAAACACAGTCACATTGGAGATCATAAATAATAACATTGGCAACGTTGCACTGTTTGTCAACTTTTCTGATGTCAACAATTTTTTTAAGTTAGTATTAAAGCCGCAAACAAGAGAATAGCGTCATTCTACATACAAATCAAATCAAATTCTTTATTTATTTCCCAAAAGGCCTTATAAATAAATTTACATATTTTATACAGCATGAAAACTGTGGACGGTCCTGTTGTTCTAGTGGTTAATGATCTTAACTGCTGAGACAGAGGTCATGGGTTCGATGCCCAATTAGGACAAATAATTGTGTGATGAGCACGATTCTTTTTTATTTCATTTGTTCTGTGTCTGAGTGTAATTTATCTATATGTATGTTTTTGGTAATTTATAAGTATGTTTATCAGCAGTTTGAGGGGCTCATGACTAACTCGTGATATATGACGTAACTAGCCAGGTCAGTTTTAGGGGTGGGTGACCATTCTTAACACATTGAGACCCCACCGTGTCTCGGAGAGCACGTTAAGCCGTCGATCCCGGTTGCCTTACGAACATCTGTGGTATTCGTTACGGGTAGTTGGAGCCCTAAAAAGAAATCTGACAACCTGGTCTAACTACAGAACTTCGATAGTGTTTGGGTTGTGGACGTCTGATGGCAGTCGTTTCACGTGAACTATCGAAGTTCGGCCGTTTCGTAGTCAGACTGATAGTCGACCCCAACATAGTTAGGAAAAGGCTCGGAGGATGAGGATGTTTATCAGCAATCTGGTTACCATAGCACAGGCTCTGCCTAGTTTGGGATCAGACGGCCGTGTGTGTAGTGTCTCAAGTTATTATTATTATTTAAACCGTGTACGTGATTAAAGTAAACACAACTCCATGAGAAGAACGATCGATTTGACGAAGCGTGTCAGTACCGATGTTGCTATCCTACTAATATTATAAACACGAAAGTTGTGAGGGTGTATGGATGTTTGTTGCTCTTTCACGCAAAAACTACAGAACCGATTGCGATGAAACTTGGTATGTAGATAGCTGGAGACCAGGATTAACACATATGCTACTTTTTATTCCGATATTCCCACGGCATCGGGATTTACGCGGATGAAAACGCGGGGCGCAGCTAGTTGTTTATAAGCACTGTTAACTGTTAACTGTTCATTTGATATATTGGCAAAAAAATAACTATATTTAAATTTACTCGACCTCTAAAGTAAAAACAATCTTAGAACTTTCTCATTTTCTGGTTTTCTTTAATAGCTTGGCTCAAGTCCCACAATCTAGTCTAGGGCAGGCCGTAGTCATTGAGCGTTATTAAAGATATGATGTACGTATTTCATCCAACTGCACTGACCTATAAAGTGGATTACTATCCGAACACAGGAACATCTAACCTCGGCGCACACCAAAATTTTATTAAGTTAGCAGATGGTAAACTTTATGAATCCTCTAGAATATATTTCCGATGGAAACAGTTTTAATCTAACGTTTAAATATCGGCAATTTTACTACTAGAGAGACCATCATCGGCTTCAGCACAGAATAAACACAATCGCGTTGTCCGAAAGCAGAACCAACTATGTTGGTATGGTTTTGTTACTACATTATTACGTTGTGTTGATTTTTGATCGTGTTGTTAGGTAATACAGTTGAATATTGTATGACAAAAAATAGGATAATTTTGGCGCCAGTCAACAGCGCCATGTACATTGTACAAGCTGCTCAAACATAACCAGAGCTGACAAACATTTACGATGTCAGCGCTATCTAATCTGGAAAGCGTTTAGAACAATATGTATAGCGTGGGTTGACTAACAGCACAAACATATAGAGTTTCGTCACATATACGTTTTAGGTAGGCGAGTGCAATCACAAAAGCTGTTTGAGAGTATCGATAAATTAGTGGAATTGATAGCAATTAATTAATGATCATAACCAATCAATTGATTGTAGAAACTAAATAGTGATGAAAACCTACTTGTGAAAAAACCTTTCGAGTTACTTTTTGACTACACGAATTTTTTTACATAATATTAGTTATTAGGAAATATTCTATAATTGACCTTTTCAAAACTCACTAATTTCAGCAATAACCGTTGTTTTTAGAGTAGGTACGCCTAATTAAGATATTGAAAGACCATTCGTACTCATATAGTATTTCACTTAACATGAACATTTAAGCTGCCAATTCAATACTGTTATCCATTATTAATGATGGTCAAAGCTTTCATAACGGTTCGGCCAAAAGTCGTTTATGAAGGAATTTACGATTCATAAATCAACCGAGTGTAAGTGCAGTATTCAAACACGCAATATCCTGGGAGGAGAAGTAGGCCAGCATTCGATAGTGAGATCTGTTATGTTGAACTACGACAATTCCTGATAGAGTTGTCGGAAGCTCTGCTTGCAGTCAGTTTCGTTATCGAAAATATAACAGTAACTACTACATACATGCCATGCAATGCCTTATGCCACTCTCTGAGTGGAATATAGCCGATTCGAAAAGGTTTTTAATTTTGTGCCAATAACAGTTAGAACTTATAACAAATATTGTTTTGATATGTAAACAAAAAAATATTTTATATTGATGAAAATAAAAAAATGAAAATTTACATTTTTATAAAAATAGCTAAGATACATTTATATATTGGATTTGCATAACAGGATCTGCTGTAGTTGTGTTTGTGAACAAACACAGATGTCCTTAGGTTATAACTCACAAATCAAAATTGTTCTTACAGATATTTGGATTTACCAAGAATATACAGAAATATTGGTAAAATAACAGTAACAGACGTTTGCTCGTGTTCGAACACCAGCATACTTACTTAAAATGTTATTAGTTCGTTTAGGTACACATAATATACTACTACTAACTACCAGACCTAGCATCTATCGCTAAGTTTACTAATGTGCCGGCAGTTGCAATCGGTTGTAGCGAACAACATAAAAATATCCTCATTTTAAAAAAAACTCGACTTATGTAACGCGGCGGGTGTGCATACAAAACGCTTAGACCTTTACGTCATTTACATCAGTACATCGTAATAGCTCAGCTTTGATAAGGGTGATGTTTGAAATATAAAAACCAAAATTATATTTAAGCAAGCCATGTTTAAATAGAACAAAATATTTCTATGAAAGAGACACACATCTGTCTTTGTTACGAGTTACAATATGTCTAAATAGGTGATAGAGGTCTAAAAATGGACTTTGCAGTATCGACGGTGATGAATTCTTTCTTACTCCTTGGTAAGGTACATCAACCGAGTGAAACATTCATTTTCTAATTATTTTGTATTTTGTTAAGTAAGTAAACAAAATGTTGACAAAAGTTCCGCATGCCGGGACTGTCCAATGAACTCATTCCTGGCGCCCACGCCCTGATGTCCACGCCCGTCCGCATTATTACTGTGCGACAAATATCAAAATAGCCCTGCAGATAAACATTATTTCCGCGAATTCCTGTTTCATATAGAATTACTGGAAACTTATAATAACAGAATCAACGATGATTAAACAATTTATTATCAATAATATTTGTAAGTCGTTATGTGTTTGTTTTTGCCATATATCTATATGTAGATGACGCGCTGTAAACAAGTTTTGATTGTATTCACTGTGATGACATCTGACTCTTCTGAGTAAACAGCGCACATAAAAAAAACATTCACTATCACTTAATTATGATCAAGGATATGTGTGAATATATACCTACATACTTGGACATATAAGAAGATAACGTTGAGCGTTGATGACAAGCGTGGGTAGACAACACCTACATGTAGACCGTGAAGTTTTATTTATATTTGTAGTGTTGACACACAAAACATTGATATCGCAACATGGACAAATAATACTCAGTCGGATGCCCGATAAGCTGTACACATTGATACATATTCAATATTATTAAAATCTACGGAACAGAGCCTATATCATCATCGACAATATGCTACCCCTTATCGTACCTGCTGTGTATAACATTCACTAGAAATATTGACACATGTGATAAGTGTGATAATACCTCAATGATTCTTAGTAGTTACATTAGCGCCGTCATTTACATTAGGTAAGACAAACATCATATGTTTTACTTTCATTCAGAAATATCATCAACAACTTGTGCACTATTTCAAAACAAGGTCGATGCTTCTTAAATATATCTGCGGCACGCGGCAATAGGTTGGACACTCGCTCATATGCTTAACATATGCTAAAAGGAACGAAATGCGAAAACAGAATATTCAGTGGCGTGCTATATCAGAATAAACTTTATCCCTACAGCAAACACAAGCATGAACGAAATGTCGACGAAGAAGATCACAACAGACATTTATATCTAAAGTAAATATTTGTACTCCTTTCTATATCAGAAAACAATTCATACACTTCCTAAAAAAACATCGTAAGTACACAGTAACTGTCATGCTTCGTCCAAGACCTCACGTCATTTGATTGTTTGAACATCATTATTGTGTAAACTCAAGACAGACATATTTACAAACAATCATGACTAGACCCACATTGCACATAGCGTGGGCCATAACAACTCTTCATTTGACAGAGCAAACAATCTAAATAACCTAGTTTCTTGATTTCAATTCGGTCTAAATAAACTAGAGGGAAGGAGTGTGACAAAAGCTGGTGGATACACTAGGCCGTTATCGCTAGCCGAACGTGCGAAAGTCGTTCGTCGACCTTGCCGTGAGCGTCTCAGGTTGTATTGCCGAGCCAGGCCGCGTGCCATTCCGCCTACTGAACACGAATGTACACCGCACACTTACCAAGCTGTCTGAACTATACAAATATATCAAATTTATATCAAACCTCAGCAAGCCTCAGCCAAAACCAGTTTGTTTACAACATAGAAAACTGCATAACGAAGAAGTATGCTCGCGGATTATCATATCGTTTAATGACGTTGCGTCACACAGGAACGAACTAGAGCGATCAACACCTTTGTAACACAATTAGAACATAATGAGTATCTCTCTTCATCGCAATTATCTTGACCATGGCAATATCTCGTTTGATCAGGAAGCAAACACTTAAAGTAATTTGGTGATCTTGGAAGAATAAAATGCGCCGAGTTGTGATAGGGTCTCAAGTTTAATATTCAGTAACGTTGGGGTAACACCGATAGATAGTGATGATGAGACCCTCTTAGCATTGAGATGATAAAGTTTTTAGCTAGTTATGCCAAGCATGCTGATTATTTTTAAATTTTTGCCACAAATTACATTGCTGTACAGTGTTTTGTTGTTTATTACTGTACAAATGTTGTCTGTAAGAGGTCGCAGACTGCGATAAATATTATATTCCTCTTTTATATCACATTTTTGGTGTACAATAAAAAAGTATATTTCTATTTATCTACAGATTTGTTTTGAGGGTTATTCATAGGCTCCCACTTACTTATATTTTGTACTGAGCTAAAAAGTGGGTTCGAATAATAGCTAACTATACGCAACACGTCCATACGTATCCACTGTTATAATAGAAAAGTTAGTGTAGGCGTTTCGTTTAGTTGCATGGTCTAAAATAATTTTACACGATCGGAAATTCTTCACCTTATAAATGTAATATTATTTCAATATTGAAAAGTTAGAAACTAAAGTTAGCAAGTACACTACCGATATGACCTCTTTCGCACTAGTACTCACAAATTCAACCTCTAATCCTAATGCCGAGGTTACATAGTGCGAGCTGGTCTAGTCAGTTACTGCGGTGTAGCTACTTGAATTGTGTGTGAGTGTCATACGAGTTACTGTTATATGCGAGTCAATCAGTAACACGCATCCGATTTACTACATTTTTTGATTTTACTTGCCACTCGCCTTTCCCCACATCGTCAGCAACTCGCACGCGATTCGGACGTCAACTCGCACATCTTTGCGGACGGACAGTTGCTCGTACGTTCGTGACTACGTCGAGTGAATCCTCGCGGTTTAAATTTATATTCTCGGGGTTTATATTCTCGAGGATCTTCCTTAGTTTTTTCAAATATAAAACTCTTTGCCCCTTTCCTTTGCATCCAATTTCTGATCCAAATACTTCTTTTTTTTAGCCAGCATTTTCATATTTCAGCGCAAAGAATTTTTGTAACCGCTTTTACTGTGGTATGAACCATGAGCAGTCGTGTGTGTTTTGATAATATTGCATGAGACATGTCACACGAGAAGTCGGGCAGAATATGCGAGTGCACATGTATAGTAGCTGTCTACTTTCACACCAGCAGCTCGCACTTGTGTGACCGGGTGAGACGAGTCGAGCTACTGTCATGCGAGTACACAGGTGCAGAAGCTGTCTACTATCAAGTCAGCATGTATGTAACCTCGGCTTAACTAAATGCGAGATTGATGGCTTACTATATATAATTTTGTTAAGTACCTAGTGTTAGCTCACGCTTCGTAAAACTATTATTTAAGCTAATAATATGAGTACAGGTAAATATTCCACCAATATTTTTACACCAAATTTTCATTTAATAAATAAACCCTATTTCAATATTCTTAAAGTTAAATCTAGGTCGTCTCAAATACCTCTCACTTACCTAGTGTGAAGTGAGGAAGCATTGATTTCTGAATTCGACGTAATGTAACATTGATGTTCTAATGACTCATGGTTTAGTAACCCGGTTATAACTCCTCTTCAATTACTATATAACTTTGTTTATTCCTCACCCATTACTCATTGATCAGACGCGCGTCATGCGGAAAGGGAATTATTACAAAAACATTAGCTTACATTACGAATACTGTTGTCTAGGAAAAACCCCTCACCTCTGATTACACTGATGAAGCGCGCTACACACTCACTAAATTGGTTAGGTCAAGATTTCTTTTTAAATTCTCTACGTAGCAAACCTATTTTGCCCTCCATAAAGTACAATAAAAATAAAAAGTAATAAAGTTCAAAAAAGATAAAGCTATTTATGACTCAATAACACATTGATGGTAAGTAACACACACAACATTACGGACCATGCTATGGCAAGATAAATATTGGAATACCAAATCTGGGAACCACACAAGAAGTTTGAAATCTCGCATATTATGTAGTACTAGCTGCGCCCCGGGGTTTCACCCGCGTAAGTCCCGGTGCCGTGGGAATAAAAAGTAGCCTGTGTTGATCCAGGTCTCCAGCTATCAACATGCCAAGTTTCATCGCAATCGGTTCATTAGTTTTTTGCGTGAAAGACTAGCAAACATCCATACATCCTCACAAACTTTCACGTTTATAATATTAGTAGGATACCTATTTAATAACAAAATCAAATATAGTTTGCTCTTACCCGTCTGTTGAATTTAGTTCTTATTCGAAGTTAAACAAAAATTATCACAACCAGTTCTTGCCAGATTTTCGTGGTTACTGACACACTAAACCAGACAAAAAAATTAGGTGAACATTAACCTTGGGCATTTGTTTATTTTATTGTAAAAGAATCATGTGGGAACTATTTACACAGAATTTCGTGCACCTAATGTTGAAGATTCATACAGATTGTATTGTTTTGAATCGTCGAAAACGTTTTGAAGTGGATACAAAAATTAATGCAAAAAATACTGCAGTTATAAAATGAGTAAGTATATGTATTCACAACAGTAACACATTTGGTTTAATTAAGACAGAGAAGAGATCTGTTACAGTATTGTCACTAACGTAGAAAAAGAAGTAATTTGAATAATGAAGACAATAGTAATCGTCAATAAGCAGCAACATAAAAACAATTGTTATAATGTAATTATTTTCTCTATTAGGGGCAAGGTGACAACCATACAATAAAGGAGACCATAAAGCCAAACGACCGATTCTTAGTAGAGAACCATAACCACAAGATAAAAAAGCAATGACGCTAAGAAACAAATTCACTGCGTCTCGTCACCTACGTAAGTAGAATATTAATTTATTTCGATTTAATTTCTGATTGCGTTGCATGTGTTTGGGGGCCTCAACCTTTCATTTAATTTAAATCGGCTATACTTCAATCGCTATACCTGATAAGAATTGCTAACAGAAAATGTTAATCTTTAAGAACATATTGAAACGTTTACATGGTCAATGACCGCCGAATTATTTTTAACATACCTACGTCACAACCGATACATTACTAAGATTAGCTTTAGATAAATTCCAGACTACGGTGTCTTTTAATTGGTTTTACTATTTTTAATAGAAAAGCCATCTAAACTTTTATTTGTACGTGATATTCCTCCTACTTCAGATAAAGTAACATAAATAAAATTATCTTTATTAGGGTATCTCGCAGCACATACGCAACTAAACAATCGGGAAATATAGACTTGCAACGAATAGTGTATTCGGCCATATGCCGAATATTCTGCAGGCTTCCTAGCCGCATAGCCGATTATTCGGCAAAAGTATTTGGCTGACACGTGGCTACATTTGTGTTTCTTGTTTCTACTTTCCACTGTTTTAATGCCTCCCGCAATGACCCACCCAAGCACATCTATCTTCTTTTATGGATTGCTCCGAGGAGTTTTCTGCAGAGAGACAAACCATATCGAGACATCGAAAGATAAAAATTTGTTACAAGTATTGCAGGAAAATTCAGAAATATTACAATTGAAATGCATGGACAGATGTTGTTTATTCACATTATAGAAGTGAATTATGTATGAGTATTTTATTAAGAGAATAAAAAAAGAACTTTACAATAAAAATTAAACTAAATTAACCGTTTTCATTTATAATTTTTTTATTTGTTGTAGTCTAATAATTAAATCAGACTACAACAAATAAAATATATATATACATACTCTCACGCCTTAGTCATCAGACTTTTCTAAGCCTTTCTCAGTATACTGCCGATCTGGACAGTATACGTAGTTCGAGACCTACTCGCACCGACTCACCCACTCACAGGAGCCAATAACAAAAAAGGCAGTATTCGGTATTCGGCAAAATAGTACCTACCTAGATATTCGGTATTTGGCCGAATAGTATAAAAGTAGCCGAATAGGCCGAATACCGAATATTTGCCGAATATTCGTTGCAAGCCTAGGAAATACACATCACATGTCAAGCATAATAGTAATCAATCTACGCAAGCAGCAAGTGGATATATATCTGCCAGCTGTGAACGTGACCCAATACAAGAACTTGAATTAAGGTATCGTCATGGTAAGATTTAAGCCGAGTATTAATTTAAAAAAAACTAACTTAAAAGCTAGTACACAAAATTTGATAATAGTAAATAAGAATAATGTATTATAATTTAGAGCAGTTTGACCTTGAATAGGCGGAAAACCTCTTCAAAATGCATTTTTTTACAAGTACACGTTTAAAATGTTTACCTATAACATGTGTGTCACATAAGAAAAACAAAATAAAAATATACAAGCAGGATTTAGATATGGCAATTTCATCTACAACAAAAGAGTCCACTGAGAAGCGAGTGCACACTCGGCGTGACCTCGAACTTGTGACCCTGCACACAATGCGAACGATTGTAATGTAAATGCAGATTTAAACCGTTGTGCCACTCGTAGACTGGTACCGATTGTTGTAGATCGCACAGAACACCGTAACTCATTCCACGTGGAAAACTGACGGCAACTGAATTACACGTCAATGAAAAGGTACGTCGTTTTATGTGGATGTTATCTCCATAATAACAAAACCTATTACGTAAGTTAGTTATAGTCCATAACAGACCAGTTGCTTATTTTATAAGACAGTATTGACGCAATGTAAAGGCTTTATATTCAGTATGATCTAATCTCGGTTTAACTTACCTAAACAAGACATGTCTTTTTGGGGGTATCTATGTGTGTTTAATGCATTTTGGGAAACAATCTCATGAATATTCTAAACAGAAAAACATAATGCAATCAGAAGAAAATACCGTTATTATAGCAACAATTAAAAAAAATAATAACCATTCCACTTATTAAACACCAAAATCATAAAACCTTATTACTATATAACCACCAACCGAAATGAAAATGGACATTTCACTACATATTTTTGTGTTTAATCTTTGTACAATCCTGTGAATATATTTTTTTTATTAATAATTTAAGCCTGTGGGGTCATAATATATTATACCTTAACTTTGTGTTTTGTTAGATAGATACAATACCTAGTTCTAAACGCTTAAATATTAACAGGTAACTACTTAATATTATGACAATTCCATTACCAGAGTTTTTTTTCAAGTGGTAATATTGTATCCGGTTATAAAATCACAGAGGAATATGAAATAAAACTTACTTAAGTGAAAGCAATAATATTGTGAAGTACAGTTTTCTTTTCTAAAATATGATCTTTGGCTAAAAGTAAAGATATAAGACGCGAGGGAGAAGCCCCTCTAGAAAGGCAAGAAAGCGAAACAACGCACACATTACGTGTCGTTAGTCGAGATTATTAATTACCACGCGAGCTAAATATAAGTATAACATGTGACTCCCGTTACCAAGGCCCGATTTCTTCAGTACATACTATAACTGATTTGCGTACTACTATTCTGATAAGATTAGAAAGGTATGTAGCTACACTTTGTTATCTAGTTGATGTAATTAATAATAACATGTAATTTGTCAACTAAAACGTCAGAAGTAAAAAACACATCAGTAAACGTGTTTTATCAGGTGGTTAAAAATTTATAAATAAACCTATCTTTAACTAACTTCAAAAAAGGAGGAGGTTCTCAATTCGACTGTTTTTTTTTATGTTTGTTACCTCAGAACTTTCGACTGGGTGAACCAATTTTGATGATTCTTTTTTTTTTTTTGAAAGCTGGTGCTTCCCGTGTGGTCCCATTTTAATTTGGTCCAGTTCTTTTATGGAATAGTTTTTTTTGTTGAAGTCGGTTTTTTTTTAAAGAATTATATGAAATTCATTATCCATTTCGAGATGATTAGGTAGGTACAACGTACATACATTGCGACTGCAATCAAGAAACTGAAATACTTATTTTCATAGAATAAAGCTTTTGTTTTGCGGACCCTATCTACGAGTATGTATGTTAACATGACGACTAAAATAAGTACTAGATAAAAATAGCTTTGATAAAAATGATTGATAGCACCTGAATAACACAAAAATATATTTAGCTTTAAAATTTATATGTTATGGACCAAATGATTAACAGGGCATATAATGCCCTATTAATCATTAGGTAGTTTAAAAACTTCCCAATATGAGTAAAGTTTTACGATAAAAACGATTGAAATAAACAAATTGACCGAGCTAGTACCTACATAATATATTTAATTAGGCAGAGCGATAAAAACATGTGTTTATTTTCAATTGTTTTAACGATAACATACCTTTTAATTTAATTTTTTATTGTAAAAACTACATCTGCCAGACAGAAACCACCGTACAAGCACATTTACTGTATTCTTGAACCCTTTCTCCTGACGTCATTCTATGACACTTTCATTATGATCATTTAGAGACATTTTTTAAAGCTACATATTATTAAACACTTTACCAAACTTTCGTATTAATTTTCAATTCGAAATAACTATAGGATATAAACATGAATCCCTATTTCCCTTGGTCACGGCATCACGCGTGAACGCTGGACCGTTCCGGCTGAATTCTTTTTTTTGTTTTTGTAATTGTAAGGAAAAGGTTCTTTTAAAAGAAAAAATTAAGAAATTTGCCCAGAAAATTAGAAAACTTAACGAGGGAATAACGCGAGTGAAACTGCGGGGCGCAGCTAGTACACAATATAAAGAGTCCGCCTTTTCTAACTTTCAATTCTAAACTGAACAGTAAACAACTGCGCTCTATAACAGTGCCTGTTTATGAATGATGTCTTTCCGTATAATAATGTTCTTGGTGATAGCGCCCTGTCTACTGTACCTTAATTATCACATTGCCCAACAGTTATGTAGCAATGGCCAGACAAAGTGATAAATAATTAAGTTTATATAAGTATTAATTACTTAGCCCTATTTTACTAGCCTGCAATCATATTACCCGGGCATTTTAAATAGAGAAATAGAGCAATGTTTAATCTCTTGGCCCATGACAGATACACTTCAATACATATTATACAATATTGTGTCAGTTATATATATGATGTATAATAGTAAAATGCATACATTCGAATTTATTTACAGCAATCCACGGCATGTCTCGTCCGTGCGGTATCTCGCATGCAGCATTCATTTGAAATGATTTCGTGACTAGAGCAGATATAAACTATATTAATGCAAAATGTACAATAGTTTCTATATCATTGTCAGTTGCCGGCAGTTCGTCGAGGCGTGGCCGAGTCGACGCCGCTGTGTGCCCAGCCGACCGTTTGGTACTCTCTCTACGGATTTCAGTATGGGGTATAAAGTGAGATTATAAATTATTGAAACAAAGATCGTGATTCGTCCATCTTGGTTTTGTTAAACGCTAAAGCAGTTTAATTTCTCATTTCCGTTAACCTTCGCGATCCAGTATTCATGTTGTTAAATGGTACAATTTTCTCACAGTTCATCTATACTAACATACTAAAGATGAAGAGTTTTTTTGTTTGTTTGTTTAAACGCGCTTATCTCTGGAACTACCTCTGGTACACCAAAAATATTTTTGTGCATGATAGCCAGATTCATGAGAAATTGTATAGGCTATCTAACAATAGGCTACACCTCTCAGCTAGCCTTAAATATTGAGTTTTGTTAAGTAAGTAGGAAGAAAAAGCGATCCCTAACTGCTTTAACCGCGTGCGCTGTAATTGTTAGAGATTCGTAAATGAACAATGATCTATTAGTCCTTAATCCTCCATCTTTCTAAAAATGCGGGATACCTATCTCTTATACATAAGCCACAAATGAAAATGAAAAAGTGATTTAAGGGCATTATTATGGCATATTAATCCTTACGAACAAAACTTTTATCGTCAAGACAAATTTAAGAAGAAAAAAGTTGGCCCCTTAGGTAGTTAAGGAGATTAAAAGAAACGAGCATTGACAAGAAGAGACGAACTGTAAACGCCTCCATGCCAATAAAATGTTACTAAAATATTGTCTATACTGAAGTATTATAAATCACCAATCACTGACTCCTTTTAAATAATACGGGTGAAACCGCGGGGACAGCTAGTCTAACTATAATGTTACGTCTAGTAAAACATTCTTGTAACAGGAAACATCACGCAATATAAAAATTCCAGCAAAAAAGTCAAAGAGAAAATTTCCGATATCTCGATCTGTTTTGAAGTTGAGAACACGAAATAAAATAAAGGAAGGCACATACATCCAAGAATCGACCCTACTTTACATAAACCGCATAAAACGAATGTTATACGAATCGGCAATAGTTCGAGCATGAACGCAATGGAATATTGTTAGGACAATTCAATAATAGTCTCCATATCATGTCATAATGTTTCACCACTATTTGTTAACAAGAGCACAACTATCGATTTAAGTTAAATATTGATCATCAATCAATGTTTTATTGATCTATTTTTGAAGTGGACATGTTCTTTAAGATGAAGCATGAGCACGTTCAAGTTTTTATAACTGGTACATCTTGCTTGAAAATTGCGTCTAATAACTTCCTGGAGTAACGTGAACTCGTGTTATATTCGATGTCACCATATAGACCACGTCAGAGTGACAGCGCACTATCTGTTATGATGACCCCGCAACTCCTTATAGACTGGCAATTATTAATTTACCGTTCACATCATAGGACACAGTTACTATTGAAATCAATTGGAGAGGTACTACTTGCCTATGGCTTCCGCTTAGATTGAATACAATGCTATTATCTAGATTAAGATTAATTTTTCTCTATTCAAATCTTATTTTTGATCGTTTTTAAACATTAAATTTAATTTTTTGCAAAAATGCTATCCCAGGGTTTTATGGGTAAACATAGCATTTTTTACCGCGATAGTTAATTTCCACGCGGGTAAAGCGTGGTAAGGATTGCACGGGCAGTCCTTATGCTGCAGTTTTTTTTTTCGAGTTCCTGAGTCAGTTTTTCAATAAAGTACATTTACAATATTTTTTTGTTGAATCAACGGACCCTAGACTGGGTCCGACGCTGATTGTGACTACATATATAAGGAGCTCTATTCTCGAGTATCAAAAATAAGCGTTTTATTAGGTTGTCCACTTGTTAAAAAAAAATCAAATCTAGTTAATGTAACTATTCATTAGGCAATAATATACTCTTAGCTGAAAACAGTTTCGTGTCAAAACCATACAACATCACACGAAACCATTTCTTATATTCAAATAAAATAGTCACGCATAATAAAACCATGTTATAAAACTAAAACAAAGGAATTTAACGGAAATCAAAGGTTAGTTCGAATTCTAAGAGGCCGTTTCAATTCAATGCGCTTTTAGCATGTTATCGACGTATGAATGTTGGTACATTTTGTTACGTATTAGGTACTCTGTGAACGGTTTAACTTAAATTTCTATGAAGTTTGTTTTGAATTTCTATATGTAACGTGTCTGGATGAAATTTGGCACAGAGATAGATTATAGTAGTTAGTAGAGTAGTATAGTCTGGAATAGCACATAGGCTACTTTTTATCCCGGAAAATGTACGGTTCCCGTGGGATCGATTTCACCAACATTTCCACGCGAACGAAATCGCGGGCAACAGCTAGTTAAATATAAAGCCTCTTATAATTATCTAGATATTTATATCTAAGAACACTCTCGATCAAATCATCTTTCAAATAAAAAAAACGCACTCAAATCTATCAATTCGTTTGGGAACTACGATGTCACAGACCGACACACAGACGTGTCAAACTTATAACACCCCTCTTTTTGCGTCGGGGTTTAAGAAAGTCGTCGTTACCAAGCTTAATTTGTTGGACTCGTCAACACGAAAATGTTATCTAAGAATTTGTTACCCAAGATTAATGGTATAATACTGACGAGGTACGAGGTAAAGTTTTAGAGACACTATCTAACAACAGAAGTATAACCCAACACAAGTGTGTCGAATGCAACTCTGCAACTTCTTGTTAATGGTCGGAGACAAAAACTAGTCACGCCGGGAACTGTAAGGCGTCAGTCATTGGAAACGGTATGTAAGAATCTTTTGCAGCCCCAGCGATAATATTATTGACATTCTCTCATACACGCGTAACCTTCACGCTACACTCATGCTACTGTTTTCCGACATTCGTTAAGCGCATTGCAGCTTAAAAATTTATTAGTTCGTTAGGAAATGCAAGGTCACTTTGAATTCTTTTGACCCAGTATTATTAAAATAAATCAAGTTCAAATCTTTCAGTGCTATATTTTTAAAAGAAATAAGTAAGTAGTTTCTATTGAAGTGCAGGTCAGGAGTTAATCGTTCTTTCATCTTCCCGGTCGTCGACCCGGGGCGCCGGCCGATCGCACCTGCGCCTGCGACTCACTACCGGATAAGGCAGACGCCTCCAAGGCCGCAAGCTTTAGCCTCTGACTCAGACTCTACCATCGTTTGTAGATCTCGTAGGACGAGTTTTGTTCACTTCCGGAGTGAATTTAGACGTTGGTTCATAATAATCTAAAGCTTAAGTTTTTTTTTAGTTGACATCACAATAATTTTATACGTTTACAAAAAAAATAAAGTGTGCTTTCACGAATTTTAAGACCAGCTCTACAGCCGGTAACAAAACACTGCGACATAATAATAAGAAATTAATTCAGTACTAAATGTTGACAGCTAAAATGGTGATTAAATGCCTTAGCATTTAATCCTAAATAAGCGAATGTGAGCCAATGCACAATGGGCAAATCGAAAATTTTGACCTTCATGAAACTTGTCTGATTCTTACTTTACTGTTGAAACAAAATTGATGTATTACAAAACTAGTAACATCAATAATAAAATAAAGTAAAAGCAAATTACAGTTATTTAGAAAAGCAAACCGGACTCATTTTTATGGTTAACACTACAATTGGTATACTACGTATAACACGTGGGACACTCAGTAAATTTTGCAAACCCTATTTTTTTTTTTCTACAGACCCTTTTCTTTGTTAATCTATACAACCACTATTTGCAAAGTTTCACGCATCTAAACTAATTTTCAATACACTTTGTCCAATGCGCCTCAGACACTTCCTCCATAGTCTACTCGAACGCAGTTTGCGCATCTTCCAGCGGTAATAACTGTATCCCCTTGAGTTGATTTTAAATTTAAGGGAATTGGAAGAAGTCACACGCTGATAAATCAGAGCTGTAAGAAGGATGACACATACAGAAGTTTGAGCGGTGTGCTGTCCTACAAATCCCTCGTTTTGAGCGCGGGCGCGTTGGTCGTGGTGAAGCACCAACCCTCGGAGTTCCGTATTTGGTCACTTGCTGGCAAACTACTAAACTGCAACTACCAAATGGTAGTACACCGATTGGAATCGATGCTTCTTTGATCCCGTAAAGGTATTGATAAAAGCGATTAAAATCTTCTGTGCGCTTTTCGATCGCTCATTTTTAAACAGCAAATGTAGTGTTTATAATAAACAATAAACTACTGCACTAAACATTACACGCTCGTTTTAAATATATTTATATACGTACATTACGTACGGTAAATAAATGCAGTTTGACACGTAATACTTGTAATAAGATAAACACGCCACGAGTTTGAATCACCATAAGTGCGCTACACCCCACATGTATACATACGTCCCTATATCGATAGACACTTCCTAAAGAGATTGTTTTACAATTTAGTAGATCGGACAAGTTTTTAAACAAAAGAAATAGGTACAATGATTGTTATTTATTATGACTCTAATCTAACTATAACAAACACATCCGTTCATCAAATCATCACACAGATGACGATGCATAAGGTTACATTCATTGTTTTGTTGTGTAACAATAACAAAAGTCACAAAATATTTTTACACTTTAGTCTAAACACAGAAGCATTACCTTCGGAAATCGTAGGCAGCACGTTGACAAAGTTAACAATTCCGACGCCTGTTAGCTGACTCATTCACCAAAACTGACTTAAAACGAGCACTCAAAAGTAGTGTACCTACTAACGGTGATTTCGTAGAAAATAAACAAACCGGAACAGTAACACACTTGACACCTTATCACGTAACCTACATAGATAATAGCAGTTAAAAAAAAAATGGCATTTCAATTTTTTGCAATCATATCGATGGGGTTCCACTATGAGGAAAAGTACAAAAAAAATTAGAAACGATTATAGTGGATGACCACTGCGCACACTTTTTCCATAATAAGCGAGAGAAATGGTAAGATATCACATGAGAGCGGCCTAGATCTTTATAAAGTAAAATCGCGTCGGATGCGCGTACGCCGTGCTCACTCAACGAAGCGCCGGTGCTTACTGGCTGGCCAGACAGACAAGCCAAGCCAACGCCCGTTCACCAGTTCACCTACTCTTATCTTGCGATGACTGTGTATATGTTACAGTCAAAACTAATAATCGGTCAAAAGTACTTTTAACTGACAAAAACACAGGTGTCACAAAAACACAGGTGATTAGAATGTAAATAAAACTATCTTACCTAATAATACTTTTCAGTACTGTAGCATCAGCCACTTTTAACTGGTTAGAATGTGAATAAAAATATTTAAGCTAATCTAATAATCCTTTTAACCACAAGTAAAAGTACCTTTGTCTGCAATTTCAGTCAAAAATACTTTTATCCAGAGCCAGCGGTCAAAAGTACTTTAGAATGATTTTGTTAGTCAAAAGTACTTTTGACTAGTTAAAAGTTTTGACTACAACATTTAAAGTACTTCGCTTACTTGTTCGACGCTGCGCTAACTTGACTGGTTGCTTATATTGGTCTGTATGTGGTTATGTTTCGAATGGTTTGCACTGCCTCGGATATGTACTGAGTAAGATACGAAAATAAGGTTTACAATTAAAATTTCACCTCATTTTGTTTTATGGTATGTATTAATCCGGTCCAATCGATAACATATAGGAATTTGTATATAGATAAATCGCGTGATAGATTGTATATTTTTATCAGAACTTTCTTAGTTGACTGATATGTAATTAGTAACGTGTTTCTAAGAATTGCCGTGTTATTTATATCATCGCTTTCCAGGACCTTATCAGCTAACATTACAGCCCTGGTGACATAAACTGAACAACTAATGCAATTTAGGAGGAAGACTAGATGTTTAATTACTTGATAAAGGTTTATTCAAGTACTTTTAGTTTTCCCCCCACCCACTTCCAGGGTATAGACTTAATAATGGTAATTTGCTACAAAAGGAGGCTTTGAAAACATGAGGTCGATAAATGACTCAAGAGTTCCATAATAAAAGACCAATATCTTTATCACAAATCGCTTGTACGAGGTCAATAAGTCAACCGACCAATAGATTAAATGCTAATGCAAGACAATAAGGAAGACGTATGTATGACGCAAAACGGCAGTTTTGCTCATAATTGGTATCCAGTAATTTTTCTAGTCATCATTATTATGACTTATGGTTTCGGAAGTGAAAGTACCAGTTGACAATAACTTTTTTTAAACATAGGTACGTATTAGTGCGTTGTACACAGTCAAACAACGAAGTAAACGATACAAACATTTTGGAAAGTTCTCTTTTTAAATTACAATAATTAGTGGTCGCACGGCAGCGGTAACAATTCAACCGTAAGTCATTAAATTTATTGATTACAATAAAGCTCCGTTCAAGGTAGAGATTTTCTTATTGATAAGCTTCGATCATATTTACATGTTTGATCGGCGCTCAAAAAAGGCACTAACTAAACTCTGCTAAAATTAGTTGTAAGCACAATTTTGCTAACAGCCGCTTCGCGCCCGCGCTAGGTATGTGACATTTCGAGTGTAACAAAAAATGCGAAAACTATACTTTAGAATTACAAAAAACAAAATAGATAAGTATAACATTTTAATGTTATACTTATAATTATAACTCTTAATGTTTTCAAGTGTAAAAAACTATAATACTGTAACAAACTACAAATTGAAAAATTAGTAATTGTGACCTTTCTTTTTCAGTCTCGCGAGTTCTCGCGTGCGTGTTGAACACGTACCAAGAGTCTAATAGCACAGTATATGTATATACAGTATTGTGACTCGGTCCCTTTTCTTGAAATAATTACCTACAGCCGGACTTATTGGATTTATTACGTTTAGAATTTTATTGCAGACAGTTAGACAGCTATTGATATTGTCGTACCTGTCTATTAATACCAGCTAAGAAATAGTTCATTGATTGACATTCGATTTATCAATACAAATCAATACTCAATACATACAAATAAATAAAATTGAAGTCTACTTTCAGTATTAACAAAATTCAATACCAATCCGGTGTTAAGGTCAGGTTATTAATTACATTATTGTGAAATATTACTTAGGAATTTAGTTTGTTTGTTTTATTTATTTTTTGAAATTTGTACAATATGAAGGTCAGTAAAATAAAGACTATTTTTATTTTATTTTTTAGTCATAGCTACTTGTACAAAAGTTTGTATCTCTTTTATCTTTTCTAAAATTATGAGAAAAATATTTCTAAAATGTTATTCGTTTCTGTGTAGGGGTTATTATATAGAAAACCCTGCTGGTTCCCTTTCTTCCCACACGACATCAACTTTGCTGCCGCGTTGATGATGATGAATATTAAGGGTGATAAAATGTATGAAAACATGCCTCAGGTTGCAGGGACTGACGTAAAATTGCTTATTATGCTGGCAACCGTATTATCCTATCTATTCTACTATATTTGTAACTAGCAGTGCCCGCGCGGCTTTGTTCGGAATTTTGCGCGGAACCTTAATTATTTTTCTAAAATAAAAGTAACCTAAATTACTACTTATAACACCAGCTATCTGCCAGTGAAAGTCCCGTGGAAATCGGTAAACCAGTTCCGGAGATTAGCCGGGACAAATAGACAGACAGATAAACAGACAGCCAGACATAAATTTTAAAAACTGATTTTTAGGCATAGGTATCGTGCAAATAACTGTATGAGCTTAAAAAACTACTATTATTTTGGCATTACAAACAGACACTTAAATTTTATATATATGGGGATATGGGTATACTTTACGCTAGGCACTTGGGAGTTACAGAAACTCGCGTAAAGGTGACCTTTAGTATCTACACATGACATGTCTTCATGGTTCTAGTTTATTTTATATCGGTAAAAGTCTTCAAACTCATAAGAGCGAGTCTAAAAGATAAATGCTGATATTGAAATTTCGTATACAAGATGTTTTCGTAGACTGAAGACTTGATTATGAGTTCATAGAACATACTTAACTAATGTAACATAATACCATTACGAGCGCGTCATTAGTATTCTTGTTAACTCCATCAACTAATCACTTGTACTTAGAAGAGTAAGTGTAGGTATAAGTAAATAGTTAAAAAATAATTATATTTTAAACCTTTGAAATTTCAAGATTTTAGCCGCAATTTTATAGAATTGTGTAATGCCAGCATCAGAAGTAGAAACATCAAATTTCAACGGTTACTACAATAATGAAAAAGACGAAATCGTCGCGAATATACTGTGATAGTGATGCAAGAATAATCACATTCGCATATTTTTTTTTAAATTATCATTCGTATCGTATTCGCAAGAAACAATGTAAATGTTTGGCGAATGTATTTGGCAAACAAAAAATAAAGTATGTAATTATAACATAACTGATAAAATTTATCAATGTCATTCTCAATTAAATTTAAAATATTTTTCATGACCTGATCTTTTTTGTTTGAAAAATTTCAATTTGTACCTCGGATCAATAAAAGCCGTCGCGAAGTGTCAAGCCAACATGTATAGTCGCGAATACTCGAGATAAATATTCGCAATTGCGTTCGCGACTGTGAAAATCCGACTTTCGTTACATCACTAGTATGTATACTATGTAATTAATAATGACATTATCATCTGTAGGTAGAAACTGAATTCAAAATCAAAAACACCTGTAATATTCCGACAAAAAACAAAAGAATGTAACAAATTCCAATTACATAACTTTTAGAAACAAGGTATTTTGAGGTAGTAGAACAACACAGTACATTTGTATACCTAATAAGACTAGATACTCAGTCCTCAGCAGTTAGTTTGATTGCAAAGGTATTTAAGACGAATACAGATCTTAAATAATATCAAGTTCCTAAAAATAAACATGTACATTTTTTAATTTCCGTGCCAGAAACATTCACTATGAAGCATCGTTCTGCTCAATAAAACCCAACGGTCTCGTTTGCAAGTTTGTTCCGCAGATTGGTCACAGAAACTGCAACATGTTCCAAGCAAGGACGATCATTGCTAGACATAACTAGATTGTATCATTGCATTCATGTAAAGTGGATTACTTTGTTATTGTCGATGACTGTGTTTCATATAATTGTTAAAACTAGTATTTCCCCTGCTTTAATGGTCACTGCTTCCCAACTAAAGGTCGTAGCGTGATGTTACATAGCTTAAATCCTCAATGAATACTCTATCCAATTCATAAAGATTTTATGAATTCTACTGGTTATTCCAGAGTTTGTTTAAACAATCATTAAGTTTTTTAGCTTTATTATATTAGTTTACTTAGATTTAAACATAAATATCTTAGTGACATACATATTCCAAATAATATTCACGCACCATTGACCTTTCCTTACCGGAAACAGGCTTATATCACTCGATGTACTTGCGCGCGGTAAATATCTACCAACCACTGGTTCGCCGGCGGACCTTATACGCAGTCTCGCGCAGTGGGTTGCCGACAGCCTGCTGCATCGCGCGCACATACTTTTCTTAATTCTTAAAGTACAAAAAACATAATTCGATATCGTATTGATAATTATTCTTTAAATACTGTAAAATTCATGGTGAAAATTGACATGGTTGTTTATGTGCAGTATAAGAATATAGATAAAGTAAGAGAAAAAGCCCGGCAGCGCTGTTTATGTTATTTTTAAAAATGAACCTTTAACCCTGTATGCCCTTGTTTCCCTCAAATTAATTTATAAAAACTTTTTGTAGGATTTAGAATACTTTCCACCATACAGTTTAATAATCGAGATTTTAGAAAAGGGAAGAAGTTATTAATGTTTACATAAAAATGAAACGCATGTAGACTTTTTGTATATATTGGAAATCAAAAATAAGCGTTAAGTACTTAATTTACATAACAATTGTAATTTTTTTATAAAAAAAATATTGAAGAGGTAACCCTACACACATTTTAAAGCCCGGAAAGAGTAGGCAATTAGAACGGTAGGTATCGATATTTTTGTAGGGAGTGATTTATCTGTTACGTAGTAACTACTTAGAAATCTGTGCCCTAAATTGGAATGCAAATTCAACAGAGCTTCTAGATAATAAAAGAAATTACGAAATATGTTCAGAGTTCATGACATGTATGCGAGTTTTTTTTATCCCGAAATAACGTCTAAATTCATGAACAGATTCGGAAATGTTTCTTAGAATCCTTACAATGATCCCGAGTGACACTGGTTACAATTTAAGAAAAAGTTTAATAAATGAAAGTGGTGCCATACAGCCGCCATTTTCAAGCATACATATTTTTTTTTTGGCAGGTTATTGGTATTTTTTAATTTGTATTAATAATCATTTGTTTTATGTCATTATTACAACAATTCCCTCATGTAGTCTTAAAATACTGTTCTTAAAACACTGCATTGAATACAGTTTGGTAACGGATTTTCTCGTTGCAACCCAGACTTAGTTTCATATAGCTTAAAATATCTCACATTATACACAAATTAATCATTAATTACACGTATTACATATATGTTTATAGTGATTGAGATGCAAAGGAACACCTTTATAGTATTTATAGACTCATATTTTAACCATACATAAAAAAATGTACGTACCCGTAGTATAAACAATTTGAACATTAATTCAGTTTATGACACCATAAAACATAATACTACTCACTTCTTTTCGAAGTACCGAACCCGTCTTCGTGGCCATTGCACGTCCTATCTTCATCGTATTCGTAAACCTTGAAACTTTCAAACGAATACAGCTTGCCGACCTTTGCTATCTGACTATTCACAAAAATGTCCTTGATTCAAATGATAGTCGCAGCAAAAAATGGTCCAGATCAACAAATTACTGTTCAATATTGTGTTGACGCACTTTTTTAAAGTGACGTCGCAAAATCCTTTAAGTTAAGGGTCCAGTTTCACAAAGTCTTCACTATTCGATGAAACGAACTTTCGTCACCACGCTCACTTCACCGTTGAAAATGTTTACGATCACCTTGATAACTTTACTAAGATGGAAGTTAGCTTACGCACATCGCTATTGTCACAACGGAACAATGAATCGGACAAGGTTCTGAGTCAAAACAGAAACGTCCGGAATTCAAATAAGTTATAAGTTTGCGATCTTGCGGACATAGAGAGCTCAGTAGGGCGGGAGCGCTCGTGAAGGCGACCGCGTGTCGTCTGGCTGGGCTGCAGTGCCCGTGCCCGCCGCGCCGGCGCCCGTAACTGTGTCAGC
Source organism: Euplagia quadripunctaria (assembly GCA_963859945.1). Lineage (NCBI taxonomy): Eukaryota > Metazoa > Arthropoda > Insecta > Lepidoptera > Erebidae > Euplagia > Euplagia quadripunctaria. Next base: position 5,832,708 of record OY982574.1, read on the forward strand.
AGACGCGGCGCCCAGAGCACCCCGGCCTTTCATGAATACACCTCTCTCTATGTTCGACGCATCAATACATTCGCTGCCGTCGAGCGAGTCGAAGCAAACTATAATTACAAAGTGACATGAAATTGTTCCGACCACAGAATAACTCAAAGTCAAACAAGTAATTATTAAAGTATAGGACTGGTTATCAATGCTGCTTATAAAAACACAAGAAAACTATCGCCTTAACGTTAAATCGACGACGACGATAATGGCAACAGTTTTCGTGTTTGCCGCCATATTCACCTAAGTCCTAAAATATTATATTTATGACCTCAGCGCTGACTCCATCTCCAGAGGTTTTTCTGTACATTAGGAACTTTTCGGGTATTCACTACTAGTTAGTGTTTTATATTTACTAAATTACATAATTTTTTTGGCACAATATTTTCAAGGAAGTCAAATTATTTTTATGAAAATTTGCCTCGCGACCTTGTCGTCCGACATAAAATTTACACATCCTGTGACGACGTGGCACGCAATGTCGACCGACGTCGCTTGCAACATCTACGAGTCGATCCTCTGCGAAAGCTTTTGGTTAATGAGAACGCTTGTTGCTTTGCGTTTCGCTAAATCGTAGTAGTATCCAACAAGATTGTATTTACCCTCATCCAGTTGTACCAGAACTCTCAATTATTATGGTATACTTCACATCGAGCCTATAATAATTACAAAGAATAATGCATGGGAGTCTATCGTGACTACTTTGAATATACTTAGAAAAGAAGTCGAGGTCAAAATCCATAACTTAAGGTCTCAGTTTCTAAGTAAGAAAAAAGAATTGAAAGCACATAACTATTGGAAGCGGCAGAGGGAATGTTTATAGTACTGACTGGTTTGCGTAGATATGACTCGCTGCTTTTTCTATTAAAATATCGCGGACATATCAATCACAACTGGTTGGCGTGGACAAGACAAATGTCGAGCGATAATGTTCAACGAAGTAATAGAGTCATATCAGGTGAAAGTCGGGCGATATGTCACCTTGTGAATAGGTACATGATTTTAACGTCAAAATTGAAGTCTGCAAAGCAATAGACAAAATCATTTTTACACTCCCAAACATGCGTTATCAGTCTAACCGTAAAAAGCAATAATTCTGTTTAAGTTGTACATCGCCAATAAACATAGGAGCTTAGTTTAAGAACTCGGGACGTAACCTACTTGTATCAATCACTAGGGTATCATGGGAAACCGTGTATAATGCTCTAATGCGCGACATTATTCTGAACAACAATGCTCTTATTCTATTAGCGGAGAATAGTTTTAAATATTTTTATCTTAAATTTCAGGTAATATCTTGACAGTTCACATGTAATAAGACGACAGTACCTATTCGTTTAGTTGTTGTTATGAAGAAGTGCACGTTGTTATGCGCTACAACTTTCTGCGTAAACTATCCATAGACGAGTGTGTGGAGGAAATGCAAACTGTTTTGTTTTGCAAACCGATAGTATCGTGAGTTTGAACGTGGTAACTTTAATGTAGTGGCGCTCCTAGATCTGGACGTCCCGTTAAGGTTACCGACCCAGAAAAAGAGGCCAAAGTGTCAAAATTATTAAAGGAATATCGACGTTTAAGGTAGCCAAGCTTCAGAAATTTAGACCAAATTCGACAATGGATACTTGGTATTTCATATTATCATCATGATAACGCACTCGCGCATCGAGCACATGTCACTATCGGATTTTTTTAATAACAGTGGTATTCAAGTACTTGAACAGCCTGCGTGCAGCCCAGACCTAGCTCCCTATAACATTGCTCTACTGCCAATCATTAAGGAAAATTTAAAATGGAGGATGTTTCAAACAGATACTGAGCTTTTAGCTGCTTGTGATCCTGCCTGTTCAGAACTCCTGGAAAAAAGACGAAGGACATTTTTGCTATGGGACGCATGGTTAATGTACCTACTAATGCATTAACTCTCATGAAAATTATTTTGAAAGATTGTCATAATAAAAGCTCTTTTGCAAAGGTGATCTTTGTATATTTGGAGATCATCTGCATAAATGTGGTAAGTTGAATATTCATTTTAGGAATAGACCTATGTATGTCCTTAAATACTTATTTTTGTTAAACCTCTATACTACAAGATCCTCAGATCGTCTTCCAGATTGTATTAATATAAAATGCAAAAAAAAGAGTGTTGGAAACAACGCCCCCTGTTGCATAAAATGTAGTCTTTGCCAGCGATCTATACAGTCTTTGTTAAACTAATCAATCATTGTGGAAGATATGTTAATAAAGCGGTGATCCTACTTAGTATAGGATTTGAAAATCCGACTTGTTGAAGGCGTTACTAAAATCTAACGAAAATGTCTGCATAATATTTCCTTTCTATTCTTTGTCCTCCTTAATATTGACCAATATTGTAACTATACCAGATCGGAGGTCATATCCAAAGATATTTATTACAGGGAAATACTGAACTGAGATTTGACAAAGCAAAGACAAAACGTATTGGGGAAAACAATACAGAAATAAAATTCTGCCAGCAAAGACGTCAATTACCGCAAAATTCTTTGGTTTCTTCGAAAATCCGCAAATGCCGTCTTTGTTGGTAGTCAAATCGGTTAATATGCGGCTGTCTCTATTTAAAAGTTAGTAAGCAGTTATAACACAGGAATGCTCCGCAATGCGAGGCTGCTTCGTGGAGCGTGCCAAATTTTTTAAAACCTCCACTCACAATTGAATTGCGAATGTAAACAACCCGACTCGTGGTCATAACTCTGTAAAATTTACTTACACACAATAGTACTGCCGTGCTGTTTAACTAAAAGCAAGGAACAACATGGTTGGTGAGTTCATAGTTCGTAACACGTTAATACGTATTTTCCCTAAGCGGTAATAAAAAGAGGTTCCTATGTAGCTTTAGTATTTTATTTACGTTATTACATTATTACGAACATCTCCTCCGGGATACATTAAATAATTCACCTACCTTAAGAAAGTACTTTTCAAATTTAATACCTTCAATATGGCTTACATGTAGGTAAACTATAAAAAATATAATATGGGATTGGAAAAACTTTGGTAGTCGTAGACGTAACAAGATCAAATAGTGACAATAAAAAAAATCAAGCTTATTTTGTAGAACAGGTTCCTTGTTCGCAATACACCATAATAAAAGAAATGTGTTTGATTCATAGATTTATTTAATAAACTTGATAAGATATTGACAAACTTTTGTAAGATATAGTGAGATCTCTCTATATCCTATTTGTCACAGCGTGCAGTTATCAATTAGCATAATGATAACTATCGCCAGATTTACTGTCAAGTGACAGACTATTACTACAGACAGCCATTGTATTCATGACTTATTAATGTACATTAGCTTAATGGAACAAGTCCCGAGATCTCTTTTAATCAACCTAATTAACTACAAAATGACTATTTAACTGATATAATTTGAAATGAAAATAAAAAACTTTACGACCCAACGTGTTCGCATAGTCGTGATTCAAAAAATTACGGATGAAGTAAAAAATTTATGGCATATATTTAAACTTAGAGATCCATGTCCATCGCGCCATCCAAGAGCGCTATACAAAATGACCAAAATTTGAAAGTAATTATTTTGTTCTTATAATTCTTATAATGAAAGAGTACTTTTTTGTTTTCTGTACCTAAACATATTTATAAGGTAAAGTAATTTTGTTTTGTACCTTTTATTTTATGTTATTCGTAAATAATAATATTAAAATAAATAAAACTGTAGATGATTTATTTGAAATAAGGAGGGATTTTAAAGGTAAAAGACTGAATGAATAATATATGATTTAAAAATAAATAGGTACTGACTGATTACGATTGACTATTTCTTTTTCCCACGAAAAAAACATGACTTTATATGGAAGTTTCGGTATCGGCCGAAACTGAGGACCGAAGCCGAAATTCGGTTTCGGTTTCAACCGTAAAAACTAGTTTCGGTCGGACTCTAGTTATATGTGACGCAAAGATAAGTCTATAGGCATAGACTTAAAGGAAACATAATATAAGAGAGCAATTAGACCAACTCGTAGTGTGTCAAAGTCAAATATTTTTAATACATAAAAATTCCTTAAAAATTGCTTGAATTTTACTCTTTTTTTATTAAAAATTATAGGTTGCTTTGTCAAAAGTAAAACAAACTAAAGGGAAGGAAAAGAAAAATTAAATAACCATCATTTTAAAAAAAGTCTCTCAATAAGAATGCACTTTTAAAATTTTGTAGCATTGTTTTTCAACCTCAAAATATAAGTTTGTAATTACAAAAAATTAACGACTTTCGGCTTTTTTCCTTTACTTGTGCTGTCAGACCTTGCTTTTAACAAAATTTCATCATTCTAGTTCTATGGGAATTACCCTATAGTTTTTGATTTACCTGCAAAATGATTTTTATTTATTTTTCTCTTTTTTACAGCTTCAAGGGAATGCAAACATACGTTTTTGGTATTAATTTCAACTTGATGCATCAACGGGTTCCTGAGCAAAACGGCCTTGACCGACAGACGGACAACAGAATGATTTTAAGGGTTCCTTTTTTTCCTACCCTAACCCAAAAAATGGGGATCTACAATGAAGCAGAGTGCGTTAGCATTGTAAACGCTCGCACACTTCGCGGAATTTTCGGTCGAGAAAGTGCACCTAATGTTTCAACAGTTCGAAGTGATAAATAAATTTGAAGAAACTGTGTCGATTATAGAAAGTAAGTCTCCTTTGCGTCGACGCACTATGGGATGAAAGCGTGAGTTGCATCTCAAAAATCTGTAACTTTTTTCCTATTACACCTACGAATACGAAATTTCGAATACAGAGTCTCCAATATAATAAAATAATAAACAAAATAAAAAAGCCTTTTATTTCATGCATTAAATATTCGACATTGACAATTTCTTTTTTTTTTTCACAACACTAAGTAGTTTACAATCATGAAAATAATATAGAATTGATTAGTTAATTAATAGATTAATTAAAAATAATGATATTTTGATTGCTCTTATAGTACAAATATTGTTAATTATTAAAGATGCGTAAAATTAAATATTAAATTTCATTGTTTTAATAATTGTAAATTATTGTAAAATAAAGAAAATTTTTTAATAAAAATATGCATGAACCCCTCAAGTTGTGAGGGTAAAGGCCTCCTCCAGACCCTCAGAGTCTCCAATATATAGGCTATGAAATGTTACTACTATCTTTATGTATTTCATTTATTATTACATATATATAAACGCACAAATTAAAAAGGGCCACTTTACCATACAAAATTACTTTTTTCGTTTTACTATTTGCTTATTTCGGAATATGGTTGCGATTAGTAAGTAAATAATGATAAAGTATAGTTATGATATCACTAAATAACGTGATAGTTGACCAAAATACATTGTAAGAGACATGTCTCCCCCAAAAAACTTAAATATAATATTAGTTTAAAGTAAAAGTATTTGTTTTGTTGTATAGAAACATTTAACAGGTCTTTAGCCTTATCAAAAAGATCTTTGATAAAAATCTTTTTAACAAAAAATGAAACCGACGAAATAACTGAAAAGCAATAAATAAATAAACCTCTTAAGTCTTGAGCTTATGTACATAAATATGATTTTTTTTCATCCTCAGCTCAGCTACATGATATGATGATTTCTGAACGCAAATACCTGATAAAGTAATGAAAAGTAAACATAAACACTATTCGTTCCTCCAATTTTCGAGGGAAGGTATGTAAAACCATGGATATTTGGTCAGATGCGTATGGGCAGTAGCATAGCATTTGGCTTCGAAATTGATATTGCACAATTTTTTTCTTATTTTCTTTACATTTCTTATCCTCTGGAGTTCTAGCGGACCAACACAAACAACAATTCTAAACAGAAAACATTCTAATTAGTGGAATCATGCAGATCTGGGTAGTGGAAAAATGATTTTTGAGATGCAACTCACGCTTTTGTCACATAGTGTGACGTACCGGTCGGTCTCTTGAAAACATTGTTGCTGTAAACGAGAGTGTTGACGAAAATGCGAAAACATCAATTCGGCATCGTTACCAAGAACTCTTCAACAAAATTCACGAAGCACTTTGCAGCGAATTCTGACGAAAGATCTTGACCGTACAGCGTTCAGCTTACTCAGGGGCTCAAACTAACAGGCCATGCAAAGCGCCGGCAATTCGTTCCATAAGTAACGGAGCAAAGTGTAACATCTAAAGTGTAAATAAAAACATCTTTACCGATGAAACGCATTTCTATCTGAATAGCAAAACTGTCGAATTTGAGGCTCAGAAAATCCGGACGTGATCCATGAGAAACAAATGCATCCACAACGAGCAACTGTACTTGTTTGAATATGAGGCCGGAATTGCAGTAACCGTGATCATCATTCGTTACAGAAACATGATAATGGAATTCTTGTGGCCTCAACTGGATAGGATGGAACTGGACGACATGTGATTTCAGTTTCGTTCAAATTGAATAGAACTGTTCGACTAGGTTAAAGTATGCAAGTAACGTGGTTTGCATGTGTGAGTGTTGCTCTTGTTGATGAGTAGCGATATGAGAGTTCTTTGGAGAGTGCATAGGGCTAATATCAAGGATGTTATGGAGCTCCGTAACCGAAACTATCAGATATCCGAAATAAAAATCTATTCGAAACTGTTCCCGAATCTGATATAAAAGTTCCGAATAATTTCGGCTAGGGGCGAGTTTAAATAAGACACCTTATGACCGACTTTCATTATTTCTATATGGCAGAAATGGTTGTATAATGTTTGTTTTGTTTATTTTAATTTTAAGTGGATAACACTTAAAAATTAGTAGCTATAATGATCACTAATAAGGGTGTTTCTTTTTGTGACTTTATTACTAAGTTATAACCTAAAAATAAAACCAAATCATTTACCTATTTGTATTTTGCTATAATTCGTTAAAATCTAATATCCGTAACTGAAAATGAAACCGGTATAATATTATTCATATATTCGTATCTGTATCCAGTATAACTTGAGTAACACCTCTGTTAAGATCAACTATATGCAAAGGTGATCGCTTGCTTCCAGATTTACAGATAACCGCCTAAACGAAAAATGTTTACAAGATTAAAATAATTAAAAAATAATATAATAATGAAATAAAAAACAGCGAGGTCGAATAACAATACAAAAAACTAAAAAAGTTTCAAAATAACTCATCCTTGAGCTACATTAATTATGTATTGATGAATGTAATTTCCAAATATAGACTTAAGGCACGATGTTTCTAACATAATTAAAATACACGTAAATATATTTTAATCCGCTTAGTTCAGCAAGCCGCTTAGCGAGCCGTTTCAAGCATCATAACCAAACATAATAACTACTAAGTACTTATAATTTCTTGTTACACCTGCTCAAACCACGCATACTAATGTTGTGATTAAAAACACGTATCTAACTTCATATCTTCAAATATACCTAGACCAATAACTCTTCTGCTAAACAGAGGGACAGTCAGGGTAACACAGTGGTTCAAACGTTGATGATGTCTGTACAGAATACAGACATCGTTTCCTAAGAAAAAAAAAATTACGTTGCAAAACAAGAATATAGATCCGGTAGTGTTGTGATAATAGGAAACTAAAAAGAAAAAGAAACTTTTCTTTCACCCTTTTTTTCTAACCAAACAGTTGTTGGGTTTCACCAAGCTTCATTCGGTTAGCCGCAAATTGGTTTTGGGATTTGGCATACCCAAATTTAAAAAATAAATTGAAATATGTCAAACAATCATACGATTTATAAATACTAATTTACACTTGGCTGCAGAAGCAAACGGTACTAATTTCTGCTCTGATAAGAAATAAGGCGACATTCAACATTTTGTTACACTGCCGCTTCGACTATGCGGAAAAAACGGACCATCTGACTGCAAAATACCATCAGTACATTGCATTGATATGAGTAAGATCAGTAATTTTACAATCTTTTCTTTATATATAAAAAATTTGTGTCACGTTGTTTATCTGCGATGAACTCCTAAATGAATCGATTTTAATGACGTTTTGCACACTGTGTACAGATAGTCACAATATTTCTTTTATTGCAAAATTACTTAGCAACAGCAATGCGCAGCCGGGAAGCGTACTAGACGCTTATACAGAATGGCCCAAAAGTTTTTGCAAATAGCAAGACTGAGTTTATCGAAAACATTATTCATCCAACCCGGTCAATTTGCTTAGATCAATAGTTTTTTATTATATTGACTACTAGCAGCGCCACGCGATTTCACCCGCATAAGTCCCGATCCCGTGGGAATATCGTGATACAAAGTAGCTTATATGTTAATCCAGGTCTCCAGCTATCTACATATCAAGTTTCATCGCAATCGGTTCAGTATTTTTTGGGTGAAAGCGTAACAAACATACATACATACATCCATACATCCTCACAAACTTTCACGTTTATAATATTAGTAGGATTCATAGTGGGCATTTTTTAAACAGTCTGGACAATGAATAATCCTAAATAAATCATTATGTCCATAACATTTACACTTTAACAAGCTTTATTATACATTGTGGATTTTATTTTCATTTTCAAAATGGACTAACCATTTTGAAAATGAAAATTAAAGCACGAGCAAGATTTTTTATCGCAGCGCGAACATTTTAGATTGAATTGTTTATTAATTAATACCTCGTAAGTAGTATAAAATAACAGGATTTCGTTAACGCTAAGAAAAGTTTCGTCTTACAGGGTCTCATAAGCCAATTAGGTACTTGTGTGAATAACAATCAACAAGGCGGTGATACCTACATAATATATATACATATAACGCGATTTCAATAGTCGACATACATATGTATAATGTCAACATGTAACAATGGGAATACAGAAATATGGCATTGTATCAATATCGAAGGAAAGTTTTGTCTAGAGGATTTCCGTTTTGTAGGTAGGTATATGTTTATAAAACAATCCTGCAAATCGTAAAACCTAATAGCGTAATAAATTCTTGTTAATTCTTGTGTTACTACTAGCGACTGGAATCATTAAAGGTCTACGTACAAAGCAGAAACTGAGAATCAATTTCGAAAGTTGTATACTCTAAACCGTTACCTTTACATTTTAATAAAGAAAAGCAATTGAAGATATTGTCAAGAAATATAAGACAGAGTTTATTAGCGGGTCCATTACCTCTGTATCTACAGAGTCAAGCTCTTTCCATCGGTTATCGCGCTCACTGATCGACCTCTGACCTTTAGAAGCGAGTATTACAGGCTACTAACCTGGGAAATGTTATTTCAAACTGGGACAAACGCAATGCTTACGCTACCCAGTAAATGTCGTCTTAATTCACTCGTGACACTAATATTCAGATTTTAGAATTAACTAAGATAATTTCGATAGGCAACTATGTGTAAGAGTAACTTAATCCACCCAACTCGAAAGTAAGAACCTTCTTTCTTTATTTTTTAAATAGGGTCGGTAGGTTAGGTTCAACAAGCCACGAAATTAAAGTGCAACGCAGTAATTTGGTCAACACATGAGGAAAAATACAAACTAATGTTAGAACGTATCCAGAACAAATTTATTAGGTACATATATTTTAAACAGTACGGGGTGTATCCAGGATACCCACTGATATACCCTACCCCATTCGTATTAGGTATGACGGGATATTACAGACTCGAAGTAAGAAGGGAGGTAGCTCTTGTCGCCTACGTGTTTAAAATAGTGCGCGGAAAAATACACAATCCGAGTGTCCTGGAAACACTCCACTTGTGTCTACCGGATGAGTATGTTGGGCGGCGACGACGACCGCCATTACTGCTAGTGCCGCGAGCACGCACCAACTTGCTACAGCGAGCGCCGCTCACGCGGGCGCTGCGGGTGCTCAACACGATATCAAACGAAATTGATATTTTTTCATGTGCACTGAACGAATTCATAAGAGTTGCGTATTGTGTAGTGTCAAGTGTGTGATTAAGATTAAGTTTGTCTATTTAATATTGATCTTTGTCTGTACACTATTGCCAATCTATTGTATTAGGTAATAACCTGTAAAATAGATAGAGGTATAGAAATAAATAATTAAAAAAATAAATAAAAAAAAATAAAAATAAAAATTTCGAGGACATAACACATTTTAATTTACGAATTAACTTCAAAAATTTCAATGCGTTGAAAGACTTCTGTAATTAATTTTATTTAATCACTGACACAGAAGACTCACTCCGTAAAGTTATAAGGGTCGTTATCTATTTAAATAACTTTACGGAGCAAGCTCCGATACAATAAATTGCAATACGAGAGCTAATTGATAAGTTTCCGAAACGAGAAAGAAAAACTTTAATAATCTATTTAAAATAAACTTATTTCTCAACGTAGTTTCCATCTACCTCGATGCATTTAGTCCAGCGCTTCTCTAATGTCGTTACACCAGATTAATAAAATGTTTTCCCCGACCCCTCAAAATACTCGTCTACGGTAACAAAGACTTCATCATTTCATGAAAATCTCTGGCCACCTAACCATTTCTTCAGGTTTGGGAGTAAGTGGAAGTCAAACGGGGCCAGATCTGGGGAACAGGGTGAATGTGGTAGCAATTCATGGAGTTTGGCGACTGCAACCATTGACGTGTGTACAGGCGCGTTGTCATGGTGGAACAAAACTTCGCCAAATGAGATCGTTTCTTTCGGATTTCTTCACTTAATTTTTGCAGCTCGGATTTCTTCATTTAATTTTTGCAGCAAGCTTGCGTGTTACTCTCCATTTATTGCTTTTTCTTTTTGCAGATAATTCACTAAAAGAATCCCTCGAGCATCATAAAAAAACAGTCGCCATCACTTTGCCGCCCGACAAAACCGTTTTTGCTTTCTTCGGCGCAGGTTGTCCGCTCTCAGTCCACTGCTTAGATCGTTCTTTTGTTTCAGGAGTATGTATGTATCCAGGTTTCATCTACTGTAACATAACGCCGCAAAAAGTTGTTAGGATGTCGCTTAAACAGCGCCAAATGCTGGTGTAAAATATTAAAAACGCGTTCAGACGAAATGCTCACCATCTCTGCTATCTTTCGCAACTTCAAGCGCCGATCGTTTAATACAATTTTGTAATTTTTTTTAAAGAAAATTCTCGACTGAGAAAGTTCTAGGTCCTCTCATAGAAATTCCATCAGTTTGATTAAATTCAAATTTGGCGTTCTATTTTCGAAAAGATGTCAGCATATAATGTAATGTATATGTAATTTTCTTTAGTTTCGTCGTTTCGGCCAGTTATCAATCAGCCCAGGTACCTACTCTCTCCTATCTCCACCTCTCTTTCTATCGCGTAACCCTTATCTCTTTTGACAACGTTAGGGTTGCATTTCTTAACTTTTTGATGTCCTTTGGCAATCTAAAGTTCGGATAATTTGTGCCAAGTAGCGAAATACGATGCAATATGCTATTGCCTTCATTTTAATTAAGTAATATCGTAAGTGACGAACGGACGACGTGACACAGCGCGTGAGTGAGTACCGATCTAATGTGCGACCCAGCCGGCCCCCGGTAGCCCACTGAATTGGCCCGACAAATCGAGCCCGCCGCGTATTCTAGCTAGCTTCAAACCTAAAATGCGGAGTGGACCTGGCCTGTCACTGGTTTATCAACTAAAGTGCGTTATAGTAGAATATTTCTAAAATTATTGCTTAAGCGGTGAGAATAATTTTCAAGATATTTTTTTCTGAAACCTGAAAGCTTTTAACGTAAGAAAAAAAACTAACACACGAAGAGGAGGTGCAAACCTTTTAAAGAAATGTACTGCTCTTAATACTTCATCTCTAGTAGATGTGTAAATCGGGACTTAATCGCGGTAATAATTTGAAGGTACAATACCGTTTTTGGTTACCCGACGTTTCGATCGAATTGCACCGATCGTGGTCACGGGTAGACTGGTGAGAGCTTAGCTAAAAAAGTGTCATTCTATTTTACAGACTATGCCGAAAGATATTAAAAGCCCGTGCATGAATTTTTATGCGACGCAGAAAAGACATAAAAAAAAGGATAAAACCTAAACTAAAATAATATTTAAGTTGTTGAAAGTTTTTGCCGATGGTTTCAACACGATATTAATTATGAATTTCACATTACGCTTATACGGCGCACCATTTTCCTCGACTACTCTTCCTCTCTCTTTTTGTTAGTTAGGTATATAATAAAGGACGACAAAAAAATGCTAAATGTCGACAACCCTAATTACAGAGGTAGTCAATATTTGACATGTATTCTGTGCTCTTTGAAGTATGAAATTTCAACAGTTGGAAACTTGTATCCTTTGTGCTATGCAACTTTGGCAAGTGCAGCAGCAACTGGTGCACAGCATGACAGGTGTCTAAAAACCGCAATCAAATCAGGTGAGGGGTCCGGATGCTTCAAATTGTGTTAAGTAAAATTTGTTTTAAACCAGTTATTACATGTGGGATTAGGCTAGGCAATGTTAATATGCATTGAAATACAGTAATACGTTATATGTGGTTACGAAATTGGGTATGATTTCACTTCAAGTTGTTACTGCAGATACAAATGGAAGTTCTATATAGATTTCGATTAAGAATACACTAACTTTCCGATTAGTACTTTTTTCTCTTATGTTCTTTAATCAGTCTTTCAAATCAGTGTGGTGGAATCGCAGTCAACGTAACGATGTCAAAATGCCGCAGTGCGCCTTTGAAAATTGTGTAAACAAACAACTGTAACTCTAAGGTTTTGAAAGGTATTTTTTTTTCGGTAAATTAAAAAGCAAAAACTTAAGTGCAAAAAGATTTTTTTTTTACAGCTCATTTCAAATTTGCTGAAAAGCGACGAAGAAAATGTAAGTTCTGCAGAATAGTTCAATATCAATATCTATAAAGGACAGTTTTACAAATTGCACACAACTGAGTGTAAAATTTTATTATTAAATTTTAAATAATAGTTTTGTGATAGGCAGCCTTATTAAGAAAATTTATTGTGAGGACTGTAAAATACATGTAAGAGGTAATAAAAAATGTGGTTTTACAAACTAATAGATTTAAGAGATATTAGTGGTTTATGTTGTGCTGCAAACGAATCGTTTGGTGTTTGTTACATGAAAAACGAACGCGTTATTCGCAATTGCGAGTATAAAAATACAAAGGCAAAGTGTTAAAAGCATAACGAAAAGTATGTTTCTTGGGGTAAATAATTATAGTTTAAAAAACTAAAAAACACGCTTTAATAGAAAATTTTACTAAAAAAAATAAAAAATTTAATCGAATTATTGCATTGTCATTGGTCTTTGACAGGTGTGCAAAATTCGTTACACGTTCCCGGCTTTACAACAAGCCTAATCTGTCTAAAGGTCTGTGTAAAATCGTAAAATTAGTTAAAAAGAATTAGGTTTGAACAACTTTTGAACGAAAAAATTAAATCTATACTAATATTAAAAAGCTGAAGAGTTGGTTTGTTTGGTTGGTTGAACGCGTTAATCTTAGGAACTTCTGGTTCGAATTGAAAAATTATTTTAGTGTTGGATAGCCCATTTATCGAGGAAGGCAATAGGCTATATAAGATCACGCTACAACCAATAGGAGCGGAGCATCAATTAAAAATTATGCAAAAACGGGGAAAATTTACAAACACGGACGAAGTCGTTATCTATACCTATTTGAACATGACAATTTATTTTGCGATTTGCGAAAACAGAAGGTCTGAAATACAAATATTTAGTAATTAAGTAAGTAAAGTTTATGTTCGTTCAATAAAAGTTCGTACTAAAGTTTGTTTGTTGACGTTTTTTAGCTGTTTTCTACATTTCATAGTGACATATGTATAGATCTATAATTTTATTATTGTGTTCTTTGTAAGGTCATAAGGACGACTTATGCATACTTTATACTAGCTGCGCCCCGCGGTTTCACCCGTGTAAGTCCCGATATCATGGGGATATCGAGATCGAGAAAGTCTATGTGTTAATCCAGGTCTCCAGCTATCTACATACAAAGTTTCATCGCAATCGGTTCGGTTGTTTTTGCGTGAAAGACAACAAACATCCATACATCCTCAGAAACTTTCACGTTTATAATATTAGTAGGATAAGCAAAACGTCAAATTGAGGTATATTCAATCAACAATAACATAAATAAAAAAAATTAAATACACTCGACTCAAAAATCTATGATAGGATACTATTTTTAATTCTTTAGAAGTAGATATAAAGAGAAGTTTGCGATTTGCGAAGTAGACCCCTGGCGCCTGAGCTCCTATGACACCTCAAGATTTTCGACGAACATGTATATTTTTCAGACATGTCTGTTGAAGTAGGTACTTAATTTACTTATTACTTCATTAGTACCTAAGAGTTCTAGGTAGAGCTATACATTTATCACAAAATTTAACTTCAGCAGTGAAGGTTCCTCTTGTGTTTTAATGCCAATGTTAAAAGCCGATCGTCATATCGAGTCGAGATCGATATGTCAGGAATAGACACGCGAGACGAAAAGCGAACGCCGATAACCTTGACCCCGATACTGGTAAATAAGTAACTTTTAGGAATCGGTTAACACAAAATGAGGAAATAGTAATTGAAATTTCTATTTCGTTAAATTTCTATAGGTCAAATATCAATATAGACAAGATATAAACCCAGGAACGTGAATTAGTCCTCGTGTAAAAAACTGAGAGCGTACTTTCCTGTTAGTTCGTATATCAACTGTGGAGTTGCAAAGAACTGGTCAGTTTGGAATATTCATAAGAATTAAAAAACAATATAGCGACCAAAAAGATTATGAAAACAGGTAATGAAAGGAGACTTAAAATAAATACCTATCACCATTTACCAACCAACCAATTTTGTATAAGTAATACATAAAAGAAAAAACTTCTACAATGGGTTGTTTTTTTTTTTTTATAGTACTAGTAAGGTTGTCACACATTATATATATATACTATTCTTGGAAACCCCTCCAGCTAAGCTAAGTGCTTGTGTTAGGAGTGGTTTCACGTCGGTAGTCAGTCGATGCACTGGGTGGGGTTCGAACCCGTAACCACTTGATCGCAAGTCCGACGCTTTAGCCATTACGCTACCGCCGCTTATTACAACAGCTGGTTGTGACAACAGAATGTGGGAAGTCAATTCCTCTTTGTAGCAATTTCACAATTATTATCCTAATACCTAATTCTTAGTAGATTTGTCCACCATGTCATTCATACCTCAAAAAAAGCTACTCCCATATTAAAAAAACATCCCTTAGTGGTAGGAGATTACAAACTTACAATTACTAGACACAAATTATTTCCAGATGTCAAAAAACTACCTGTTAATCACACAAATATTTATTCTATGAAACCCAGAGTGCTTCATATGGGGTTATGTGGCTAGAATACCACCACTCACATCACTACACCGTCCAAGTGGTCAAAATAAAAATAACAACATATTTAATGGATTTTTTAACATTTGTGTCCCTATTATTATCAATTTTTTATAGTTGTGTTTAATAAAAACATTTACATAACAGATTTATGAGTAAATATTTACTCTACTTTCACATGAATGTTTCATAATGTAACAATATTGACTCAAACAACTATTTAAGATATTGCATGTTCTGATTCTTTATATAAAGTATATACTATGATTAGGGCTGCCATCTGTCTGAGTTTACCCGGATTTGTCCTGTTTAGATGGCGTCCGGGGAGGGTCCCGACTGGGTTTTCAAAAAGTGTAAAACCCAGACATTCTGTGTCAGGGGAAAATTATAATTGTTACATGAATCATTGACAAGCTGTTTAAATTAATTTGGAAAAAAATTGGAATTGGTGTCTGTCAAAGTATCTTGATTAGACCTTTTCTCTAGAGATTAGATTTTGAAGTTTTTGTCCAGAGTCAGCAGATTAAGTGATGGCAGGCCTAACTATGATGCATGTTGGATCAGGATCACATGGATTGTATTTAAGTTTTGCTGACATGATAAGCTGTGAATGATACTAATTTGAGAAATCATAACAAATATTCTTGCAACATGTAATATTCATTATCATAGTATTGTGATTTTAAGAAAGTGAATTTAGTAAAATGTGTTTATTTTTATAAAGTTAAAATTTTACTTGAATATTTAGGTAAAATAGTTTTGTGTGCATGTTGTGGTTTAAGTGGTCTTCTGGGTAACCAATGCATCAAAGAAAAATGTTTGTGTGCGCCTACATACAACACACAATAACAGATCTCAGTAAGGCAGGTTTCAACTATTTACACAAAAGACAAGTAGAAGCTGCTCTCACTATTTTTTTTCTCTACTATTACTTTGCTGAGTGTTGGAAATTTTATTGTAAATGGATCAACTATTTGTAATACAGGCACATTTATTCTAAATTTGATAACAAGAAAACAGTGGGGCTGTCCAAAGTGTGCTAAAACATATACACAGAAAATTATCATTGTCAATAAAACATCAAACATATTTCTAACTGCCAATTACTGTTTTCATTACAAACACAACACTATTTTGCAAACATGCTTGATTTGAAAAGGAAACCAGTTTTTGTTCTGTTCTGACCTAAATCTTCAAATGAGAATCGGTCGTTAATCGCGTGCGTTAATTTGAAAGTCTAGCCTGCATAGAAACTGATGGGTAACGACCTTACTTAGTAACTGTTATATCTAGCATACTAACATCAACATTCTTAACATATAATTACAACAATCAGAGATTTTCAATTAATATAATACCTTCCTCATAAATAATAAATTAAGTTCGGCTGTATACTCTTTTGTTCATTTCATAAGTTGAAAAAGTATTCGTAAACTTTTGGAACATCGAACCAATTAAACGGTGAAATGGTAAAATCAACTAACAATTAGTAGAGCGTAACCAGTATCATTTTGTATATTTTTAACCATTTAAATAATATTTAACAAAATAAATAAGTATATGTCAACCAAACTTACCATCTTTGACGTTCTTCGAAGATTGCGATGATGACACACCGGGGATAGTTTTATCAGTAGCACAGTACATTGTATTTATTTCCACAAGTTGATACTAGTAGATCACTCTCACCTGATAATAATGTACATATTACTAAGACGATTTGACAGCACAATACATTCGTACTAACGCGAAACGCGGCGGCCATTCCACATTCCGGTTGTAAATATTCGCAGCATAGACAATGATATTGTCACAGATAAAAATAATTTCGAAAGTACCAGATTTGATTGAATATTTTGATAGGTAGTTTATTAGTTTGTTTATGGTATAGCCCAAAGATGGAAATAGAAACCTCAACATGTTGCGGAAAACAAATGGAACTATTTTGTTTTAATGGCAAGTGTAAGTTTAAAACGTCATTAACATGTCATCGTTGTGTATCAATTTTTGAGTTTATTCATTACAAACTATTATACAAACATACAAAACAGTTTTCTTTATAATACCTATATATAGGTATCTATTGTTTTTTTTGGATTTAGATAGGTATCTAAAACGGCATACTTGATCAGATTCGTGATTGAATTTGCTTACCAACAAATTTTGCATCCACACGTAACGACTAAGTCACCAATTTCCATTTCATTTTCTTTTCTATGCCAGACGTACGTAGTTATGAAAGGTTACTGCATGCGTAATATTTTTTGTTTTTGAAGAAATGCTGCTGTATTGATCTAGTAACATAAATCATCTCATAACTATAACCATTGAACTAAAAAAGTGCCTTAATAATGCATAAATACACACATCCTTAAAAAAATAAAATAGGCAGTCATGGGACTGCCAACAGCAGTGAAACTTAAACGAAACGACGAACTTAAAACGTCACATTAGCAGGTTGGTGACATTAATTAATAAGGAGCTGACAGAACTCAATGTTTAGATTAGCACCCTCTAGTAGATCTATATATGTATTATTAGCGTACCGGTCACGAGTTCAGTGCTTTTTTCCCCATAGCAAAAGTACACAAACGTGCCTAAAGAAGTTTTCACTTCAAAAAAATCATAACACATCCGCTCATTATGCTGCCTGCCGGCAGACTAAATGATAAAATTGGCCGATTAGCGTTCACACGAACCGATTTGATGTGACGCGATGAAGTAAGGCGGTTGGTCCTGATCCCCACTGCTTTGAATTCAGTGATTTGCGTTCACACGAAACGATTCGATTGCAAATTTAGTCAAATTGTGAGTGAAATCATTCTGTGTCTATGGCGTTTAACAAACACATTAGCAGAAAACTACTTCAATGAAATTATGTTAAAACTTATAATCAAGGTGTGGTTGCTTCATCTCATTTTGATAGCTGATAGGGATATTTTATTTGTCACTTCTCACTTTAACGTTTAAGATTTTTTAAATATTAACAAACTGCTGATAATCCATATTTATAAAAATCAATGCCACTTTTCGTTGTAATTTTAAAACGCAAAAACGGGCTCACCTATCCAAACAAAATGTTTAGGCTTTGTTCGGACTATTTAGTAGATGGTTTATGTGAAGTTTGCACAAAAAAGAAAACTTAACGAGGGACTTACGCGGGTGAAACCGTGGGGCGCAGCTAGTAATATATATGAAGTCCCAGACTGTCGATTCTGTTGCTTCTAAATGATCTCAATATAAAATCTACTTTATTAACCTAAAACAAATCATCAGCAATAAATATTCACATATTTAGATTAATTGAAATTTGATCGGTTG
This sequence comes from Euplagia quadripunctaria, assembly GCA_963859945.1. Classification (NCBI taxonomy): domain Eukaryota; kingdom Metazoa; phylum Arthropoda; class Insecta; order Lepidoptera; family Erebidae; genus Euplagia; species Euplagia quadripunctaria. Next base: position 5,851,382 of record OY982574.1, read on the forward strand.
GCAATATTTTATCTTCATGCCATGTCAAAGTATGTGTCAAAGTTAGTTCATTTGCATTTCCCAAATGTCAACTGTCAAGAACAAACTTGGTTTCAGTTTCTGAATTTCTATTTCTAAGTTTGAGGCAGTAATATTTTGTTTTCGTACTTTGAAATATGATGCAGCACCAGTACTGGGTAACAAAGAAGACTGTGTTAAAAAAATTAGGAACCAAAGAAGATGAATGTATTGTCGCTTCCGACGCCGAGCTCGATGCTAAATTGGAATTATTTCGATCAATATCAGACAGCTGCTTACAATTACAGCGAGTGTTGGACCAATACCAGGAAAGATTGTGTATTTTGTCTCAAGAAGAAAACGCTTTAGGTAAATTTTTACGAGATGCTGGAAAGAACTCGGATGCTTCTGGCAAACACATGGTATCTGCAGGAAAAGCGATTTCATATTCCGGCCAACAACGATTATCGGTGAGGGGCCCATTGTTGAGGCTTTATCATGAAGTTGAGACATTTCGAGGACGCGCTGTAAGTGATATGCGGGCTACTGTTTCTGCTATGGAGAAGGCTCGTATTGAATACCGTGCTGCGTTGAGTTGGATGAAGTCAACAAGCGCGCAACTAGATCCTGATACGGGACGTGGCCTTGATAACTTCCGAAAAGCCCAGCGGCAAGTACGCGAGAGCAAAAAGGTGTTTGATAAATTGACACTTGATGTTTTGCAGAAGGTGAAGGTCTCATTTAATCTATTTCTATAGCTTAAAAATGGAAATTTGTGAATAATCTAGTTCCTATATAGCTTCTGACCAATGAGAAAATTGAATAGGCATGGCACAAACATTGGGTATGGGTTATGAGTTAATAGAATTACATAATAGTGTCCTTATTGTTGTCTGCTTAAGAATAATTAGTATTTTTATCGGTGTAAGGCTCTGTTTCCGCATTTAGACTCTTAGGCGGTCCATTATGCATTTGGGTATGTCTGGCTAGTTAAGCCAACCTAGTTCCTTCCAGAAACACAGAAGCCTTTTAGGGCGTCCATAGGCTTTTAGGAGTTACCTTGTTCCTGCAAGGATACTTGCCTGTTTTATGGCCACTCCCTTACACTCCAGGATAACGTGGGCAGCTGTTTCCTCCACTTTGAGACATCCTCTACATTGTGGACTGTCTGTCGCATTGATGGTGTATAGGTATCGGTTTAGGGCAGCCAGGTTTGTGGGCCCAGCTACCATTGAGCGTTCCACGAGTCCATTGCCTTACCCATGACCAAAACTGGTTAAAGGGAAATGGCTTCAGTACAGAAGCTGCTTAAGAACTTTGCAGCATTAGAAATAGTAGTATGGTTAGATAGTGAACTCATAATAGAAACCAACATTGAATGCTGTTTATTTTGTTAGCTTTAACTATGTACCTGTTCCTTATTAAAACTATTTTGTGACTAAGGACATTTACTTACAGATTGACCTACTAGCTGCAGCAAGATGCAACATGTTCTCTCATGTCCTCTCTAACTACCAGGCATCCTTTGTGACATTTGCCACAAAAGTATCACAAACATTAGTTGCTACAGCTGACACTATGACTGCAACACCTCAGTATGAGTTCTGTATACTAAAAGAACTATCACAACGCCTAGACGAGGGTGACAATAAACAGGATGTTCAAGCGCAGGATAAGGATCAAATGTTATTTTTCCAGGTAAAATAATATACAAAACAAAACTTACATCTATTGGCTATAAAGTTATATACTCATAATAGTATTGGAACCCAATACTTTAAACTAGACTTACAAGTATAGGTAGGTGGGTATACCTTTGTTAATTTTCTTCGTCATATGGATTACTAGCAGCGCCCCGCGGTTTCACCCGCGTAAGTTCCGATCCCGTGGGAATATCGGGATAAAAAGTAGCCTATGCGTTAATCCAGATCTCCAGCTATCTACATACCAAGTTTCATCGCAAACAGTTCAGTGGTTTTTGCGTAACAAGAACAAAGAAAAAAGAGCGTAAGCGAAAAAAGAACAAAGAGTAACAAACATCCATCCATTCATCCATCACTCCATCCATCCATCCATCTATCCATCCATCCATCCATCCATCCATCCATCCATCCATCCATCCATCTATCCATCCATCCATCCATGCATCCATACATCCATCCATCCATCCATCCATCCATCCATCCGCCCGTCCATCCATCCATCCATCCATCCATCCATCCATCCATCCATACATACATCCAAACTTTTACATTTAAAATATTAGTGGGATTATGGATCTGGATGTCGAGAAAAAAGATGTATTAAAACTACAACAAAAGTAGTAAAAGTCATATTTTTTTGCATGTAAACTTCTTTGTACTTATATGAAGGACGAGGACATGGATCAATAAAAAATGATTTTAAGTAAAATGGGTGTTACATCAGCTTAGAAATAAACTGCAAATTCAAAACAATATCATTTGTATTAATAGGAACTTGATACAAAACGATTTCATCAGGTAACTTATAAATACTATTGCGATTAAGTCACCACATCCCATAGTTACTATCTGTAGAAGCAATAAGATAAAGCTTTTAACGTCTAAAAGGCTCTCTGATATTTACAATTACACATCCTACATTGCTACATGCTTTTTGAAGCTCGATTTTGAGTCTCGATATGATTTGCGAATCGCATCGCATGCATTTGATCCAAAAAAAATCACATGAAGTAAAACATTTACGAGTATGAAGAGTGATTTAACGGTACAGAAGTTGCTACTGCTGATAGAAAACTTAAAGCCAAATTACATAAGGGTGTCCAAACTACTTTTCTTCCAGACCAGTATTTGATGAAGCCATTTCTACGATCTAGTAATGGCTCTCAAAACACAGTTTTAAAACATTTTGTTGATATCTTCCTTTAGAGACTGTTCCATATTCTTTGAACTAAATATAAACAAACTTAAGTTCCAGATCGAACTTTGACCGCTTAATAATAACATATCTACAGTGCTTTATTTGCAAACCACAATGTTTAGATCTCGATCCGATATTTGATGGACTTGAATCGATCGGCAGTTCGAATTGCGTGGATTTGATCTTATTCGAAAATCGATGGAATTATATGCCCACAATCTCTCTTCAAAAAGATCGGATTGGGTTGGTGCATCCCTAGTCCTACAGGAATTGATAAAATGTGATCGTAAATACTTTGTTAAAGAAGCTTGAGTTATTAGTAGATTTAAAAAAAATGAAAAGGACACACACGCATACAGAGGCTACGGTGATTGTATATGATTAGTCGGGCCATCTGCTTATTTGACACCTTAGTTGTTTTTTTATTTATACATATATTTTTATTTTTTGTTCATATCTTCTAGGACGACTACAAAGATGAGAATCCAGAAAATAGCAATAAAAACACTGAGATACCCAAAAGTAACAACGAAACTGAAAAGCAGCCGTCCATAGAAGAATCACAGCAGCTGAATGCTCCTCTAAACCTGATAGATACAAGTTGTTTGGAATCAGAACAAGCCCATGGCAATGCAGGCATACTTTCTGACTTGGCAGGCTTACGTCTGGACTGTGATGTTCCTGCTTTTGGAGCTTTTATGCCTTCACAATTGTTACAGGTAGGTAAATACAACCAGTAGGTAGATAGGACATTTATATTCTGTTACACAAAATGTTTATTAGATTTTTGTAATTTTCGTGGTAGTAGGTTTTGAAAATATACATTTTTATAAAATATCATAATGTCACTTTAACCATTTTAAGCCTAGGTATTGATAGGTTTTCAGGTGGTGGAAGTACTTTAGTAAGTTTTTGAAATTGATTTCTGGACACGAAAAAAGAGAAAGGATAGTTTGTGGGAGACTAGCAAGTCGCAAATCGTAATTTTTCATTTTATTTTAGTTGTTGTTATAGTGACAATAGAAATACACACTGAGAATTTCAACTGTCTACCTATTACGTTACATAACATACAGACCAGACGCCAAACAGAATCACGTTTCTTGTATGGGGTCACCTTTAATTTTTATTTTATTTGTAATTTGTTGTTATAATGACAACAGAAATACACACTGAAAATTTCGACTGTCTACCTATTAAGATTTTGAGTGTGTATTTCTATTGCCGCTGTAAGAATAAAAATAAACTTAAGTTAAAAATTACAATGAATATACAAGAAACGTGATTTTACTCGGCGTCCGGTCTGTATGTTATGTCGTGTAGAAATACACACTCTGTAAAAATTTCAACTGTATACTGATTGAGGTACGACGGTACGCGACGCCGAAATATCACGTTACTAGTATGGGGGCCTCCTTTAATTTTTTTTTTATTATTTGTTCTTATAGCAGTAATTAAAATACACACTAAAATTTGTGTGTAAAATTTAGTTCCAAGCTCTAGGCACACTGCCTAATGTGCCTAATTGTCTTACCTAACCTCACCAAACCTTTATCCTCAATTGTCCCCTTTTGCCACACGTCAATCTGACAATTGGTATGTCGCACAATGTGTAATACACATATGTATCATAATGTGTATTTTGGGGTTGAGCTAATCGATATTTTTTCATAAAAACTTTGGAGAGTAATTTATACACCGATTGATATCGTATAGTCAAAGATAAGCAAGATATCAATCCATATAGTTAAGCAAATTAAGCAAAACTGTATATCTCATCGATGTAGCAGTACCAAACTCCCATAACGTCCAATCTACTATAGCTGAGAAACTTACTAAGTATTAAGATCTAGCAATAGAGTAGAAACGGCAGTGGTGAGCAGAAATCATCCATAGTTCCAATAGTAATTTCTTCAACCGGTATCATACCTAAAAGTCTTCAACGCAGCTTAAACATCTTGGAAATACCGCAACACACACTTCACATAATTCCGAAAGCAGTTTTAAATCCTAATTGCATTTTTCTATGGTCCGTGTAATTAGACTATCATTGCGTTTTTTATCAAGGGAGATAAATAATAATAATAACTTGACACATCTCACACACGGCCGTCTGATCCCAAACTAGAGCCTGTACTATGGTAACCAAACTGCTGATAAACATACTTATATATTTCGAAATACATACATATTATAGATTAATTATACCCAGACAGGACAAATAATGATCATGCTCATCACACAATTATTTGTCCTGGGTGGGAATCGAACATACGACTTCTGACTTAGCAGTCAGGATCACTAACCACTAGAACAACAGTAATCTAAACAAAAATGAAAACTTAGACGCATTTTTACATCTAGGGTGAAAACTACTTGTCGGAAATTATAAAATTAACAGCTTTTAGCGTTTCGAGACATTACATGTGGGTACACATCTCCCTCGGAACATACACTTTAATCAATATTTACTGGTGTACAGTAAAGTTTATTCTATTCTATTCTACACCACACAACAAAAAAATACTTATTCTCATCCTCATTTTTGAACGAATTTCGAACTTCAACTGGTCACAATATTAGCAATATATCATACGATTTCGTTTTACTCATGATAACTTAATAAAAATACAATTACCATTATGAATACATAGTCACATGAAAACCAGGTCAGCGCAAATATTATCACAATTCATAAATGCGTTGACTATTTTAATTAGCACTCAGTTACTACTACTGAAGCAGTAACTATTGTTAACTATTAAAGTCAATTCTTGTAACAAAAACATAGGTATATATCATAAATAAGGCTAACGTACCAAAATACCCAACATCTCATAATATTTGGTTCCCAATATAGGTATCTAAAACCCACGATCCACTGATCCACTTCCTAAAATCTCGAGAATTGTTTAACACATTTTTATTAGTTTTCCTTGTAACTATCTAAACAAATAACTTCACACATTTCACACACGGCCGTCTAATCCCAAACTAGGCAGAGCCTGTACTATGGTAACCAGACTGCTCATCTTGGAAGTCAATTTTAACCTACTAATCTAATTGTCGTATCGAAATAAAACTTTGTATGTATATGCAGTTCGGATGACAGTACTATACTTTGTCATCTTGGAGGTCATCTGATTATGTAGCCAGGAGGTGGATAGTGGAACTCTTCAGGATCTACTAGAAAACCCTTCGAATTTGGGCTCGTATGATTCGTTTTAACGAGTCCAACAGGTTGGTCTGATCGGGAAGCCACGAGGTGGATAGTTGAACTATGTTTTACTTTTTAATTCAGTCCGCCAAAGGGCGTTTTTAGTTTTATTAAACTATGATTACTAGAGATCGCGTGGTGGTCGAATTTCGACCATGGTTTTTTTCATTGGCTAGTATAACTTGAGCTGTCATTGTATAGTATATATAATTTCAGTAAGCCGTTTTCACGTAATTTTTAAAGCTGTAAGACATATTGTTTAAAAATTTTAGCTTTCTGCACTTCTTCTACATATAAACTGTAAATATTCCAAAATTCACGTTACTACGTTAATTTTCTTAAAAAGGGGTACAAAGAATTCTCTACACGTATTAATATAATGATTCCCACACCACTCGTTTTTATTTCGAGATAAGGATATGCATTACATGTAATGCATGTCCTTAAATCAAAGTATTATAATATGTTAATGACAAATGTATAGTAAAATACAGGAAAATTCATAATAATATTATAAATACGAAAGTAACTCTGTTTGTTACCTTTTCACTACTAAACGGCTGAACGGATCGTAATGAAATTTGGCAAGGAGATAGATTATATCCCGGGGAATGACATATACATACTTTTTATCTCGGAAAAATGTACGGTGGCCTTTGAATAAATTTGAATTTCCACGCGAACTTTCTGTTACACTTTGCAACGTGTATGCAAAGGTTTATGATGCCCGGTTGATTAGTTAAGGCTTGAAATCGTAACAAACACTTACATTCGCATATTAGTCAGGATTAAGATCTGTAAATGATATAGTACCTACACCCGTAAATGGAACCAACCAGCCCACTTACGCCGCGTTCCTATAATCAAGAAACGCTTCGTTTTGCTTACGGACGGTAAAATTTTCAACGAAATTTTACTGTCCGTAAGCAAAACAAATAGTTTATATATAAGTATAAGTGTACTGACCATAGTTTGATTTACCAGTGCGATGTGTAATTCTACTTTCAATTCAAGGTGACTGTAAGGTCAGTGATGCGGTCGTCCATTGTCCGAACCGCACCATGTTTGAACGCAAATTTCTAGTTTATAATATCTATTTTCCGTTAAACTAATAACTTAGAGACATGTTATTAAAATTATGTATACGTACTTGAATTAATGCGTTCACGTAATACGTATTACATACCTTTGAATTACCTGACGTTTCGACCAGGTTGCACGGGCCGGGTTCCCATACGTATACATAATTGTTTATCATGGAACGCGAAGTTTTAAGTTAACTTAGCAAACCTTTAGGAAATAGATATTAAAATATATATGCAGTTGTACTTCTACCACATAGCTCGCTGATTAGATACTGGTATTTATGCACTGTGTGATAACATTAGTGGGAGGTAGGACTACAGTATGTGCTGATATTTTGCACTAATCTTGTACCTAATTTTTACGATTTTAAAACAACAATCTCCACGAAAATCTCATAAATCTAATACATAACCTAGAAAGATCGTATTTATACGTAAATAATTAGGAGACGTCATTGAATTGTTTGCCAGTCAAAATAATGTCTGTTAACTTATTCTTATTAAATAGTGAACTGTGTTATCATCTATTATAGTTTGACCCTAATTTTAATAAAATAAATAAGAGTTTTTGATGTGGTGACGACAGGTATATATTTATTTAATCAATTTTTCGGCTCTCAATACATCAAAATTAATAATAATATTGTATGAAGAAAATAATAATGTATGAAGACGGTGTGATTCTAAATGATCAAATATGCGTACGGGTTAAAAGTCGTGTACCTAAATGCGATGTTAATCGTACACAACGCAAAATATGTGTACTTAATTGTGATCTTTGGTTTTTAACCCGAACATCTTGTATGTATATATGCATGATTAAAGGATTGCCAAAGGACAACAATCTGAATTTATAAAATAACGAGATTACATTAAAAAAACAAACAAATGAAATATAGAATCAAATTTTTTGTATAAGTTTAATTTTAATTAATAGACAAGTACTTTGTTTTACTATAGTCTTAAATAGATACGTATAGCGCCGTGTCGACCAAAGTATAGCCAAGTTAGCCATGACGCCCCCTCCTCTCACTGAGGCCACTGCTTTACTGAACATGTTGCCTTTGAATTTACAACTAGTATCTACATTTATTTTACCTTATATTATTAAAGTGGTTGTTCTTTCAGAATTCACCTAACGTTCTCGAAGCTGCTATGACTCCAACACCCGGCAAAAACGTCCCACCACAAACTCCGAAGCCCAGTGCTTCCACTATAGTACCAAAGAAAGACGACAAAGCAGCGTGGTTCAAACTATTCGCTGAACTCGACCCCTTAGCCAATCCTGATTGTCTGCTTGGTTCTAATACCAACCAAAGTCACGCGGCTTGAAGTCCTGTATAAATACCTAAATGTTTAAAGGAGCTACAATTATCTCCAAAGTAGACGCTATGTGTAATATTATAGTAATGATGCAGGTGAAATTCGCAGCTTGGATTATTGCCAATAGCTACCCATCTGAGTCTATTGTCGAAGCTCTTCAGTTTTGTGTATACCTGTTTATTGACAAGGCTTTTTAGGAAAAGTTATGAAAGGGTTTCTCAAGTCATTTTGTTACCAGGACCCCTGATCGAGGCCAGTTATTTACAAGTACAATGTATAATTCTAGTCAGTCCAGTGAAAGGCCCTTGTGTAGGTGGCCTAAAAAGCTCTAATAGGTACAAGCTAAGATACTAATATAACTTGTTTAAAATAACATCACAAAATATAGTACCTTAGTTGTTGCTTTTAGGAATATATGTATGGGATACTATTTAGTATTTTTAAACTTTAATATTGTCAAATATCTTGATATAAAATATGTGATAAAAAAGCGTAAATCGAAACTAAGAGATATTGTAGTTACAATTGGGTTACTACTGAAATATTGGCTACTATTTTATATATTCGGTTTAGAAATATCTTCTACTAGTACAATGAATGTAAGGTACTTACATCAAAAGTATGCTCATTAGCTTACACTGTTTGTAACAATGTATTTTATGTACATTTTATATATTGTAATGTACTCTACGTAATTTGAAGGACTCAATTTGTTTCTACGTGAGTAAATTCACTATTAAATATTTGTGATTTCATATATATTTATAGTTATAAGTTTATTCTTTTCTGTAACTAGATTGCAGTTTAAATTGTTATTTTATAGGCTTAGAATATTGTAACTTAATCATGATCTTATATTTTTAACAAGGTATTATACTTAAACATTTTAGTATTATACATTCCAGGATATGGCTGTATGTTATCATTAGTAGTGCGTTTAGTTTAATATGCACTAACTACGAATTTGGGAAAATTTTGAGTGATAAAATAACTTTTTAAAGGAGATCCGCCAAAATAGTACTGTACACAAATAAATTTAATATATTCTTATATTAGACACATATAATATAAAACAGTAGCTAGTAGTATTTATTATCATATTTTATAATTAACTATATTTACAATTCGCTATAATAGATTACATGTAAAAGAACATGTCAATGTCCAATAGTGTAGTGATTGTTATTATTAAGTAAAAAAAAAAAACAATCTATTCTCTTTAAATGAATATAAAGATACACTATTTTTTGTGGGACAATTAATAAAACATTACTAATAAATTAATGCAAGATAAAAAATCTTTAAAATAGAAACACTAAGTATTATAATTCTTCTTTTTTGGTAAAAAAATTAGGTGCAATCGATAGATCATAATACGTTATTAGAGTCGATATTATTTGACAGCAGCTGTTTTAATGTTGATTGAAAAAAAATCAATTGCTGGCATTTGCTTGTTGGTTACTGTCAAGTCTGTCAACTGTCAATCTGCTTATTGCTATTGGACGAAGTAACTATTATTTTATCTGTGGTTTTGGAAGTACATATTGAGATTGGGCACGGCACCAAAGCCACCCAAAAATATAAATGCACCAACCACCTTTCTGGATGTGTATTATGATGATATATTCGCAAGAGATTAAGAAATTGATTAAAATCAGTTGGGAGACTATTATTATGATTCTATATGTGACTGTCGAGTAATCTTTAAACTACCATATCTCTTAAATCCCACTAGCTATCGAAGCCAAATAAAGATCTGAAACACTAACGTATAAAATGGTCCCGAGCTAAACATCTAATATGTATCAAAGTCGCGAAAGTTTACAAAACAAAAATTGTCTAAGTTTTAACACTGTATAGCTCGGTACCAATACCCCATACAAAGTGGCGGATCTCCTTTACTAAGATGTTACTTCTGTTTAATATGACGTTTCTTTTGCATACATCTAATTTAGTAAACTAATAAGTTGTTATTGGTGCCTATAAACTGTTCCGCTACCAAAGTCATCTGCATGTTGCTAATCCTAATCCTTCACATGTACTGGTTGACCACCTTGTCCAGTGGGGAGTGTCTAATTCGAGCAGAAGTCTTTCTTGCCAGAACCAAAGATGTATTGTTTATAAGTTATGGTATAAATAATATAATAGAGTAAGTTTTATAGTAACATCCTGCACTATTCCAGAGTTATATTCAGATAAAGTAACGAAAAAAATTATAAATTAAAAATTATTTTTAAAGTACCTACACAATTCTTCGTGCCCTATATAAAAACGAGTCTTATGTTATGTACAAAAATAAGATTCACCGTCTTCCTTCTTTTTTCTTTCGGGTCATTGTTAGCAACACAAAATTATTTAAAAATTGTCTTAAAATAAACTTACAATATTTAAATCCTTGTCATTATGTTACGTGCTTTAAATAATATAGTGTTTTAGGACAATTACTAATGATGAATTATATTTCTGCAGAAGAACAATGACGCAGAAAAATTGAGATATAAAGGAACGAATATTCCCCCATATACCTAAACCTATACCTTTTACTCACAAGACTAAATAGGCAAGAAACAGAATAGAATTTTTCTACCTAGAACACTGTTAAATTAATTTAAATTGTACCAATTTCATTTACCACGATTATATTTGACAATAAATAAGATTTAATAGGTGATAAACTGTAAACTTCAGTTACTCCTTTGATTGTCTTCTTTTTGTGTACTACATAGTAAAAATAATGTAATGGGTATTGAAGTATACTTCAACCAATAACTCTGTTAAAAATGTGGTCTATCCCTTTATATTTTATTTTTTAGATACTTAATTGTACCAAAGATCTGTATGCTTTATATATTCCTTGATTTATATCTCGTAATTTTATTGTAGGTATTCATCATATTTTATTGAGTTTGTATTAGTGTTATGTTTTGTGCATTCCATTTGATCTAATAAAAGTTAATGGTAAGGATTGTTTCATTTACTTCACACCATTTGCAAATTTGAAGATGGTAGGTATTTTTTTATTCAGCTCATTCAATACAGTGACACTTAGCGACTGGACCAAATATATGTATTGGTATTGGTTAAAGGCTCTTTCTCCGCATTTAGACTCGATAACGGTCCATTATGCGTGCAGATAAGGCTGGCTGGTTAGCCAGTCTAACTCCTTCCAGAAGCACAGAAGCTTCCTGTAGCATTCACAGACTTCTTGGAGCGACCTCCAGGATATTTGCCCGTTGTGTGGCCACTCCCTCGCACTTCAGGATAACGTGGGCAACCGTTTCCTCTGCATTGAGGGCTGTCTGTAGATGAAGAGAATAGATGCCGATTCAGGGCCAAATGTCCCGTAATGGTTCCTACAACTATTCTGATGTCGAGTCGGTTAAGACTGAGCAGTCTGCAACTCAAACGTGGTGAGACCTTCGTTAGCACCAGTTTAGATTGCCTGCAGTCAGGTATGTCGGCCCAGCGACCGTTGTGCGCTTCACGTGTCCGTTGCCTCACCCATGAGCGAAATTGGTTGAAGGGAAGTGGCAGCAGTATAGTTGGGCCTACCGCTAACGTTGTAGATCCCTTCCTTGCCAGCTCATCGGCGGCGTCGCTCCCAAATGAATCGCTATGCTCTTTGATCCATTATCCATAAGAATTACCCCATTGGCCGAGGCTAAACGCTCCAGCCTCTGGTGGTATTCATAAATAAGATCGGAGTTCACGGTGTTTCCCTCCAGGGCCCTTAGGACGGCCATACTGTCTAACAGTGTACAAATGTTGTACTCCTTTATACCTTTTGACATGACTGCAGTGGCTATGTGGCATGTAAGTCTTGTGAGAAAACTCCGGCTCCAGTCCTGACCCCATCTTTTGACCGTCCGTATAGAATCGCCCTTCAGGTATGCCAGATTGATCTCGGTCGTTTTCAAATAGTTGTATTTGGTACTTCCTCTCAAAGATGTGTTATTTCAGAATCCTGTCGCATGGGGCAGTTATTATATAGGGCAGGTGTGGAAATTGTGCGCATGCAATCAGTGACGGCAGTACATGCTAGTCTCTGTGCTGCAGTTTGTTTCTGACAGTGCTTAGTTATGTTCTCTGCTACCAGGCTATATACCGTAGCACCGTACGTGATGATTGGTCTTATAACCGTTTTGTACATTTCCGGTGATAGCCTCCAGCTTCTGCCGAGGAGAGCTTACATTGGTAGAAAATAATGCAGGCAATTTGTTACCAAGGATGTTGATGAAAGTTCCCGATTTTTCTGAAAATGTCTGCAAAAGCAAAATCATTGAATCGGCATGAAAATTCATAATTTGTTGTTTAGAAATGTACTGCACCTACCATAAAGTAAGTGAACATAAACTTTCTGTACTTACGTGTTCACTCAAACAACTTTCAGTTATCAGATGCAGAAAAATAGGTAAGAGTGGAATATAATAATTTGTAGAAATTTTTGAAAAGAGAAATTTTTGAGAAAGTGAAAACTTCTTTGGGCACTTTTTGAGATGGGCAAAAAATGTTAAACTCGCGTCAGAATTCAGAATCACGTGGAACGAAATTCAGAACGAAAATGTATGGAAAATGTGTCCGAGGGTAATATACTTAAAAACGAGATCGAAAATTCTTAAGACGGAGGTGAGTTTCTTATATTTACATGTACAGCGTCAAAGAGACATGGAGAGGTAGGGAGGGAGGGAGTGAGGTGGGAGTAGGGAATCTAGGGAGGGAGAGTCGGAAGAGTGGGAGTAGGGAATCTAGGGAGGGAGAGTTGGGAGAGTGGGTGAGTGAGTGAGAGAGACGCTAATAGATCCACTAGAGGCCGCTAATCTAAACATTGAGTTCTGTCAGCTTTTTATTAATTAATGTCACCAACCTGTTAATGTGACGTTTAAGTTCGTCGTATCGTTTAAGTTTGCACTTCTGTCGGCAGTCCCATGACTGTATCTTTTTTTTATTTTATTTTATTGGTTTTAAATGATATAAAAAATAAGTTTACTTTAACTTTAATAGGTATCACGCTATGTCACGGTCGGGGTCACCGTTGTCGAGGAAAGGATTTTAATTAGAGCAATGTCAATTTTGCCACTAATGAAGTTGCTAATTATAATAAATACTCGAAACACCTGTAGTGTAATGACGCTCATGCTCTGTAAGCCGTTAAAACTTAACTAGCTCTCCCATGATGACATCCATTGCGTTGTCGCGAGAACAATTTTATTGATCGATGACAATCTGTGTGATTGATTACCTACTGTGTAGTAGCGTATTGGGATCGTGCACGACAGTAGCGCCACTTAGCATGCGCAAAACTATTCGGGATTATGTCAAATTAATAATGGCATACAAATGTTTTATTATTTTCTAATAAATAAAGTAATTAAAGGTACATAGAAAGACGAGAAACAGTTTTTTAAAGGAATTTGTTAGAAACAGTATATAGAAAAATTTATATAATTATAAAAACCGGTTTTGAATGTATAAAACACAACATAAGTTTTCAACCTAAAACTCTGTTCAAAGGAAATAAATTAGTTTTAGCTCAACATGTAAGAAATGTTGAAGAGCTACGAAATAATGGTCACAGTTATTTAATAGTTATTCCACGAATACAATTAAAACTTCACATGATTAAAATGAATTAAAGCTTGACATCATTATATATTATTTTATTATGGACTCTATCCCGCGCAAGAATCAGCGCAGGAATTCCGCCAATGTCAAGTGTTTTATAATTATACAACTTAAATAACAAAAACGTAAGAAAATGAACGTCTATTCGTTCATCTTGAAAAAAACTATCCAATATTTTGTAGCTTTGATTGATTAGCCGGTGTTGTCAGTTTATTACGGGGTAATTTTACAAAAACGATGGGTAACTATAAACCATAACGCTAGTCCTGTTTTATGTTGTTAAAAAAAGTCTATCGATGAAGAAAATATATGTAACGTCTGGCATTAGATTTTCGGTTCTTAGGATGTAAAAAAAATAATAATAAAATGTCACCATATTTGTAAATCAGATAACATAACCCATGAAATGAAATCAAAGAGAAAATTATCCCAAAATAGGACTATTTGAAATAGTAGATTATTCTTATAGATAGACAGAATAATCTTTATTGTACATCATTAATAAAATACAGTTGAAAAATAATTATCGTACAAATCAAAGTACAATGGGTGGTCTTATCGCTACAAGCGATCTCTACCAGACAACCTTAGGATAGAATTAATATCAAAATTATTTAAAAAAAATATAGTAGTTGATGGCGTCCTATTCAAGATATAGACAAATACTTATATACATACAAACATACAGACACATTTATAGAAAGTTGTTGAATGCACCGGCACATTTAATATCAGATTTTCTGATGATCGTAAGAACATCGTATGAGTGTGAGGAAGGAACTCAAATCATTTTGACCAGGTTGCACTGTACGTGGTCACAGGCTGACCACGTCCAGTGCAACCAGGTCGAAACGTCAGGCAATTCAGAGGTATGTAATACCTATTTCATGATCGCGTTAATTCCCGTAAAAATACATAATTAAGTAGGTATATCATGGAACGCAAAGCTTAAAAGTTAGTATTGTTGGTTAATAGTGGTGTCAATAAAAGGCATTTTTAGTGCCACGGACTTCTACATACTTTCGGAAAGTAAACCGTAATAGTGGTATTGGTTATATTATGAACTGTTCATAGTTTGTAAATTGTTGGAAGACACGTTATTGGTCAATGGTCTGTTATTCTTGGGAAACACGGGTTATTATTATCTTTCAAAAAAATAATTTTTCATTCTATTCTGTCATTTAGCTTCAATTCAGTTAATATGATTAAATGAATTACCTGCCAAAAGGTTTTAAAAAATATATTTGGAAATATTTTAACCTTTTAACCTTTAGCGCGGTGGTAGTGCATTCGATCGACTGCAATGCCGGGGGTTGCGGATGCGAGTCTCACTCAGACAGACAGACAAAATAAAAAATAAAAAATTTGGTATAAGCATCGTGTAAACATATGAATTTAGTAAAAAGATGTAACTATGACTACAAACAGACTCTTAAATTTTATTATTTGGATAGATTAGGACATATCCTCTCTTCTTCTTTTATCAGTATTTTCGTTGTTATGTCATTGCCAGCGTTGCCAATTTGTAGGGAATTCCCCAAAATACGGGGTATTTCAAACCGAATGGGGAATTTATGGGGGGAGCATAAATGCAGGGAATCGGGAATTTTGCGGGGAATTGGCTTTATTAATTACATTGAGAACCATTCTACTTTTTATAGATTTTTTAGATTCACGAAAGTGTGGTTGGTAGGTAGTAATTTATTTAAACCGCTTCTATTGCGTAGCTCTGCGTAACAAGGATGGACCTTTCCAGGTAACGTTAGAAATAAAAGAGACGGAAAATATCACAAACAAAAGTCACGACCGAACCCAGCACATTTTATTGTTTTAGATGAAATATGTATTGGAATGGAAGCTACAGAGAATATGGAGAACTTAAAGGGGTTGTACGTTATACGACAAAAACTGAATGATGAGTGGCGAGCTCACACTGTGTTGGACTCATAGAGATAATATAAATCGAGGTGGCTTGCCGTATGTTAGCCTGTGCAGTCCTAACAGCGTTAGAGAGAGAAAAAACCAAGAAGTACGACTGTACAGTCACTATGACAGGGAATCAGTGAAGAGGAGGGAGAGAGGTAGAAGACCTGCTCAATCTTTTTTCTCTCTTTAACGCTGTTACGCTTCTACAGCCAGCTATCTTACTCTATTTTTTCTTTATTATCTCTATGGCTGTACCACTCTAGACTTGATCTAAGTGTAGGTGATGTTGCTGAAACCTACTGGACCAAATTTTTACATTTTAAAAACAGTGCAAATCAAGAACCGTGTCCAAAACTGAAATAAGTAACATGCTTATTGCTCCTGTTATCATTCTCAAATACGTCTGTTGAAAGAAAATTCATTGTTCTAAAATATTTAAATACAGAAATCGTCTAAATACTGACATTCTGATAGCATTAGAGAAGATATCAATAGATAGTTTAAGGTTTGATCTTTCAAATAAAATTTAAACCAAGAAAGTATGAAAAAATCAGTCAAGCTGAACTTAATCAGTTTAATCAAAAAGTTTTTTAATGTAAGATTATTTTTTTAAATATATTTTTATAAGAAGAGCTGTGGGGGATTTGTGGGGAATCCAGATTTTTTGACAATAATTTTTGGGTAATTTAAGAATATGGCATTGGCAACGCTGCTCATTGCCTGTCAACTTCACATTTCACCAGCTGACGGCTGACTACATTATTTTGTGCTACATAGAATATAGACATATTTTAGTTTATGTACTACTCTATGCGGCTGACTAATGCCCTGCCAGTTCGAAATTGTATCATGGGTTGTGTAATGTTACTCAATTAAAATTGGAATTTGTCAATTTAATTGGTGCACAACATAGAAAAAAGCAAGAAAAATGTTGAATTCCAGTATGTACCTACATATATTTTTTCCTTTATTTGATTTGACTAATTTGTAAAGTGTGACCGAGTAGACAATATTTGGTTTGAATAAATTCTTATTTTTCTTTGCGTAGTTTTTCGCAACATTTTGGGCACTGAAGAACCGCCATGCAATGTCTTGGAAGTGCGCTCTGACAATTACATCTCAAGACCCATACATTATAGAGAAGATTCTATGCTATTATATGGTCCAAAGGCAGACTCAAAGAGTTCAAAAGACAAATATTATGAAATTGTACTTCATAAACCCTTTACCGAGAGCTTGCATCAGATGTACAGGTATGAAATACAGCATTTATGACAGTGACCTACTGACTTACAAAGATAAATATATTTTAAATAATACAATAATTATGTTAGGAACCGAAAGGCGTGCAACTTTTGCTTTCACTATTACATCAATTAAAAATAGTTAAATAGTAGTTTTGTACATAAATAAATTGTGTCACATTGTTTGTTCGTAATGAACTCCTAAACTAACTTATAGATTTTAATAAAATTTTGCTGACTGTTTGCGGTGCAGTTTGGTCCAACTTGACAGAAGATAGTTTTTATTTCAAATTATAGTCACCATATTTTCTTATTGCATATGACTTGGCCACAGCAACACAAGGCCAGGTAGCTAGTATTATTATAAACACTGGCTGAATCCTGCGACTTCTTTCGCGTTAAAAAGAAATAAAACTTTTCATGACTATATTAATCATATCTTGAGTATGATAAAAAATACCTAAATCACTAAAAGTTTGCCTTTAATTTTTGAAGAGTTCCCACGATTTTTCCAAGATCTCACCTGATGACTAAAGGATCAACTAAGAAGTATACCTTTTCCAACCAAAAAAAAAAAATTTATTGGTCCAGTTATCATCGAGTAATCAGATAACATACATAAAACAGAAAAGATCCCAACGAACTGAGGTCATCCTCCTTTTTTGAAGATGATTAAAAAGAAATTGATACACTATAACACAAAATGAACACTTAAGAGCATTAGTTTTGTAAAAAAATATGTCTGTTGGTAAATGAATAAAGATTTACTTCTTTTACAGTTTATGCCGAGCAAATAATTTAGAAAGTGCTGAAGAAAAGTTTATTGTTTTTAAGGAAAGAATACCAATTTTCATCAAAATAACCAAGGAGGTATGTTGCTTTTGAATTATAAAGAAGAGTTCTTCAATCTATATATTTAAAAATGAATCCCTATTTCCCTTGGTCACAGTATCACGCATGATGGCTGAACCGATTTTGCTAATTCTTATGAACCTCATGAGAAGGTTCTTTTAAAAAAAAAAATTAAGCAAGTTTAAAAACTTAACAACCATATTAACTTTTCTAATGTAACCTTAGCGCTTTTGACATAACTGTCAGTCAATATTCGTAGTTAAGACAGGACCACGTCTGTCGGGTCAGTTAGTAATTTAATAAAAAATTGTAAATTGATTTCCTTGATTTGAAATTGATTGATGAGCCTATGATTACTACAATTATCTTTTAGTATAATTTTGTACATGTGTTTAAACCTGATGACAGTATAAAAATATGATAATAAGCACACGAAAATGATAAAATAAAAAACAGACTAAGAACTGAAACGACAATGAATCATTTCAAGGGTAATCAGCAGAAATAAATACTTAAATAATGACATACTTTAGGTGATGTACATTTATTTTGGTCAGAAAATTCAGTATACCTTCAATTTTATTTAATATAATAGCCATCCTCGCATTTTCACCTGCGTTTATGGTCACTGCTTCGCCCCTATTGCTCGTAACGTGATGTTGTATAGCCTATAGCCGTCCTCAATAAATGAGCTATCCAACATTAAAATATTTTTTTACTTCAAACCAGTAGTTCCTGAGATTAGCGCATTCAACCAAAGAAACAAACTTTTCAGTTTTATAATATTAGTATAGATAAATTTTAGGCAGCTTCGTGAACCTTCAAAAAGGGTGTATATATGTTGCAGACAAAAGTACTTTTTACTGCGAGGTTAGGTGTTAGTTTAAAGGACTTTTGACCAATTAAGAGTTTTAACTCTAACATATAAATACACCTCATTTGTAGGCAAAAGGGTCCACTTTTTAACCCCCGACGCAAAAAGAGGGGTGTTATAAGTTTGATTAGTCTGTGTGTCTGTGGCATCATAGCTTCAAAACGGATGAACTGATTCGAGTGCGGTTTTCTTTGTTTGAAAGGTGACTTGATTGAGAGTGTTCTTAGACATAGTTCAAGAAATTCTGTTCAGCCGTTCGAAGACCATCAGCTCTTTTGTAATCGTTGAAAGGATTTTTGAGTCAGGCGTATTTTAAATTTGATTATCTCCTTGATTTTGCTTATACAAGCAGCCTTAGTTTATTTCTTACTTTTTATAATTATTTTATAGGACTTTGAAGTACTTTTTGATTAAAACAAAATCCACCATAAACATAATTATATCATACTAATGCTGTGCATCTTACAAGTTCAAAAGTGTTTTTTTGTTTGTGCTTGTCATATAACAATCAGGGCCGCGCCGATTCTCGGCAGCGCCTGTGTGCGAAACCTATGAAGCGCCTCTTTTTTTTGCTGTCGTGTTTCCATGTCATGTTTTTTTTTCGAGTTTTGATGGAAATGTGTTTTCAAGTGTTATATTACTTTCGTGGCAACTGAGGGCCGACTTTCATGAATTTCATCATGGAGAGAAACACAGCCACGATCAAATGAGGTACTTCTAGGGCTGCCATCCGTCCGGGTTTCCCCGGATTTGTCCTGGTTTAGAGGGCGTCCGGGGAGCGTCCGGGCGGAGTTTTCAAAAAGTGTCTGGGTAAAACCCGGACACTCTGTGCCAAGGGACAGTTCTAATTGTTAGATAAATCGTTAACAAGCTAAAAATTTAAATGAAATCGGCGTTCTTTTTTAAAGTGTCCGGAAAAGAATCTCGATTTCACGCATGTGTCCTTACACATACACGTACATTTTTTTAAGTTTTTGTCCGGCGTCGGCAATTTAAGTGATGGCAGGCCTAGGTACTTCCCTCCCAAAAGCAGTTTGAAGACGAGCAGTGCAGTCTTGCGGAGTCAGTGAACTTTTAAACTCATAAAAAATCATCGCCCTGAAATCTTTTCGCGTTAATTCCATTTTTTACTATGGACGAAATCTTCGAACTTCAAGCTGTGATAAAAAATAATTGACACGCGATTTCCCGCCAAAATTTATTTAATCAATGATTGAGTCAAACATTCAATTGCGGCCAGGAGTGTGCCCTATGTATTATGAAAAAGTATGTGTTGGATGATGAAGATTCAAAACTTTTCTATATATAGTGAAGTTTAACATAAAAAATTGGTTGCCTGTAAAGTCGGTATACGGGCGAAAGTTTTACGTGACAACGACTTTGAGTGGTAAAATAATTTTAATGTGAATATTCATTCGTATAGTAGGAAGAAGGATGAAATAATAGTAACAATTTAAAACATTTATTTATACAAAGAATTATATTTAAAATTGTGAGCGCATAACGTGAGCGGAGCGTAACGCAGTTTCTTGAAGTGTCACCCGGCAAACCAATTTATAAGACGTTGTCACGTCAAAAATATATGTATAATTCAAAGCCGTTTGCAGAATTTATTTGTACAAAAAATATAATGCTGCTGAATATTTGAAGTAAATTATTTACAGTTTTATAATAAAAAATATAAATAATACCATACTAATAAAATTTTACTGAATTCCTAAATGCACAACCTTCTTTCTACTCGATGCGACGATAAGCAACATAGCGACAGCCGCGGTTCTTTTGATTTTAACGCAGAGCGTGGCAGAGCTCAAAATTAATGTAAACTAAAACCCGAGACGTAAACATTGAGTCAGTTCAAATAATGTAAATTTAAACCACAGACGTAAATATTGTCTTAGACACTTGTACCTACTTACTCATCGATACTCAACCATGATGAATGTTATTGTATAAAATAATAATTTCAATAATTGGCGCTGCCATTTCATCCGGCTCCCCTTTTGCCCTGGCGCCTGTGTGCACGGCACACATCGCACACAGGGGCGGCTCGGCCCTGAATTGACAATCCTACTAATATTATAAACGTGAAAATTTGTGAGGATGCATAGATGTTTGTTACTCTTTCACGCAAAAACTACAGAACCAATTGCGATAAAACTTGATATGTGGATAGCTGGAGACCTGGATTAACCCGTAGGCTTTTCATGCTGATATTCCCAGGACGTTGTGACTTACGCGGGTGAAACTAGTGAATAAGCTAGTGAAGAATATTTTGAAAAGGTTTAGTTTATAAGATTTGAGAGTTACGTAATTTATAATACAAGAAACACACTGCAGTCTTTTTTATAGAATATTTTCATCAATCTTGTAGTCAAAATGGGATTTGGGCAGAATAGGTACTACACCTATGACAGTAGTCTGCTACGACATTTCCATTTTATGGTATAGGGGCAAACGAACAGACGGGTCACCGCCACCGGGTGACTGCCGCCGCCCATGGGCACCTGCAACTCAAGAGTCACAAGTGTTTTGCCAGCCTTTATGGTGGGAGTAGGGGAAGGGGGAAAGAGCAAAAGAGGGGGAAAGGGAAGGGTTAGGTTAGGTTAGTAGTAGTAGTTAGGTAGTAGTAAAGTAATGCAAACATTACTTCACTGTCGGTTTTCTGTGAGGCCGTGGTATCACTCCGGTCGAGCCGGCCCATACGTGCCGAAGCATGGCTCTCCCACGAACAAGCAATATATATTGATGTGTATCCATTTACGATATTGAAAGACTTATGTGACATCATAGATATAAATAGTTTTGGTTGCCGTCTACTAATGATTTATTCATATAATGATTGACGTTACAGTGCACAGTGCCGATACTTCAAAAGCTTTGTGATACATTATCAGAACACAAGTCATGGACGATAGCGCATTTAGTGGCTCATTTCGGTCTTACTGAATTGTTCAACGCCCCTGATGTCCAAAAACATATAGATGATACTGACCCATTGACTGGAGCAACACCTCTTATGGTAAGTATGATAGACAGGGGCGTAGCTGCCGCCGCATCAGCCGTATCAATGATACGGGGCCCCCGGGCTACAGAGGCCCCTAACGTGTGTAAGCAAAAGTTAGTAAAATGTTATCCGCAATGTCACTTATTCCAATGTCGCTTCCTGGGAAAAAACATGTAAAAAAAAAACTGTCATACGTGCCTATACAGTTTTCACTTCAGAAATGACAAAAGTCAAAAAAGCAATCTCTTGTTTCCCGGGTTAAGCGTGCACCCAAAAGTTGGCAACATCCTACATCGGTTATTGAGGGATTCCCCCGTTTAAAGCATTTTTGTTTTTTTTTTGTCAGAAATCTTTACCCTTCATTTGGGCCTCCCAACTAATTTTGATACAGGGCATAAAACGGTCGTCGTCGGGTTCGAAATTAGTCGGACATCCCGTAAACCAGGTCTATCATCAGTGGCGTAGCGTGCTTTGGACCCCTCCAAGGCACGCTACGCCATCGACGCCGACCCTTTTATTTACTTATTACTTTGTTGCTACTATTTACTATAATGTGACAATTACAAATAAATATATAGGCATCTGTTGGGATATTAATTGTTTTAGTTTACTGCCAGCCGAAGTTCCTGTCTTAGTAGCCTCTCCGGTCACAGGAAATACAGGACACTCGGGTACGTGACCCCGCCCTCTGCAAGCTACTGCAGTCTCAGTCCCACTCCCGGTTCCGATACGAGACTTGCGGTATCCCTTTTTTTATGGTATAGGGGGCAAACTAGCAGACAGGTCACCTAATGGTAAATGACTACCGCCGCCCATGGGCACCTGCAACTCAAGAATCATCTCACTCACTCGGCGAAAAGCAATGCAAGCATTGCTTCACTGCCGGTTTTTTGTGAGGCTGTGGTATCACTCCGGTTGAGCCGACCCATACGTGCCGCAGCATGGCTCTCCCACGTTTTAAAACTTACTCCTTTTCCTTATACAAATTTACCTTCTTTCTTCTTTCCCGTCTTAAAACGAGTACATTCCCATGGAGGGTTAGCGTCAGGGAGGCCGGCGGCCATAAAAGGTACCAGCTAAAACCCTTTGGAACACATTGCGCCGATCCGAAAAGAGCAGAAGGATAATGATTAATCATGTCTATGAAAAAAAAGTACCTACTTAATATTGTTTTCTGTAAAGTTGAGTACAGGTTCAGAAAAGTATGTTACGTATGCAGAAAAACGTTGACCTTTGTAACAAAGTTAGTAAAACTTTTTTTTTTTACGGTATAGGGGGCAAACGAGCACACGGGTCACCTGATGGTAAATGACTACCGCCGCCCATGGGCACCTGTAACTCGAGAGTCACAAGTGCGTTGCCGTCCTTTAAGGTGGCAGTAGGAGAAGAGGGGGAGGGGGGAAGAGTGGGGAACGGGGGGAGAAAGGTAGGACGGGAATAGGGGAGAGCGAAGGGTTAGAGCCTCCGGTAACCTCACTCACGCGGCGAAATGCAATGCAAGCTTTGCTTAACTGCCGGTTTTCTGTGAGGCCGTGGTATCGATATGGCCCATACGTGCCGAAGCATGGCTCTCCCACATAAAAATGCATAAAAAAACAAAATATCACTCAAACACTTGTTACAAACAGCAATGTTTTTGTATAAACGATCTGAAAATACACAGCTAAGTATCTAATTTACTCAGATTTCAATTCGTTTCTGTACAGTTATTATGTTTTTATGGCTCGAATCATCATTTATTAAGATTACACTGATGACTTTTTGACCGATGTATCGTTTACAATAATATCAGCACCTCTATATCGCGTTTCTGCGTTAGCATAGATATCAGATTTTAAATGTGTTAGAACCGTCAGAATATCTTGCTTTGTAATGCAGCAATTCGTGCCATATTTGGGGACATTTTCAAAGCGACATCCCTGATCTTGCGCTGCGTCTGCTATACGCTACGGTAGCCGGTTATCAATAGCCGGGCCGTATGTTCATTTAATAAAAATACATAATTAAACTCCTTATTGCGCACCAAAATAGAAAACTCACTACAATAATTAGTTAGTAGCATAATAGACGGTCTTATCGGAATCTACAATCTCTTAGAAACTTTGGACGGACTGTATGTTATCGTACGTAAGGTACGTAATCTTATACCTTATTAAACAACTAAAACAGGAAAATATACAATTAGTATTTCAGACCACATACCTACAAGCGACGTTCACATTTCTGATAACATAATTAAATGGTTAAGTACAGTAGGTACTGATAATAGAGCGATGTTACTTAAAGTAGCCGGTTGCCTCTAAACTAAATTGAAATTTTTTTTATTGTCATTAGATTTTAGCTAGATTCTAATTTATTAGAACCCGGAATTAGGTCATACCAATGTTTCGGTAAAATTGAGGAGTTAACGGTAGATGAGTGAGAAGCGGCGGTAGCGTAATGGCTAAGGCGTCGGACTTGCGATCGATTTTTTGCGGGTTCGAACCCTACCCAGTACTAACACAAGCATTTAGCTTAGCTGGAGGGGTTAACAGAAGAATACCAGTAATGTGCGATCCACGGTGCTAGTATTCTTCAAAGAAGAAAACTGTAGTACCTACTTACGCACGTTACTGGTATTTTTAATATTATTAATAGGGGAAGTCCAAAACAAATGATTTGTTTTTGAATTTTCACCATGTGTTCTTATTTTAGATTTCAAGAGAGTGGCTGGTCAGCATTATGTATGAGGAGTTTCTCAAAGCTCAGATTATGTGTTCGCATCGCTCGCTCGCTCGCCACCTCTTATACATATGACAATGTTTTGTTTTTAGGTAGCAGTAAAAGCTTGCAATGTGCGAATGGTTCAAAGTTTGGTGTCATTGAACTCTTCTCTTGATGTCATCGATCTTGAAGGTAACACCGTGTTCCATTACGCAGGTGGAAGTAATAAGGAGATTGTTAATGTAAGTTATACTATATATCTATATATATATATATAAATTTCATGTCACGTTGTTTGTTCGCGATGAACTCCTAAAATATTGAACTGATTTTAATGAAATTTTCCACACTGTCTGCAGGTTGGTCCAACTTGAGATATAAGATAGTTTTTATCTCATTTTATTGACACTATTCTTTTTTATTGCAAATTACTTAGTCACAGCAAAGCATGGCATATTATAAAACAAAGTCCCCCGCCGCGTCTGTCTGTCTGTCTGTTCGCGATAAACTCAAAAACTACTGAGCGGATTTTCATGCGGTTTTCACCAATAGATAGAACGATTCATGAGGAAGGTTTAGGTATATCATTTGTTAAGGTTTTGTGTAAATTGGTTGACATATGATGATGATTGTTGAAAATGTCTCTGCTACCCGTGCGAAACCGGGGCGGTTTGCTAGTTGTTATTTAATATTGTTTCGTGGGTAGGTTTTCAAAAGCAAATTGTGAAACCAAACCGTTGACGCGTTGTTCTAACGCACTTTGCCCTCAGTAAGCATCTCGGACGTCTTGAAGCAGGAGTGTGTGTTGGACTCTTCCAGTCAATGGCGGCCTTAGGCATTGCGAGGCCCCGGGCGATAGACCTTTGTGAGGCCCTTGTTCTTTGAGGAGTTTATGTGAACTCAACCTATATTTAATCTTGATGATGTCTTATGTCAATTTCCTTCAGTTTTTTATGGAATGGTATTCTCTTTTATATATCGCTTAGTTGATATTAAATGGCCTTCATCGACTCTACCCTACAATCCTACCTAGTTTCAGATAGCGGTTTCAGAGTTGAAGATGCGTAACATCTTTTTGAGGTAATAAATACCTACAACTCTTCTTCAACTCTGTACTTTTAAAAAAGCCCACCTCTGACTTCAGCCGGCAAAGAGATTTTTCTACTTAGGTTGTTGTGCGCGGGCGCTAGGCCCCTGCAAGAGCTGAGGCCCCGGGTGGTTGCACTGCTTGTAGTAGATCTTAATAAGGATCTGATGGAATAGTGTTTCGTACTAATGTTCTTTAAATATGAATATGCTTAGATTTCTATCCCAATGATATGTTTCCAGGCATTAGTAAGCAAGAACCCATCATCATTAAACGTGTATAACAAGCAAGGGTACACGCCACTTCATACTGCTTGCCTCGCGAATGCACCAGACTGCGTACGCGCGTTAATGGCGGCCGGAGCTGACGTCAACCTCACAGCTGCTAAAAGATCTACTAGCACATTACCAGGTATTGTTCTATGATGAGGTACCACTCTAGTAGTAATTACAAAAGCTTTTTCCCAGAAATGCGTTGATAACTTTTGCGAAAATTTTGAACTGCAAATTTGATATCGCCCTATAACGTTGATGCAAAGAGGAAAGGCAGCGTTATCTAGGATCAAAAGCAGTTGTATTACAACTTGAAGGAAGACATCGTGTTTAAAAAAAAGTTTTTTTTTTTTCACAAGAGCTTTATAAAAATGAAGTACCTACGGACGCATTTGCAGAGGACGCTGCTTTGAATATATATTTTAATCATTTCTTTTTTGTATTTTTTTGACGTGATAACGTCTTGATTGATTGATTGATGAAAGCCGGCTGCATGCACGAAAAAGCATTACTCATTGTACGTTCCGCCTGAGCCGAGCGTGCATGCGAAAGCGCGGAACAAGCGATAGAGAGGCACGATCGGCCTAAGCGTTCGTTTATTGACATTGATTTGATTTCAGTTTATTTCTATAACTTGTTCGTGATTATATTTAATCATTGCTTAACTGCCGGTTTTCTGTGAGGCTGTGGGGTCGAGCCGGCCCGTACGTGCCGAAGCATGGCTCTCCCACTTTACTTCTGGACTATTGTTTTATTTACATTAGACTATTCGCAGTTGGGTAATCGTTTCAGTCGGCCTAAGGTTCAGCTTTAAGCCGACTAAAACCACGAGCACGTGTTCTATATGATATGGGTCATCGTGAAACCTTGCGGTTTTGATCAGTTCTGAGGCTTGGCGCCGATGGGTATTTTGCGGACGTCGTAGTCACTAGTAGAGGTACTAAGTGGCTACAAGTTTCATAGTTTGCGTAGTTTAAATTCATTGAATACCAATAGAGGAAAATTTATTGCAGTTTTCAGATGAAGTGACGTATAGTCTTATCCTGTTATTGTGGCAAAGGTAAAATAATTACTCGAACCAGTCTATTACTAGTACACCACTCAAGTTGCAATGTACTAAAAATTCGTTTGTATATAAAATATTTTTAATAAGTTTGGAATAGAGGTGAAAAATTGTTAGTAATTCGATATTTAAAAATTATTTTCATCGATTTTCATTCAATTTGGGCATTTAAAAATGTGGGTCGTTGAAGAAGTTGGAAGTAAGTAACGATTGATTTTTTTTGTTCATTGATTTTTCTTTTATCAACGACGAGCACCCGGGGCATTAACCGCACTTTAATATAAACACTTGATAAACAAACAGTAATACCATACAAACTTTGTCTGTAAAAATAGTTTTGATTTTAAATATTCGTGAATTACAATTGGTGTTATGATAATTAGAAAATGCAATGATATTAAAAATCCAATACCAGAAATATCAGTGGGAAAAAGAATTAGTTAATACGAGTATTGCATGTTTATTTAATTTAAAAAAATCACAAGCAAATTACAAAAAGTAAATAAAATTAAGTTATCAATTTTGATGTGGTTATTTTTATTTTAACAGCCTTCATTTTCTGGAAGTTTTTTCCAAAGTTTTTTATTTGATAATTAAATTATTTTTGACTTTCATGTTTTATTCTGAGTTTCATTTGTTTTTGTCACTTATTTGTTTTCCGGCCATGGTCTCAGTTAGAATAAAAATTAAAATGTTAGGAATTGATAGTTAAAAAAATTTATAGATAATGTTTGGTAAGGTTTGGTAATATTTGAAATCAAAGTTTGTTTGTACGATTTCTTAAAAGGCTTAACTACGTGGAAACAAGGCAGATAACGATCTTACCTATTTGCAACACGGTATTATTTATTTTTATATATTTCTAGCTGCACCCAGCATGCGTTGCAATACCTTTTTTCATTTTTTATTACGATTAAAAAAAGGGTGGCGGGGTGGGGGCAGGAGGGTGAAGAATACTTTACGAACTATTCTCATACCTACCAAATATACAAAAAAAAAATCATTAAAATCGGTCGAGCCATTTCGGACGAGTTCGACCACAGACACCGTGACCGTTGATCTATAATTTCTAATTTTTGGTTTAAAGGAAAAAAAGATTTTAAAGATTTTCTTTTTTTTAAATAAAGATACTTATCGGTACTATTTGACTTTGAATCCTTAGAATTCCGTTATCAGTACCGGTACCTAGTAGATAAAGCGCGGATACCGCGAATAACCGGTAAAAACAAGTACGAAGTAATTTCCGTTAGTAATCCCTAAATGTAATACATCGAACTCACATAACTATATTATCCTGTACCTCATTTGGTGAGGTGACCACTCTTGTCACTACCCTCTCCGTGTTTATCGGGTTTCAAAGTTGTTTTCGGTTTTTTTCCTTTGGGTATAAGAGTTGCGTGAGTAGCGTGTCATGGAAATCTTTAGTTCAATAAACACAATACTTAGATAACGTTCAAGTTGGCGATTACTGATCCACATGAAACGCATATCCAAAAAAGTTACGTATATCCAAGAAGTTACGGATTCCTGATCCCTCACTTATTTTTATAGGTATTGTCGGGGATCTGATGCAAAACAACCAACCAAAGCTTTACCAACAAGATATGAAACACGGTGGCACACCTCTGCATTGGTCCACATCTCGAGAAGTTATCGGAGCTTTAGCCGACAAAAACTGTGACATAAACGCGCTCAACTTCGACGGCAGAACTGCTTTACACATCATGGTATTGCGCGGCCGATTAGAATGCGCCATAGCGTTACTATCCCGAGGCGCTGAGCTGTCTATAGGCGACAAGGATGGCAACACACCATTACATTTGGCCGTGAAGCAAACAAATATTGCAATCGTGCAGGCGTTGATTGTTTTCGGCGCAAATTTAGAAGCTAAGAACGGTATGGGTAATACGGCAAGGCATATTATAGCTACGGAATTGTCCAATAGTCCATATGATAAGATATTGTATATGCTGCACGCGGTTGGTGCTAAAAGGTAAGGCATGCATCTTTTAGTAAGGCAATTTAATCCAACAAATAAAAATGTTTGGTAAAAGTCACTGGTCTGAAGTCGTCGTACTCTATTGGATTATACCTTATGTATAATCCAATAGAGTACGGAAGAATAATCCGTTTCTTAGACAAATATTTGCGTGTAGGGATCGAACTTAAAACTTACTTTTGGTTAAAATTTTTACACCAAAGTAGCAGGATCATAGGTTTTGTAGTAGTTAAGAGAAACTATAGGTCGTATTTAAGATATTATATAAAGCTCTAAAATATATTGCTCATTGTATAAAGAAATCATGTATTGTATGGATCTTTGTGGGAGAAAAATAAATAAATACGAAAAAAAAAAGTATTTAAGAAGCTTACTCAAGACTTAAAATTAGTTTCAAACGTTAAGTTTGAATTTGGAAACCCTTCTTTTAGTTCCAGATGGTGTTTAAAGTTTAGATTCCTATTTGAATAGTGAAACGTCAATCAAGTATCACCTGAATATTGTCAGTTTGTAGTGACGTTTATTAAGTTGTTGACCCACTGTTGCCTAAATATGTAGGTATATTATTGTTCAATTGATTTTTAAGATCAAAAGGGGTAAAACTCACAGGCCTCCACCCCCCCCTCCTCTTATTGTCACTTTATTCTTAAGGGTCACACTGTTGAATAGCCTTATATATATACCTTCCTCAAGTTTTGGGCTATCAAATGCAAAAAAGCAGTAATTTTGTCAATATCCGGTGATGGGCCGTATGTGTCTATTATCAACCATTTTGTTTGTCCAAACAGATGTTCTCCCGAGACCCCGGGCTGCGGGCCCAGCTGCTCGCACCGCGGGGACTACAACGGCGTGCCCCCGCCGCTGGTGGCGCGCTCCTCCACGCGGGACCTCGTCGACCAGATGTTATCTGTCGCCGCTATGGAGAAATCTGCTTGTTATGACATTAATCACAAGCAAGGAAGGTCGGTTCTATTTACCATTTTTAAAGTGAAAACTTCTTTAGGCACGTTGTGCACTTTTGCTATGGGGAAAAAGCACTGAACTCGCACCGTCACGCTAATAGTACATATATAAATCCACTAGAGGGCGCTAATCTAAACATTGAGTTTTGTCAGCTCTTTATTCATTAATCTTTAAAAATTACTTATTAACAATTTTTGAAGTGAAAGCTTTTTTAGGCACGTTGGGCACTTTCATGTATATTTTCAAGCAATGAATCTAATGTCGATGTAACATGCAAGTAGTTTTAAATGGAAGATAACATAAAAAATGTATAAAATATTAATTTTATTCTTTAAGAGACAAATTCTGCAATTGAATAAAACACTTTTCTACAAGCCATTTCATCTCGATATTTTATTAATGTTTTCGATATTTTATTATAAACTTTGATCACCATGCTATGAGAATTTGTTTTGGTAAAACATGGTAAGGGGTTTTGTTCAGCTAGTTTAGTTTTGTCCCTTAAGAGGTACTGCTTATTTTCATGTCCTGTGGTAAATAATTGAGAATGGTTATTAACAAACATGGCTATTTTGAGTATGTAACAGAAGACTATTATAAAAATTTTTTAGAATAATTATTTACACTATTCTACAGGCTCTGCACCTCTAATACATTTCACGCATTGTTTTGGGAAATAAGAACTTTATTTATGCCTGTCGAGTTCCCCATAATAGTACACAATATCCAAGCACGAAAGGAATCTATCCTTGGTAGGCGAATACGGCAGCTTTATAATCTACCTGTTTTGTTAGGTTGCTAAGTGCATAAACAAACCTATTAATACATGTACAAACAGTTTCAATGTGCGCTTTCCAATTAACATGCGTATCAAGGTTTATACCAAGAAATTTAATATTCTTCTTCGATGTCACTTGCAAAGTCATTGATAATATTTTCTTCAGATTTAAATTTATAGTTGTGAAATTGTAGTATGTTAGTTTTACTTAGGTTTGTAAAAATATTGATATTTAAGTAATCTCTTACAGTTATAGTTGACTTAAATACAGGAATATAATTATTATTGTCCCGTCATGTGTAGGAATACTATGGGCCCAAAACACTGCCCTGTGGGACACCAAATCTGTTTTCTCTGTATCCTGATCTGAACGACACCATATTATTGATTTGCGTGATTTCGACACTTTGAATTATATCAGAGAGGTAGCTTTGTGTCTACTTCAAAGCTTGGCCATTGATACCATAGTGGTCACATTTGTTCAGCAAGATTTCATGGAAAACTAAAAGTTCTTCAATTTCTTCTTTGATAGAAATAATTAAAGGACTTTTGCGACCATATAATTAGGAACTGATGTTAATAATTATATGGTGGGTTGATGAATGCGAACTTGTAAGTTATAATTAAGTTGTAATTCCATTAGACTGTTACTACCCTAGGTAATTTTTAATGGCTTGGATAGTTTATCTTTAAAGGAGTGTTTAGACAATTTAATAACAACAAACAACAACTCGAGCTTTTTAAAGAAAATAGTCAGCAAAATATAAAACGACAAATAGTCAGCAGTCGCATTTGGTAATTATATTTGGCTAATAAAATTTCGTTAAAAGTTGAGTTATGATAATTATATGAGTCAATGTTTCAAACAACTTCAAATTCTCCTTTGTTTTCCCAGGTTATTATGTTTAGACGGCGGTGGTATCAGAGGCCTGGTTTTAGTTCAGTTACTCCAAAGCCTGGAAGAAGCAGTCGGTAGACCCATCATTCACTGCTTCGACTGGGTGGCTGGCACCAGTACGGGGGGTATTTTGGCCTTGGCCTTATCCAGCGGCAAAACGCTTAGGGATTGCCAAAGATTATACTTCAGGATGAAGGAATTTGCTTTTGTTGGTATGAGGCCTTACCCTTCAGAGGCATTGGAGAATATCTTAAAGGACTGTTTAGGTTAGTATGACATGATAATATTATGTTAGTATATAACTACTCTTCGAGGTTCTAAGGCACATTAGATATAATTATAGACTAGACTGGCCTGTTGGTCTAGTGGTTAGTGACCCTGACCGCTATGCTTATAGGTCGTGGGTTCGATTCCCACCTGAGTCTGGGTGTTCTTTGTGTCCGTTGTTTCTATGTTTGTAAAGTCCCCCGCGACACAGGAGTAATTCCTAATGCGGGAGTTGTCTTTAAAAAAAAAATATATATAGTATAGAAAAAAAATAGAAATAAACTTTATTGTACACCAACAATAATTCTTAAAAAAAAACCGACTTAAAAAAAAACTATTCCATAAAAGACTTAGGTTTTCTCATGGATGCCATTGTCAGAACTGGACCAAATTGAAATGGGACCACACGGGAAGCCCCAGCTTTCAAATAAAAAAAGAATCTTCAAAATCGGTTCACCCAGTCGAAAGTTCTGAGGTAACAAACATAAAAAAAAAACAGTCGAATTGAGAACCTCCTCCTTTTTTGAAATCGGTTAAAAAAAAATACAGTCGAATTGAGAACCTCCTTCTTTTTTGAAGTCGGTTAAAAATGTTGTTACAAGGAATATATCAGGTGAATATGTACACAAGGCCGCCTTATCGCTGAAAGCAATTTCTTCCAGGCAGCTTTTAATTATCTTGTGTGTCTTACGCGATTCAGCTTAGGGTTCTCATGAATCATAACCTGAATCGCGCTATCGAGATTTTCGTAACATACATATATCAACTTCAATATTCAGATTTCGAAGGTCATGTTCATGGTAATAAGATATTTACTGCTTTCCATTATAACAGGGTAACTGATGGTTGCTTTTTACGTTTTCTTCTTGAAATAGAAAGTGTTAGATTGACGATTAGCTGCGCCCCGCGGTTTCACCCGCGTAAGTCCCTCGTTAAGTTTTCTGCGCAACTTTCTTAATTTTTCTTTCATAAGAACCTTCTGACAATAACAAACCCAAAAAGAAAAGAATTAGTGAAATCGATCCAGCCGTTCACGCGTAATGCCGTGCCCAAGGGAAATAGGGATTCATGTTTATATATATAGATTTTATTTATGACAACTGATTGCACCCACCCAGACAAAAGGTCAAAGATAAAATATTTCGACTACCCGAATGATATATCGTTAAAGGTTGATTAAAGGTTACCGTAATTTTTTTTAATGCTATGATTCCAGGAACCGAAACGGTAATGGCAGACATCAGACATCCCAAGCTATTAATCCTAGCTATATTAGCAGACCGCAAGCCTGTCGATTTGCACATATTCAGAAATTACAAGTCGGCTCAGGAGATACTAGATGAACACAATGGAACTACAAGTAAATGATAGATTATATATATTTCCAAAATTTTTTTTTTTAGTTTTCTTTCCCATTTGAAAAGGTTTTATTGTGTGTATCTTTCTGGAACTTTACCTTAAACTTTCTGAAGCTTTGACGACGTCTTCATGGGACCGTAATACGTATATTTATTTCGCTTTACTGTGCTTACAGGTTTTTCATATAAACATGATAATATGTTATCCCTAGAACATTAACAATAATTGCATAATTACCAAATAATTTTATCATAATTATGGAGTATTTTATGAGAAATAACTTAAAAAATCTATCATTCATAGTCTGTTTCTTGTGTCCCCCTTACAAGTATTAAAGGAATTCTGACCACAAAATGTACACTAGGTCCACAAGCCGAGGCGGGCGATCAGGCGTCTGTGGTATCTCTAGCCGCCCCGCCCCCTCCGAGCGAGCAGCTGGTGTGGCAGGCCGCGCGCGCCACGGGGGCAGCTCCTTCCTACTTCAGAGCTTCTGGCAGGTAGGTGTTCCCTGCATCCATGCCATAGCAGCTGGTGTGGCAGGCCGCGCGCGCCACGGGGGCAGCTCCTTCTCTATTTGTATTCCCTATTATATGTAATTTTGGGCAATAGTTTTTGTAATATTGTGGTATCTTCTCGGGTCTTGAAAGCTCTTGAGAAGAAACTAGACTGAAATGGGCAATCTCCTTTCCTTTTATAAAAAGTTCTGTACTAAAAGCCTTCTTGTTGATTCTGAGATCTTAGTTTCGTAGACATTTTAGTTTCGTAGATATTTTAGTTTGGTTTTCTATTAAAGCGTATTTTTTAGCTTTTTAAACTATTATTTATTTTTATTTAATGTTTCTTCTCACAAGGTACTTAGACGGAGGTTTGATGGGCAACAACCCGACATTGGATGTCCTGACTGAATTGACAGAGTTGAATCTCGCCCTTAGAGCCACAGGCCAACTTGAAGAGGCAAAGAAAACTAACTTGAAAGTTGTGGTTTCTTGCGGAACTGGTAAGTGTCCCATGAATTTATACATTTTTACTCTTTTTTAGTTACCGCATCGAATAATTCTTAGTGTCACAATTTATTTTACAACAAATTTTACAATTTTTAAAGAGCCAATTAAATTTGCAAATACAAATGGCGCCCCAATTTAAGAGTTTTGATAGTAAATAATATTTTTTTTACATATGGAACTGAAGAGCCACAACTTTACATCGAAAGAGCCACATATGGCTCGCGAGCCGCAGGTTGCCGACCCCTGACTTAGATAAATGTTGAGTGTTAGGGGACACTAAACCTTTATCTAAGTCAGGGATATTATATTATGTATTTTATAACATTTAGGTCTCATTCCCGTAACAAAGCTAAAGGACATAGATGTATTCAAACCGGAGAGTGTGTGGGACACAGCGCGACTGGCCTTCGGACTGAGCTCTATTGGACGCTTGTTAGTCGATCAGGTAATTCGTGTTTATAACTAGAATGGCAGAGCCTTTTCAAATTAATAACTAAAACTACAGATAATGTACATTAAATTGTAATTTAGCCAATCGAATAGGAGTTCAAAAAAATCAGTAAGTACAAAATTTTGCTTGTTTGTATATTTTTATTACTTAATTTTTTTTTATAATTTCAAAAATTAAGAAATAACTTCAAAGCTGCCGGGTTCACATACTTGTTAAATTACAATGTAATGATCATATCTATTGCTGATGTTTGTTTGTGTATAAGTTGCGCGCACATGTATTGGATTGCAAACCTTAACAGCCAATTCTGAACCTGGCACTGAACTTGACCCTGATATTTTTTTCTTGTTATTTCATAAATAGCCAATTTCTTGAGATTAAATAGCCAATCTCTAATTCTGTTTTAATTTTTAATTAAAATAGTAAATACCTAGATACTGACATTAGTCGGGTTTTGCAGTTTGTTTTTTTTTTCAGGATTTTTATTAAACCAAGGTAGATGTGGGTATATACAAAAGAAAAAGAAAACATACAGTACCTTTTTCTCCTGTGTTTCTCCAATATATTTTCGTTTTTATCAACGAGCTTAATTTTATAAAAAAAGAAATGGAAACTTTTTCCCTTCCATTGACGGAGCTTTTTGTAATTATCAATATTTTTTTAAATAACGATTGAATTTCGACCTAATGGCATTTGCCATCAGGTCGAAATTCAATCCCCAAAAACTACATTCATTAACTGCGTTGTTGCAGGCGACCCAAGCAGACGGCAGAGTGGTCGAACGTGCTAGGGCGTGGTGCTCAGGACTAGGCGTACCTTACTATCGGTTCGCGCCGCAGATGTCGAAGGACGTAGCCATGGACGAACGGTCTGACGAGGTCCTCGTGACCATGCTGTGGGAAGCAGCCGCCTACATGTACACCCACAGGGACAGAGTAGCTGAGTTAGCAGCGCTACTTACTTAATGATAATGGTGAGATGTTAATTTTTTTTTTGTTAAATGGTATAAGACTCTTATAGTTATAAAACGCACTTATTATGGTATTAGTTGTTGTTTAAGTCACAAAATAAATAAATAGGATATTATTGGGCTTTCTATTCCGCCTTTCGTTTCGTCGACTCACTTTTGTTCGCCTCCTCACTTCGGTGGATTAGAATGCCCAATAATATTTTATCGATGGCTGACCTCAAACTCAATTTTCCGATTCATATAATTATACTCACCAGCTTGAAAACAACTATATACTTTACACGTTGACATTTTCAGAACTATCGCAGCATGAACCGTCAGCCTAAAATTCAGGACAGATTTTCTCATGTCTCACGGATTACAAAATACTATGTTTATTCAAAATAGTCATGATTAATTTGCAACAACTTCTGCTAAACTCATTTCAGTGAGACAACTGTGCTCACAAATTTACTTTCCCTATATATAATTCCGTTCTTTTTTTTTTTTGATGACGGGGTGGAAGATCCTCATCGATGTCCTCCGCCCTTGGGGAGGCGAAGGGGTCTGTCGGACTCTTACCGACTAAATGCCACCCCGGTGTTCCGCTATCTGCCTTTGATCGGGGGAGCGAGAATCGCCATTGCATTCTTCCGCAACCCCCGATAGATAATACCCTACCCTACCTTATCGTATCGGCCTCTTGTGTTTTTGATATTTAAATGATATTTATTTTTATGCAAGTATATCCTCAAGCACAGAGCCTGCCTTATAGTAACCAGTTACCAGTGGAGTCACTAGCGCTTTGACAAACCCTCCCCTCCCCTCCCCCTTCTCCTAGAGTTCTACAGATCGTGTTT
This sequence comes from Euplagia quadripunctaria, assembly GCA_963859945.1. Taxonomy (NCBI): domain Eukaryota; kingdom Metazoa; phylum Arthropoda; class Insecta; order Lepidoptera; family Erebidae; genus Euplagia; species Euplagia quadripunctaria. Next base: position 5,888,083 of record OY982574.1, read on the forward strand.
TATTCAACAAGAATAAAACACTTTTGTCGGGTGAATGGCTTCGTCAATTGGATTCTCTGTCTGTCTGTCAAAGTCTGATCTGAACTGTAACCCCTGAAACGAGGTTTGAAACTAATACAACCTCTTTACTTAACTTCAGTATTGCCTCATTCCCATAGTTAATAGATTCATCTCTTTTTGTTTTAGCTGCTGGTACAAAATAATTGGTCTGCACATAAAATGAACACAAAATTAAAAATAAAAGCTTCCGTGAATGGCATATTTATTAAAGATATACGGTTGACAGGTTGATTAATCCCTTGACAAGGAGCCCCTGTTGGGTCCGAACCTAAACCGGGAACACGTGAGTACTACCGTATATATTTAATAAATACAAAATTTTTTGAAGTTAACGGGATTAACTTGTACAAGCTTTTGCACAATAATGATAGGCTTCATTATTATTAAGATAATAAATAATAATATATTGTCGTTTCTTATATTTATATTGTAATACGTAAGTAATTCAAACATGGCAGGGTTTTAGTTATGTGATCGTATTAATATGTGTATATTTAAAACTTTATTTTATGACAATGAGAACAAGTTTATAATGATATATAATTTATTTCATAATATATGAGGCACACATAGGACACACATAGCAAATAGTACCTACATTATGTTAATTATCAATTTAGTAACATGTATTTATTGTTGGGCAATGATTGTGTATGATGTGACAGCTGCGAATAGTTCATAGAAAAAATAATAGAGAAGCTATAATAGACTGTAATGGCCGTTAATGCAACTGTTACTTTGTTAATATTTTTCTATAATTAATTTTAATAATGTAGAATATGTAGAGCCTTATTTGGTGCTTAGCTTTATCATCTGTATGTACCTATCAGAAAATAATGCGTATTAGTTGTTATATTGTTACTTACGCACTAGTAATGCATATGTATATGTACTGTCTGTCTGCACTCAGAGATGTTCGATGGACCATCTATCAGTATACATTTTCTATAAAGGCGACTGGCCTGTTGATCTAGTGGTTAGTGACCCTGACCGCTATGCTTATAGGTCGTGGGTTTCGATTCCCACCTTAGTCTGGGTGTTCTTTGTGTCCGTTGTTTCTATGTTTGTAAAGTCCCCCGCGACACATGAGTAATTCCTAATGCGGGAGTTGTCTTTTTTTAGAGAATAAAGAATAAAAAATAATAAGAATCTGTATACAAAATCATAGCTGAACTAACCGTTAAACAGCTTTGAGTTCTGCGGTTAATGTTTAGGTACTTTTGAAACATTTAAAACAAATGGTTCAATATCGTGTCTCAGTGTCTATACGCTGCCAAAGAAAATAATTAGCGACAGCAATTAAGTTCTGAATAGTTTGTGTCTCTTCAAATAAAAATTGTAGTTGTAACTCTTATGTACCTATACTTTTAAAATTTATTTTTGTATATGTATGTATGTACCTACACTTTCAATACTAAGTCTTGGTGTTTTTATGTATATAGAGCAATGGCAGGACGACATGTGACTATATGTATAAATGAGATTATTACCAACAGTATATGTATATTATGAAAAAAGGATACCCACACCGCCCTTCAACAGGGTACCTACACCCACAAAGCGCTTCAACAGGGTACCCACACCCACACCGCGCTTCAACAAACTACCCACACCACCCCCCAACAGGTTATCCAAACCAAATATTCTCGTATTTATCGGCAATTAGTTGTAGATTTGCCGCGTCTAATCGATACGAGGCTTAACAACAACTAAATATTTGTGTTGCAATCTCAGCCTGCTATTATGTTGTCATGCATTGCTATAGTATTCTTATATAGATTAGCAATATTATCATGAGATTTATATAAAGAATGTGTACATTCCTTACTAGTTAATATAGTGGCGTCCATGAAATGTTGTTATAATAGATCTCGATAATTGATTCAACTAGTTACCATTAGCACCAGTAATGATACTTTATTTTATACGGTCCAGCAATCATTAAATGTATTTTATTTATACCTTAGCATAATAATTTATACTTTATCTCAATAAAATTGTTTTTTTTTTTAAATCGATGGGAACGGCTCTTGCTGGAGCGTTTTAGTATGTGCGTAATCTTTGTGCTCAAGAGCGCTTTTACAGTGTACGGCTGAAGCTAAGCCACACTGGACTTGTGCATACTGGGTTAGCCGTCGATTGCCGGCCATCTAGCGTGGATATATATGACAATAAACCCGTAAGACAGCCAAGCTTTTCATTACTTCCACTTTCAACTTAAAAATCTGAATAAATAACAGTAAATTATTAAGAGTTGGAAGTAAGTACGACTGGCATGTTGGTCTAGTTGCCAATGATCCTGACTGCTAAGCTAGCGGTCGTAGTTTCGATTCTCACCCAGGACAAATAATTGTACGATGAGCATGATGATTTAGTCTGTCTGGATGTAATTTATCTATTATATGTATGTATTTAGAGATATATAAGTATGTTTATCAGCAGTCTGGTTACCATAATACAGGCTCTGCGTAATTTGGGATCAGACGGGCCGTGTGTGAGAAGTTATTAAGTTATAAGACCCCAATCTCTGTTACTTCTTTATTTATTCTTAACTCCCGATCTTTTCGAAAATCTGTGCTAGTTTTCATATACCTACGTAAAATTAGAAATATACCTAACTGGTAAGGTAAATATTTTTTTAAGTTATAGAGACATAACGTACACAAGTGTTTGTAATAGTCTAATAATGGTTTATTTTGATCGACGTAGACGTAGCCGGAGATAAAAAGTGAGTGATTTTTCGACTGAGTGAATTTCGGCGGTAGCGTAATGTAATGCGTCGGACTTGCGATCGAGTGGTTGCGGGTTCGAATCAAACACAGTGCACTATGAACCCACTCCTAACACAAGCATTTAGCTTAGCTGGAGGGGTTAACAAGAATACAAGTTATGTGTGACCCACGTTGCTAGTATTCTTTAAAAAAATATATATGAACAGGTTTAAAGTTAAAATTCACTGTATTGAATATATATAGTTACTATATTGAGCACTTTTGCTTTTAACCACTGGGAAAAAAACCCTGAGCATTATTGCGTTCTTTAGAGCTAATTTATCTTTGTTGGTCAATTCACTGATAGTATTAATTATGAGGAACACCAAAATTGGGACACAAATATTGAAGATGGCGTATGTGCAATACGGTTTAAGAAGTAATAATATGTATACAGCTATTGAATTTTTTTTTCCAATAATATTGTGTGAGATTAAATTTAAGTTACGTAAAATACATTATGTATGTATAAATTATTTACTAGTAAATACTGTTGGTGTATGTATATATTGAAATATAAAAGCATAAATAATTTCAGTGGTTTTCATATTTGGACTGTTCTCGATGTTAAAATAGATCAGTGTTTTAGTTGAAGGTAACTATGGTACTATGTGATAATAACTGTTTGAATGTTATATTTTATTTCATTTGAAATATTAAGTAAATGTTATCATTGGATTTCAATAAAACAAAAGTTATGCAAGCTCTTTTTATTTCTAATAAATCACCTTAATCACAATAGTAACTAACATAGGCTTATACAAAGACTCAATAATATCACATTTCTCATGTGGATATTATTCATCCACGACTAAAACTAACAACTAAAAATTAAATTTTCTAACTACTTAACTAAGTACCACCAATATAGCCCGCAATAAATAAGTAGGTGCCACTTCATAAGTTGTTAAATACAAATGCAGCTCTTCATATTATAGGCAAATAAGTAACATATTAAGTACAGTCACTAAGTACACATAGTCAATTAAATATCCTCTTTTATTCGTCAATGTTACTAATTTTCCGAAATATGAAAGTAAAATTTAAGCTTAAATTTTTTTTGAAGCGCAGTAATTTGAGATTCTACAAGATTTCGTCAAACCCAACGTCAGTCAAATCACAACAAAAATACAACCAAATTCAAATTAAAGAAAAATACTTATGACTGCACAGTGGTGTTTATAAACTTAACATTTATATCGAGGTACTTCGATAAATATGTTTTTTAGTGAACTATAGGAACACAAAATCTTATTCTAAAATTCTGAACGGTAACATTGGTTACGTCGTTTAGAAATATCTGAAACACTGACATCGGACTATCGACATAATATCTTATTAGTACAAATATAATTTTATACTATTGCACGGTCCACATTTTTAATTAGCTGATAGATGTCGACAATCCGTACTGAGCCAAGTCGAGACGTGAGTGAGGCACTACGTTCACAAACAGAACTTTCAACAGCTGCAGCAAATCAGGCTTCAATTATTAAAAAATATGGAAGCAACGTTCATTGGTTTCATTCTCCAAGACCTCAATAATAAAGTTTGCAGTTGCAAATCATGCAGCTGTCGAGTTTCGTTAACACAACCGTTTTACAAACTAAATAAACAAACTCTTGCTTTGTGAATAAGCAACTAATATTTTATTTTGCAATCGATATTACTACGAGAACAAGGACAGCCTTATAGTCTTAATATTGTTTCCTTTTCCATCACCAATATTTATCCTATTAACTTAGTTCTCATAGTATTTTCGAATTATGGAACAAAACATTTACACTTTCTATGAACAAATTCAGATGATGACAATGATTTGAACACAAAATGGAATAGAGCTATAAACAATTTTTATTGAATTAAAAAAAAGTTAAATTTTTGCATCGGTATATTTGGCTGCATTTTTTAATAAATCGATAAAATTAGATGTCCAGAATAATCAAAAAATAATTTAATTATTATTAAATAACAATATATGCTTAGTTAATTTATAAATTTGGTTGCAATACATCATATTATCTACTACTTTAATATTATTAACAAAAATCTGTACTAGAGTACACTATTCTTTATAAATGCTACAACATGATCCTGGGAAACCATTTCACTTTAATATTCACTATTGGTAACAATTTCGTTACAAATAATATATTTACGGAAGAAATAAACGTATGAGCAAAGTATAAGCACTTTGGCACAAATTTCACTACGAAACAGGAAAAAACTATAAGTTTATAATATTTTAAGGCTTAAAAACAAAAAATAGACTCGAAATACCGAAATAGAATTTTCACTAAAATTGACACGCTTTGGAGTGTTTGCAATAATACTAAAACGTAGATATGTTTTATAAATCGTAAGTTAAAGCACTGTTATAAAAGGCACCTTGTGATTATGAATTTATGAAATAATTATTGTCACCAAAGCATGAGAATTTTAGTGAAACACAAGGTTTACGTATTCAAGATATGCCAGCTCTCACCCAAAGCCCAATTAAATTAATAACACCTAAAATCTAGTTTCTCTCGCACTCAGATTTTAGCAACCATACACAGCCCTTCGACTCGTAAAGATTAATGTAATCGTTTACACGAGTCCTATCGCACTCCTTAAACAAATATCACAATATGTAAACCTTTGGCACAATATTGTAAAGAATATTTTCTTTTTTAAGTAAGTACACATTATTCTGGATAGACCTACATTTTTAATGTAAGCATATAAAAAGTGCAATTCATACATTACATAAAAAGTTTCAGTGAGAAATAAGTCAAGAAATAAAATTAAAAAAAAGAATTATGGATGGAAACTAATACAACGGTGATTATGGCAGTGCATAATATTTTTTTTTAATGTAATAAAAACATTAAAATGCAAAATGTACGTTAGTTCGTAGTTTCTTAACGATATTGTGCCTTAGATGTGTATTCAAAGTATTGTACGTCACACAGAAGCTTTATACGGCAGTTTAATAGTCGTCCGGTAATTCCATGTTCGCGATTAAGTTTTTCTTCTCTTCTTTGCCGGGCTTAGAATCTAGAAGCAGCGATGGCCGTATTGTAGTTCTTGGCTCGAAACATGGCTGTAACAAACATTATTAAATTAATTAATACACATTTTAATAGGTAATATAAAAATACCCTCACACTTTAATATTAAGTATTTTGTATTATTATTAAAATATTATCATGCTTTATACGACTGGTCGTTTATAAAAACAATATTAATCCCATGCCAAGCCGTTTATCGATGAAAGGATAGTCATTCTTCGACCTTCATCAATCTTATCATAAGCTTAAACGTTTTTAACATACCTATTAGAATGTATTCTTATTTGTTGATAGTATTTGGTTATTTTTACCACGTACCGTGACATCGCGAAATTTGAAGATAAATTCATGCATTACTTTTATTACTAAATACTATTTACTTGTGTAATATGAAGACCATAGGCATACTATATTTACTATTGTTAATAAAATTTAAAAATTAAATTGTTATTTTGAGTTAGTAAGCGAGTGAACTCAAAAGCTAAGCTAAATGTAAAAACAAAATGTGAACCTTATAAAACGGCAAGCTTACACCCAAGCTCATGGCTGTTGACTTGCCCAAGCATTATCAACCTGTGTGGAAAGTGTATGGGTTCGTTATAATTCTTGTTGCTAATATTTTCACTAATTTTACTTTGTACACGTCAACCAGTTCACTGGCCACTCTTTGTAGTCTCAAAGGTATCAATTCTTCTGTTCATCAGGATTATATTATGCAATAAACATACCATGTCTGGTCTGTTGGTCTAGTGGTTAATGATACTGACTGCTGAGCCAGAGGTCATGTGTTCGATGTCCACCCAGGAAAAATAATTGTGTGATGAGCATTATCATTTGTTCTCTGCCTGGGTGTGGTTTATCTATAGTATGTTACTATGTATTTAGAAATTATTGTATTAAGAAATATATAAGTATGTTTATCAGCAGTCTGGTTACCATAGTACAGAATCTGCCTAGTTTGGGATCAGGCGGCCGTGTATGAATATTATATGGTATCTTTTCTGATATTTTTTCGAAACACAACTTGCCATAATAAAAACATAAAAGATACGTGCATCTACACCTCTAGATGGACATGCAAAATCCGTATAAGCTACATTGACTATTTCTTAACAATTTCATTTGGACTACCTACTTCTCACTTAGCGTATTTTAAGAATAATCAATTACGTATGGTATGAAAATATATTAAAAGGCCCCTTGGACATAATGTCAAGATCGCCAATGATCATAACCGCAGATGGTCATGATCGCAGTTGGTCATTATCTTATATTTTGTGACATTTTACTAGACTAACATCTCAGTTTCATAATTCTAATCTTGCATTTAGAAATCATCTAGTGAATTTAATTAATGTAGTTATATATGTATTTGTTTTTTATTTAGGTGTTTATATTTCTGTTAATATAGTACCTAGTAGTTTATAAAGTCTTTTTTTTGTATACAACTAAGTTCGCCATCCAGCCTGTTGGCCCGGCCGATATACAATTGCTACACGGCCAACTAGACCGGACTTCAGAGCTAGTTAATTGCAGTCTTCCATAAATGCGTTATTCAATAAAAAGATATTTGTGCTAAATATATAAGAGTCTTGATGGACTTCCTTTAGAGAAAATTCTTGGTATTTACATTACGATTGGTGTGAAAATATTAAATAGAAATTGTGTTTAGTTGCAATCACATTTAAAACATTCGTCACACATTCAACATGCAAATTTGGTTAGCAAGAAACAAGGCAGAAATGTACTAATTCGAATCTCTGATAATTTTCCCTAGTCGTAGATAAAGAGGCAATATTATTAACGGCCTACTTAACTTTTAATGTTCTAAGTACCTACCTATTTAATTTTACAACCTTATTTATTAACAAACAACCAATGACCTGCCCTCATTTTGGTATTTCTCATTTTTATTAAATTATACTTAAACGTACCTAAAATCCACTTTAATAGTCCAAAAGAATCTGGTTTATTTTGAGTTAAACCTGTGCTATGCCATGTGCCTAGTAATTTAGCCAACAACATAAACAAAATTGGCGACGTGCGAGTCCACAATGGATGTATACAAACATCATTCATTTATAAAACACGCGACTGTCATTCGTGCCAGTCGCGTGACATCTAGACAAATGATTTAATTGGTATATTTTCATATTTTTTGTTACAGACATCAGTGACATGTTTTTGGTCTCCTTCGAATTAGTACCTACAATTTCCACGAGTGGCCCATTGATTCATATGGTTATTTCGCAAACTGACTACGTCAATTATTAGTTCGATTCTCACAAGCTGGGTACACTTTGTATCCGTTAATATTATTGTATGTTTGTTCTCAGTATGTAGCTAGTAACAATTCTTAAGGGTTCGAGTATTTATCCATAATTATGGTTCTTGAACTTTTTACTAAATATATTAAAAATGTGTTACAATATTGAAAATTAATGCTTAAATCATTTGATGGTAGTATATAGTAATATGTTGCATATGTATTTTAATAACAAACGCCTTGAACCCTGTCAATAACCGAATAGCTCCAAGAAAGGCAAAAATCTCCGATTTATAGTTCAACAATTATCACACTCTTTTCTTTTATCGTGTGGAAACCCCCACGGGTCATCACGTCACCGAGGTTGAAGTGGTATGTCGGACTCGAACCGACTAAAACCACATGGTGATCCGTCACAAGTAAGCCTATTGCAGGGGACCCGGGATACCTTAGGGAGGAACCTTCCGAGAACCTCTTGATGATAATATGTATTGATACACCGTGAAGGCACCAAGAAAACAATGAGCGTACAAATTTAAATCCTACCACTCTTGTACACAAGCATAATTAATTTATATTTCGATCTCATTCTAACTGTATGAGTTCTCGTATTCTTTGGTTTCTGCAGTATTTATCCATAAACAAATGTGTGTGTAAACCTCATCAGACTGTTGGAACTACCTTCTTTTGTTTACGCTACTTGCTTACAATAAGTACTGATCATTAAATGCCGTGTAAACAATACGGTGAACATTCTACTAAGGTATAGCAGGCAGTGCAATAATAATCTACTGATTCTGACCGATAGGTACGTGTTCGATTCCCGACTAATAACATATTTTACATAGGTGAACCTAATGTGATATTCGTTCTTTAAGAATCTACTAAGATGATTTAGAGACATATAAATCATAGTGTGTGCATTTTTAAAAGGGTAGTAATATAAATTATTATACTACAAGTTTTTATCTATACAATACAGTAATATATCAATATCTAACCCAAAAGTAAAAATATACCCAAAAAACTGTAGGATTCTACAATCCTGCGCACAGTGATTGTTGATTTGATGTCATTCCGTTTGTAGGATGCAATGATAGTTAAACTTAAAACTTACAGTTTCACAAATGTTCATATTGCAACAGTTTTCAATGGTAATCTCGCACTGGTCAGGTCGAGCGGTCATCGGTGTTACGTTCTTGTTTACTATTATACGCTTCTTTATTCTGAAATACAACAAAAATCAATTAAAAATAAAATCTGCCTCCTTACTTGTAATGTGATACAACGTGGGAACATACGTCACTCATACAATACATCATCACGTAGTCAATTGATATGATACCATTGATACCTCATAGACAAACGTTGAAGATCTGTCTATTGATAAATTTAATAGGTACTTATCATAACTAATATCATAAATGCGGAAGTGAGTTTGTTTGTATGTTATTCGCGCCTTAACTACTCAACGGATCAACATGAATTTTGTACGTCCGACATCCACTTTCGACTTGATATATATATATATATACATGTACATATCGACAGATAACCGATCTTTATCACACACGTTGCCAGGGGCACAGAAAAGGTCTACCTTAGGGTACCTTTATCGAAAAAAAAGTATTGTCCCCAAGAGATAGAAAAAACTAAAAAAAAAACCCAAGGAGCCGACCGAATTTTCCCCCTCCTCTCTACAAATATAAATTATTAAGAAGTTGCGTAACAATAGGGTGGCAGAGCGGGCCCCAGGGCACAAAAGGCCCTAAACACAGGAGGCACTAATTACAAAATGTATTAAAAAATATGAATTTTATATTTAATCAGTATCAGTTATCTAATTTAATAAACTTAAAAAAACACACGAGTTAGATAATAAAAGCCAAGTCAGACCCACACATATCTGATGATTTAGCCACGAGCCTCGAATGGTATAGTTACGCCACTGTTAATAAGAATTATTATCTGACGAGTGGGTATATGATGTCGGGTGTGCATATCAGGTAGTCAATATATTCAAATATAAGGCACTACATACCTGGGACGTTTCTTCAGCTGAAGTATCTTGGTTACTAGATATACACAAAGCAGGAATAGTACTCCAACTAGGATAGATAAAGCCAATATGATTGAATCTTTAACAGAATCCCAATTACCGTCGCAACTAGGAATTATATCATCAACTATTTGCGATAAGGAGTGTAAAGATCTAGAAGCATTTTGAACTTGAAAATCGTCTGACGGTTTAGGTAATAACTCTGCTTCCTTTTGTTTGATTGTGCAACTGAAATGATAGGAAAAAGATTCATTGCATAAAGGTGATTTTAAATTTGAAAGATATTTCATTTTCAGTGAGATGAAAAACTGTATATCAACTTGTCATTGTTATTTGGAGTATCAAATATTCAATTTAATATAAATTGCTTAAGGTCCATTTTAGATTGAATATCAATGTTTATCACTTACTTGCAAACTGGGACGGTGGTCTCATTTGAAGCTACTGTCGTTGTTGCTTCGGTGGTTGTGGTAACTATTTTTAGTTTTTCACATCTTAAGCCCTCATAATCTCCTATACATTGACAAACTGGTTCATTATTTTTATCCAATGAACATGTACCATGGTTCAAACAATGACCTTGGCACACATCAATTTCACATCGTCTTCCGGAAAAACCAGCTTTACACCTAAAAAATACAAAAATAACACATAATTCAAGTGGAAAATACAATTCAGACAATTAAGAAAAGGAATTGTAATAATTTTACCTGCATTTGGGTTGACCTTCTGTAGTAAAACTACAGTCCCCTTGTAAACAATAGTTCTGACAGACTGAAATATCGCATCTCTCACCGGTGTAGCCAGGCTTGCATTTACATATTGATCTCCCGTTGACCTTCGTTCCGTGGACGCAGAATAAACCAACATCAGTTGGGACGTTGAACGAATCATTGATGACAGAATTGGTTTGCGATAAGTTCGCTAGATCTTTGCACTCGCCCTGACCGCTTATTTGCTCTTGGATGGGATAGTTAGCTGCGATACCGAAGGGCATTTCGTTAGTAAACTCTATGTACTTTATTGGTTGAGCATCTTTCGGGGGATTTTTTGGTAGCCTCCAGATGGTCCTGTAGTCCAAATCCACCCAATATATTGAATTTTTGGAAATGCTCAGCGCGTTTGGTCGATGGTTTGTGCCAACCAGTAAAGTCTTCCTATTATTTCCATCCAAGTCCGCACTCTCTATTGAATAATGTATGCCCTCTCTGTCATCAGCCCAGTATATTTTCTTAGTCATCTGGTCTATCGCGAGGCTGACTGGCATGTAGATATCGCTGTCTATGAGTACATCTCTTTTAGTTCCATTAAAGAGAGCCCTCTCAATAGTGGGCTTCATAATATTAGTGTTGGTCCAATAGATGTACCTGTAATGTGTAAATTATTGTAAATAAGTATGTAGTACCAATGGATTCAGGTCTCGTAATCTGCTAAGATGATATTAGTAACGTACCCTCTACAACTATCTACAGCAATAGCTCGCGGGATTTCATCGTCCATCTTGATTAGAAGATTTCCGTAAAGATCGTTCCTCGACCCGGGTTTCATTGATATCCAGTATATACTCCTTTCGATTGTATCAGTCCAGAAGAGCATTCCTTTGACAGGGTCGAAAGCTAATCCGTGAATATTTTCATATGATCTTCTTCTGACTAAGGCTTGGTGTTTCTTAGTTGCTAAATAGTAACTGAATATAGACGCGTTGTCGTTTTGTTTGTCGGCAAACAACAACATGTTATGTACAGCATCATACGCTAAAGCTGTAAGATCTCTGTACTGTACGCCTTCACTAGATGTCTTTGTATTATTGGTATAAAATTCAAGTTGACTTCCTGTGGTTACTGCAATATCTGTAACAAGAAAAAGAGTACATTGTTTAAGGCAGCAAGAAAAAGTACTTAAACAGGTTTAATAAATAGTTTTTATCAAACTATTATATGTTGTCATTTGATCAAATTGTAAATTTTTCCATTCAAAATTTTGGTGATACTAGTTTCAGGGTACCTTTATTATTTGAATATAAACAGATGATTCTATAAAGGTTTTGAATTCAATCATAAATACTATTATTTTTAATCTTTTATTAGGAAAATCTATAGACAGTACTACAGAATTTAGTTTGACTTGACTACTTAATAATAATAACTTTACATAATAATATTAATATTACTATTTACGCCCAGATAATAAAATAATTCCATTCAAGATACATTTTGTGAAAATTTCAATTATTGATTTCACGTGACAAAATAGATATTTTAGAAGTTATTTTCTATTCGGTTGCGTAATGTCGTGACTGCAAGCGCTGTCGGCATTTTTGGCAACGTTGCAATTACTTGCGTCACGTGACCAACAAAACATTGAATTGTCGAGGTTAGTTACCTTATGTAATTAGTTATTTACTAATGTCGCGTGATTCAGTTCCGATGAGTATAACGTAATATGTATAATAATATAACATTTGTTGCCATGACTACATTAAACTATTATCTTGGAAGATACAATTGCCCTAGAGAGTGCGTAATGTTTGTAAACATTGTAAGTCTCGCAACAATGTCTACGGCTCGAGTTCTATGCATTTTATTGGTAATGTTCCCTTTATCAACAGTTCTGAAATCACCATTTTAAACTATTAAAACAGGTAGGCACTTAACAAAATGGAACCAAAGAACAAGGTCAGTCTAAAAAAAATCCTATTTTTCTATTCCTATGCAGTTTGGTTGTAAATAATGTTGTTGTGTAGGCAGATATACAGAAAGAGTTTGGATAGTGTTCAATTAACAGTCCCGTGATTTTGGCATCACTGTGACGTTAACAAGATAAAATGTTTACATTACTTCACTTTTTGTTCACAATACTTCTGGTTATGAACTTTAGTTGCTATTAAGAAAAGTAAACGAGAGAGGTCAGAATTTCACACTGGTAATAAAATAAAAAATAAAAACCGTACAAGTAAGAGTCGTCCTTGCGCACTGAGGGTTCCGTAAGCAAACAAACTTGTATAATACTCTAAGATTTTTACCCATCTCTTCCGATAGACAAACTTAACTTTGCAGTTCTAAACACACTTATGCTGTCAGATCTTGCTTCTTACCAAAATTTCACGACTCTAGGTCAATGATTTTTTTACAGCTTCGAGGGAGCGCAGACATAAGTATTTGGTTTTGTTTCAACTTGTTACGTCCACGGGTTCCTGAGAAAAAGGGTCTTGACAGACAGACAGACAGACGGACAACAAAGTGATCCTATAAGGGTTCCTTTTCTTCCTTTTTAACCGACTTCAAAAAGGAGGAGGTTCTCAATTCGATTGGTATTTTTTTATGTATGTACACCGATTACGCTGAGATTTATGATCCGATTTACGTGATTCTTCTTTGGTTTGATGCGGAATAGTTGCCATTTGTTTGACCCAGTAGTTTTTTTATGAACATTTTTGTTTACGTGGACGATGTAATTTTAGTTTGTGTACGGCTTTTTTAGGAGTTATCATTTAGGTTGATTATATATTATTATTAACCCGTGTTCCGATAAGTGGGTCTTAGACTACCTGTCATTGAATCGGAGCGAGCGTGCGGAATAGGCCTACCCATAGCTACTTAAAAAAATTACTATTTAATACATGACAATAAAATGCAACGAAATGTTATAGTCTACTTGATGTAATCTAGAAAAATCCTACTGTAGTTTACAGAACAACCTATTACAGACACTAAAAAGTAAAAAATAAAAAAAACTACCTTTAAAAAACCGACTTCAAAAACTAATACACATTACAATTTAATACACCTCTTATGCAAACCTTGTTTGCATAAGAGGTGTATTAAATTAAATCTTTATTAAGTTATTTTATTCTTTTTAGTTTTTGAAGTCGGTTTTTTTAAACGTAGTTTTTTTTTCTTTTTCCTTTTCCTACGGAACCCTAAAAACGTAAAAGGAGCTCACAAAATTGCACTCTTTCTTTATAATATTATTAGTATATATTATTACTAGCAACCCGCCCCGGCTTAGCACGGATACAAATTATACACCTAAACCTTCCTCATGAATCACTCACACCGCATGAAAATCCGTTCAGTAGTTTTTCAGTTTATCGCGAACAGACAGACGGACGCAGCGGGGGACTTTGTTTTATAATATGTAGTGATACATCATTTAAAACAAATTAATTTGGTGTATATATATATAATAAATTATATTTGGTGACCTGGTAAAAAAAAAAATCGTAACTATGAGACAAAAAGTATTATTGTTTTTAAACTTTCGCGACTTTGATACATATTACCACCGTGACCACGATCGGTGCAATTCGAAACGTCAGGTAACCAAGAGGTATTATACCTTTTAAATATTATCCCGATAAGTCCCGAATTACATACCTAAAAAGTATCATAAATAATTACAATAAGAACAAGACTTATTTAACTAAATAAAACATCTCGGGTGGTCGCCTGCATTCAGATTATCTAAATATGTAATCTCAAATTCACAATTGAAATATTTATGTCTACCTTTGCTGATAAATATTAAATAGCCATTAGTTTTTTATGTTTTGTATTTTTTTACTTTAATGCTTACTTTATTGAATATAGTAGGGGTGTACATTTTAAAGTCAATTTTTTTTTTGTATTTGTTTAAGTAATTCACCCAGTTTCTGAAAGGCTGATCAAAATATTGTTCAAACTTATAGAGCTGTTAAGTTAACAGCGGTGTCAAATTAATTAGATAGAGATTAAATTAGATACTTGTCTATGATCAATTTCATTGCACATTCGAATTGACATAAGAATTTACAATAAAATTTTACATTTGACACAAGCTCATCTGATGATGAAATCAAAGTGCCTAACCATGCTTTGATTTGATTGATTTGACTTGATTCGATGATTGATCAGCATCCTTTCAGAAACTCGAACAGTCAGCGGCTCACTCATTTAGTAAGACGCGCTAGTTCTTGTTCGCGTGGTTTGCACTAAGCCTAGAGTGTAAAAGACGATAAAAGATGCCTGAGCGCATCCCGAGAAGACTGTCTATTAGCCTGTTATTTGGGTTTCGGGTCTCATAAATCTCTTCAGAAGGCTGTACAGTGTGCACGTATGTGTGCGTGTGTATTTGTATACAGTGTTTACATCCTGATTCAGGCCTTGAAAAAATAATATTCTTACTACCTCAAAAACGCAGTTTCATGATGGGTGAATGCATCAATACCTAATATTTATGCACATTCATCCATCCAAAAACCACTTAAAACCAAATAGTTAACAGTGAAACAGGTTTATTTTAAAAACTGTTAAATGCACTAAACTTAAAATAAATGTAAGAGTTTATGTTGGCGTGGGCTAATATCTTCTGAGTGACACGATAAGTATTGTTTACATAATTACTGTAGGTTTACGTGACGTCTTAGTTTTAATTTCACATTCGTTACGGAATCTGTTGAAACGGAAATGGTCTGATGCAAGACCTCGTATTTCCTGACCTATATTTAAAACATACTGGATACAGTCTGCCGAGCCAGGAATTATCGAGACGATTAGTCTTCAGCAGGCGATGTCGGGCGCCTACAATACTTGGAAGGACTCTAGGACGGTTATATTGAAGACAATTGATAATAAGATGTTATGCCATGTGAGAGGATTCACTAGAATTCTCTTCGGACGCAAGGTAACAATGGCATGGAGTGTGTGAACATAGCTACTCACAACAGCAGAGCGTACTGTGACGTCATAATGTCAACAGGGTTGCCACTCTCAGAACTCTGAATTTTCACATGTAAAGGTCCACTATCATATGTAATATTAAAATACAATAAAACATCTCGGTGCAGTGGCGTATATAGTAACGAAAATTGACGACTCGTTCGAAATACAAATGCAATAGGTAAATATTTTACTGGTATTTATTAAGGAATATTTACAGGAAAATCGTTTAACAGGGGCCACAAAGTACCTACAATTACGAATAAATATATGATCAAGAAGGTATTGTGTTAGGTTAGTTAACACAGAAATTGTGAGGCCATTTACAATATTAAAAAATTACGCAAATGTTCAAGAAATTTTCTGAGTACGGGTGTCGCGAAGCGCGATGACTAGATTTAATTTTTATTTGAAACTGAAGCATTATAGACAAGATAATTAAACAAAAGATAAAAGCTTAGTTTCGAAGATTCCCATTACATTATATAGAAAACAAAAGTTTCTAATGCGGTCATAAACATTCTTAATTCTTAATCAAAATCGTTGCTTAAACTTCCAGAAGTATCTTTAAATCTCTTCCCAATGTCACGCAAGCAATTTGCGGTCATATAGTAATTTATCTTTGGGAATGAATAAAACTAAAATTTGCTGCGTCACTGTTTTTGTAATGATGTGAAAACGTAATTGCATACATAATAAGTTGACGTAAAATACGTAAGTTATAAAAAAAAAATAATCAGGGTCATAGTTGGACATGTCGACTTGCAACGAACATGCGGTCCCTGTTATCTAAAGCAGTTTTTTGAACACCCCACTTAAAAACGAGGGGTGTTATAATTTAAACAAGTGTAATTGTGTGTCTGTGTCTATCTGTGGCATCATAGCTCCTAAATTGATGGACCGATTTTAATTTTTTTTTTTTGTTTGTTTAACACCCGATCAAGTCATCTTTCAAACAAAATAAAACCGAACTCAAATCAGTTCATCCGTTTGGGAGCTATGATGCCACTGACAGACACACATATACACATTTTAAACTTATAACACCTCTCGTTTTACCGCCGGGGGTTAAAAATCACCATTTCTAAGAAAGCGATTTGTTTTTGGGTGCAGGCTGGGGTCGGCCTATTATGTATGTATGTTATGTATGTAGAGCGGCCATTGGGCTCTACATACATAATTATACACAGAACTGCGCATTCCTGAGTAGGTAGGTACTGGGCGCAGTGGCAAGGTGATCTAAACCTGAACTGATCTGAAAGAATCCAGACACAGCGAAACCGTCTGGTTCGTCGTCTCATATTTACTTACAATTATTCTAGCAATCTAAAACAGTATTGACACTTTATTTATTTATTTTCACCACAGAGTACATAACAATTATATACAGATAAGGTGTAAGTTTCTACAAAATATTTAGTAGATTGTGAGGGTGGACTGGAGCCTGAACTAGGGAAACCCTGTATTTCAGGCCTCCAGGACACTCTCCCGCCATTAAAGTTTAAATTAAACATAACTGTATTGAATACAGGTGAAGTTAAATAAGAAATAATAAAATAAACTAAACGTCTGTGTGTGTGTGTGTGAAACATCACACACTTGATATATCTCTTCATTTATGTATGTTATTATATTCTTAATCTTGATAATATAGTTTTATAAAGCGTCATAGAGCGAGCTCCTTAACCCCTCGACTAACAGTGTGTCATACATAATATACAAACATAAGGTTTGACGTAAGATAAAATGGTTATTGATTCTTTATTTAACGCAGGTCATTGATCAAGGAAGTGACTGATTTTCTGAGTGGCATACTTTCAGATGATTTATTGCATATTGGAAAGTATATAGGCACTATCACTAATAAATCTGTCATTTATGTAATAATAGCAGAACAATAACTCTTATTACGGATCAAAGTCTGTGTTCTTTTTCCTTTTTTAAGAATCAAAGATTAAAAGGAAGAGGAGCTTGCGTTTTTTCAGGCAACAGGTGAGTCAAATGTTGGTGCCGATTCTATTATATATATTAACAACAGAAGAGATTAAGAGATTTCGAATGTGCTATTCTGTTGTAACATCGTATTAAATTTAGTTTGTGTGACAGCACTAAATTTGATTCTGACATTACTAAAAATTAAGTAAGAGTGTTGCCAATACTTAAAAATTAGGATTGAATGACAAAAAGTGAATAACTCACGTTACGCATTACACTCCTGTTCAGCCAAAGGTTAAATTTTTTTCCAATATTTTGTGTGATAAGGTCCCCCATTGAGCATTTTATGTATTTAATATCTGTTTCTATATATTTGTTTTTTTTTTTGTGTACAATAAAGAGTATTAGATGTGTAACTCGAAATTTAATCGCGATAATATTTATAAGGTACAATACCTTCTTGGTTACCTTATAAATATTATCGCGATAAAGTCTTGAGTTACACCTCTAATATGTATCAAAGTCGCGAAACTTTAACCTTTTGACCGCCAGAGCGTAAATGCATCGGCGTGCCCCCCACGCCGATGCATTTACGCTAAATCATAGCGATTCCAAGATCGTATCGATAACCAAATAATTACCGCTGTTTATCGTCTATTTTTTTTGCAATATAATATCACTTACAGCATGATTTTTTTTAATATCATCTGTTGCCCAAAATAATCGTGATTAAACAGTAATTACCAAGAAATGTAAGAAGAGGCATAAGAATAACAAAATGTATTTCATATATTTCAAATTACTTAGTCACAGCACTAGTCACGTTCATGACGTCATCCGCTGTCGGTAAATACCGACTTTGGCGTAGTGGGCTCGTCATTTGCGAAATTGTCCGCATTTAATTTAGGGATGTGTAGCTGACAAACCAGTTATCGACGTTGATTGGAATGAATGAAGAGGGACTGATAAAAGTTCTTAATTTTATTTCATTGTTTTGATAAAAAAATTAGGATAAATTATAAATGTTTATGAATATGTATAATGCATACTTATATAACAAATTATTATTTGGTTTAGTAGTAATTATTATTAATCCGGGCGCCAGAGCCAAAAAAAAACGCGAAATGTGGTGGTCTTTTATAACAATACGATACTTGGCTTAAAATTTGAAGAAAAATTTGTAGAGTTACAGTCCTAAAGTATCTACTTCGACGAAGATACGCGTCATTATTTATTTATATAAAAACTCGTAAATCCATACGCACAATAATATAGTTATTTTATCTTTTGGTACAAGGCAGCATTTTTTATATATATATTTTATAATATAGGTAAATACACCATTTTTAGACGTCTAATATGTAAAATATTGTTTTTCATCTTAATAATGGCTTACCTACGTCATTCTGCAGAATTTCTAAATATACATGTTGAATGATTTCTTAAAAAACGATTAGAATAAAATAGCCCTGTTAATGGAAAAGAATTACTACTGTTACGTGGAAAAATAAATAATTTATTGTAAAAACCCGTATCACACGGACTGAACTACGTAGAATTTTAGACGGCATTGACGTCTACTGTAAAACCTGACATGGCCAAAATATTATAAATATGTAGATATATTGTCTCATTTGAATAGCTATCGGACGAATGACGACATACAATCTCCGTGCTACAATTTTATTTATCAGTTAAGTTTTTAATATATCCAATTTATGAGATTGGGTAGATCCTAATTGGGATAAATTGGATAAATACAAACCGGTATTCGGATATCAGTAAAGTTAATAAATCATTTTACACAACAATCACGCCGACAACCTCAAATCTGGAATGTGGTAGGTATATATCAACAGGATTACAATAATCTTTATTATACACCAAAGTAATAATCTCAACATATATATAACTTTGTATTCATATTAAAAGGCACAGTAGTCACTCTTCAAGTTTGTTTATTTTAATGCCCTCAGGTTCAACTACTCGGTTTGGGTTTTTTTTACGTAACAGATAACCCGATGATATTATTATCATCGGGTTAATTTAATATTGATTATTGCGTTATCGCAACCAATCAATAATTAAAATATGCTACTAAATAAGGTTAAATAGCAATCACTTTAAAAATTAGTCAATAATAATATTGTTTTTAATTTCATTATTAAAAAAAAAACCGTAATAAAGAAATAAATAATTTTAAAGAATAATTTTATCCTCATTCTTCGACGTTGCAGTACCCTACGGGCTCAATAATGAACTGTAATAATAAGTTAATACCGACTTTAAAAAAACTTTGTGATATTATGGAGTGCAATAAACGTATTGAGTATACTATGCGATTCAAATATATAATTATAATAATATAATATAATAATTATAAATGAATGAAGATAATGCCATGGCTGTCAATTCGAACCAACTAGGCAAGGTAAGCAAAACAGATCTTTTTGAAAAAAGCATGAAAACTTAAATTAGATATTTTGTTCTATTAACATTATGTGAAAACGACTGCAAAAGCTAAAGGTATCCAGTATATGTATATGTTGACCGGTCATTTTCGGAAAGTCTATACAATGACCGTTCAAGTTATACTGGACATGAAATAAACCAAACATTCGACACTTAACAAGTTTTGGTCGAATATCGACCAATAGGCGATCTCTAATTATTTTAATAATTTTGAAATCAATAGATTCGGTAATACTAGAGCTAAAAAAGTTAAGTAAAAAAAAATAAAAAATAGGCAGTCATGGGACTGCCGACAGAAGTGTATACTTAAACGAAACGATGAACTTAAAACGTCAAACAGGTTGGTGACATTAATTAATAAAGAGCTGACAGAACTCAATATTTAGATTAGCGCCCTCTAGTGGATATTAGCGTGACGTATATATATATGTATTATTAGCGTGACGGTCACGAGTTCAGCAATCAGCAAAAGTACACAAACGTGGCTAAAGAAGTTTACACTTCAAAAAAAAGTGTGTGTCAGCTCTGACGCACGACTGGAGTTTACAATTCACTGGAGTCTCAGTCTCTCTCTCTCCCTCCCTCCCTCCCTCTCCATGTCTCTCTGACACTGTACATGTAAATATAAGAAACTCGGCTCCGTCGTACGAATTCATACGTACGTACGTACGTCATACGTAGAAACAGAGGACAGTCGGACATCAGGGTCACGTGTCCTGACTCGAGTTTAACATTTTTTTTACCCATTCCAAAAAGTGCACAAGGCCGCTAAAGAAGTTTTCACTTCAAAAAAAATTATGTTACGCAAATTAGTTTTGTGTGTAAACCGTACTTTGTTCTTATTAGAATCGCATTGTATTTTAATTATCTTATCGACATATTTAATAATAGAACTTATTAATTAAATTAGACTTTTCTTCGAAACTTTTATGATATACCTAGCAAGTACTAAAATGTATTCGTTTACGTATATATGGAATTGAAGTAAGTTACATAATTTTATTTCTGTGATCGATTGTCATCGGATTTTGATAGCAGGCGTAATAAAATAATAAAACATGTCTTTTAAAAATATACTCCACAAAATTCTAGATTATTTATGAATCACACGCTTATCTAGTCATGCTTCAGAAGGGAGTGTTATTTTATCAAAACTTTCTAGGTAGGTATGTAATTATTTTGAATGTAGGTTTCGGTTAATCTAACCTTGAAGAAGTACGTGCCGTGATATAAGCATGTCATGTACCTACTCTAAATTTTGGGAATTAAAAGTCAAAATCGATAGTGTTGTACCTCTTTTGTTGTGTGGAAACTCTTGGTGTTACATGGCCGAGGGCAAGACAAGTAATTATATCGCATTCGAACCGATTAAAATCATACAGCTTCTCCGACGTCAGCGTTTGCGGAGAGAGGCAGTTTTGTAACATCGTAGAACCCAACACCTCTTGACAGGTTAGAGCTACCATTTCTGGTGACGTCATCCATTTCTTCCATCAATATCAATCGCCGCCCCGCATTCTGTGACCAATTAATATGGTGACAAAGCAGTCTAAAAAGTGGTCTCTTCCGCTCGCTCGCTCGCTCTCATCTCATAATATGAACAAAATATAATCCCCAAAATCCCCTAAATATTATATTTTCTACTTAAAAATTGTTCCTTCTTTATGTACCTATAATTTGGCATTACTTATTTCTCTCAAATTGGGGAGGCCCCCATATATAAATTTTGGTATACTTATATGTCTCACGGTAAATTGCAAATAATTCAATTTATTACCTGCTGCTTCACTGCTCTTCAATTAATTTGTTTAGTCATCCGTATACGTTGAGCCTCTGATCCTTTTACCGTAATTATCTTATCTATCTAGAGTTCAAACGGTGATAGCCTGAGTTATCGGATCAAATCCCACCTACTTGTAATGTGAACTTTAAGCCCAAGTATGTTATTCGATGAAAGTGTAGATAGACAATTATTTATTGTACAATGTACAGCAACATGAACAGGTACAGTCATTTTAAATGAAGGCATAGTAATAAATGTACTATTGCTTATCGGTAAAACTTGTACGTAAACTCTATTCGTTTTTTTTTTATATCTGCTTGAGTACGTAATTGTGCCAGAGGTTGTAAATTTTAACTTTCAAACGCGTTGTTTGTTAGAAAAATATAAAGATTATCTAGTTTCATTTCATTGTACTACATATTTATAATCTTTCTTATTTTTATTACAGACAATAAAAAGAGTTACGTTCTATTGTACGCAGTGATGTGAACAAATGTTTCTTAGCAGCATATTAAAAAATTGATATTAACAATTTCTTAATCAGTATAATAGCTTTTCGTCTACAGTTATAAATTGTTATATCTGCAATTAATAACCTCAAAATTATTCAAATTCCAGTTTAAATTTAGATTAATGAACAAATAACACACTAGATTCGTCACTTGAGTCAAATGTGGGTAATATAATGTATTAAACTCGATCGATTATCCATTGTTATTTTTAATCGAATCTGCAACATTTCTGGTAATCACTAATTAACTATTTATGGAACTGTCAAAAAAAAATCTTTAATTCTTAAGTAATGTAATGTCTTTGTGAAGGTTGTCTACCTTTAATTAAAAGGAAAACTCTCTTTTCCTTGGATAAGTTGTGTTCAGAACTGATTATGCAATTAGATAATTTACATTAAGGTAGATAGGTTTATTGATTCGTAAGAATCATGTAATTGTTATAGGACAGGATTGTGAAAGGAATCATTTATCGTCCATCTTCCTAACTTTTAAGCCTCTGCGACTAAACTAAATGCTTGTGTAAGGAGACTGTTTTTATCATGTTTTAGTACAATAACTGACACAGATTGATGATACTTGATACCTCTTAGCGTTTTATCATTTTCTCTCCTTTTTCCAAATCTTTTAGGACACACCGCTAGTTGTACAACACCATCGCATCAATTGGCTTTCTAGATCATATGTATGTTTGTTTAGCATACATTATTTACTAGAAGCTACTTAGATGGTAGTTTTAAATCTGTCAAAAAATTACTAGTCATGTTATGTAGTCTGTCAAAAAACTAGTGTATTGTAGTGTTGAAGGGCACACTGTAACATCTTAAAAGATATTTGATAACCTAGGAGTCCTAGGGGGTTAGAGATTTCGTTTCAAGTACCTGAATAGTATTTTCTAAGAAAATAACTTTTTATATAGTACTTAAATTAATTAATTGGCCTGTTGGTCTAGTGGTTAGTGAAACTGACTGCTGAGCCAGAGGTCGTGGGTTCGATTCCCACCCAGGACAAATAATTGTGTAATGAGCATGATCATTTGTTCTGTCTGGGTGTAATTTATCTATAATATGTATGTATTCAGAAATATATGTTTATCAGCAGTCTGGTTACCATAGTACAGGCTCTGCCTAGTTTGGGATCAGACGGCCGTGTGTGATATGTGATATGTGTCAAGTTATTATTATTATTATTAATTTGAAACTGGCTCTATTCCAATCCAATGTTGCTTTTCAATAACCTTGTATATACTCGTATATCTTTACAATCACTAAATCCCTTATCTTCTTCCTAGAGACTATATCAAATTTTTCCTAAGTTCAACGTTTAGTAGTTTCAATTCGCCCGTTGGTTTATTTCCATTCAGAAACTTTACCATATATTTAATTTACTAAGTAAATCTGAGTAGAGCGCTTACTTAGGAGACTAGAATTATTGACCTAATTTAATTTGTTTGTACTTCTTCTGTTTTTACTTATTACATAATTATATACTTACGTCGGTATTCATATAATTTATAATATGATCAGTGTTTAAAAATCCTGAAATTTTCTTATTTCATTTCTGCAAAGGTAGATTGTAATTTTTTTTTGTATAGATAATACAATCACACAGCATCAAATGTGTACGCGTATTGAGTCACAGTAAGCATAAATAAATATTAAACAAAAAAACTTACCAGTAAATTAAAATAAATATTATCATACTTAACAAATCAAAGTTGAAAATGATATAAAATAAAAAGTGCAAACCAGCAGCTCCTCACGTCGGCCAAAACGCAATCAATCAGATGTCGCATAAAACTGCTGATAAGACAGTAAATTAAATCGGGGAACGTGTACAGATAAGTAGGCAACTACCGAAACGTTACGAAACATAATCAAAAAATTTCGTACTAAAACCACGGCTTACGATAGATACTGTTGATACGTATTTGATTACCCCGTATTCGTTGTTTCTGTGTTCCGCGTGCCCATCAACATTTAGTTTTTCTAATGCCTGTAAATGTTACTTTTATACCGGTAAATATAACGTGCATTGATTTACCGGTACATCGGTCGACCGTTACCTTATTGAATCCGGTACCCAATTTACCAGGTATTACGGCGAACACAAATAAATGAATTTGGCACTCTTTTCAGGCCGTCGTATAAACCGAGTAAGTATGATGTACATAATAAACAAATATAAAGGCCGTTAAGAACATTCTGATGTCTAGGTAATTGTTTTATGGTCTAGGTCGGGACAAGGTCAAGATACAATTATTTGTCGATAGCGTTGATAGAGTTCCGCATCAATAGCCGGTACCTGTTCTCTGTATTAATACGAGCATGTGTACAAAAACTGATCCGTTTTACATCAGAAATGCCACACTTTGACATGATTATGATTAATATACGTTTGCCCCTCAAAAAATAAAGAATAAAAATGTCAAACAGGATAATCAACATTAAGTTTAACCAATTTCGTGTACATATACTGGTATGCCTAATACATATCATAATCATTTCAGTCATAGGACGTCTACTGCTGGACATAGGCCTGCCTTAATGACTTCCAAGAAGACCACCTATGGCCTGTGATCTTTACTAGGTCCCCTGTCCATGTAGGTGATGGACGTCCTACGCTGCACTTTCCGGCCGGTGGTTTTCATTCGATAACGTTTAAAATACTACTTTTAAAAAAATATTCTAGATTAAAATAAGATAATTAAGAATAAAAACTAATTTGGTATGACTGGGTCCCTGATTACAGGGACCCAGTTGTGTGTATATTACCACACATATATATTTTATAGGAATAAAAATTGCAAAGTACAATAAAGCACACAAGTGTTATTATATCACAACTAACTAACGGCTTAACTGAATGGATTAAGGAAGGAATAATTTATTTTTTCTGGTCATGGTAACCCACTGTTTTCCCTTTCCCCCCCTTTATCATGACATAACATGGCGTACGTGACATAGAGCACGTCGCAAACAGTTCAGCTTCATCTTTCAAGCTTTTGTTATTATTAAGTATTCAATTACGACGGGTCAACGATGCGAGACCGCTGTAAAGTGCTTAGTAATGAAATTGGTAGCAATGTTTTGACGATTGGTGTTAGTTGACGAGGAATTTGTAGCGTGCTATTTAATGTGATCGTTTGACACACGCAGGTATTCTGGACCTCATACATGCAGATATGAAACACATTCTCTTATAGTTTTTAAGACCTTTTGTTCCACCATTCTAAATATTTTTATTATTTAGTCCTAAGTCTCTATGAATTTTGCACAAGCGTAAATTTGTATACTGTATGTAAATATATTTATACTTGCACTATGTTATTTTTCTATGTTGCATATACAAAATGTGCATATTTTATTAGTTATTGGTGACACATACTACATAGTTTTTAAATTGGTTACTGAAATAATTACACGTATATATAAATGGGAATGGTATACGAATAGTCGTTTGCAAATCAAATTCATCTGAAATATTAGTTAATACGATTAGATTTTTATCTTATATTTTCATCTATGTATAAATAGGTAAAGACAAAACATTTCAGTAAGTATCTTTTTCTCTTCTGATTGTCAATAATTTTCTTTTTTGTTTAGAAGCGATTGACGAACTTTGTGTTGTCAATAAAAAAAACAGGACCAGAATTTATTTTCCTGCTTTCTTTATTGTTATCAATATAATTTAATGAGTTACGGTCGAATTTCGACCTTTGAACAACCACTAATTAAGATAATTCAGTAAATCAAGTAGGTAAGTAACTGTACGCCTCAGCAGAATATTAGCAGAAATATATCCCAAAAGAAAGAAATAAACAAAAACAGGCGCTTCCGTTGGCCATGTTTCACAGCAAGGATGATTATTAGCCAAGTACCTACCCCAGTCCCCTGGTACACTTAATCACTACCAGCTTTTCATTATTAGTACATAAATATTGTTCGCAATTTCGGTTCAACATATCACTGATATTATTTTGTTAAAATTTAAACTGTTTAGGCCATTCTGGGCTACAGAGAGCCAAATTGTTTTAGTGATAAACTTTGATAACCTTAAAAACCCCATTGTTGACAAAGTATGGTTAAAAAATTAAATAACACTATCACTTTTATTATCATCTGTTTATAAACATTGTTAAATTTATTAAATAAATGTAGATGTCTTATCAGTTATCACTTATCTGTTACTGATTTCAATGTCACTAAAATATGTATGTAGATACATATAAAGCCATAAAATATATTACGTAAAACTAAAATTAGTAAACAACATCATTCAAATCTTTAAATTTTAAGTTATTATTAGATTTAATATTATGTACTTATCCTGACTAATATTATAAATGCGAAAGTAACTCTGTCTGTCTGTCGCCCTTTCACGCCAAAACTACTGAACCGATTTAAATGAAATTTGGTACACAGATAGTCTAGAGCCTGAGAAAGAACATAGGCTTTTTAATGCGAAAAAAGGGGTGTAAGCGGTTGAAAGGTAGGGATGAAAAGTTGTATGGAAGTATCGTCATATTTAGAGCTAGAAGCTTGAAACTTATTTTTAAGGCTGTTGATTCGATATAAATACACTATTTCACGCGGACGAAGTCGCGGGCACAGGTAGTTCATAATATCACAAAGAATTTAAGTAGTAAATGAGAATCCAAGGAAAGCTTGAAGTGAACTGAAATTGCCACATAGCTAACCATTTGGTGACCGCCTACTCGATAGCTTTCAGCTCTTTTGAAGTGAATAATGGGATTGTAACCGAGGCGAATGTCTGACGCACATCCTCGAGTTCCTCGTAAGCACTGTGTAAGCCTTGATACGCTTCTAATGTACCGAAGTGTAATATCTTACTAATGTATAATGAATGAATGATCTCGTGACAACGTTTGTGACTACATATTAGTTATAAAAATAACTGGTGCGGCTCACATGTTTGGCATCTTCATTTTTTGCGTGTCCAGAGAAAAGCTTCTATGCCAGGGTTTTTGCAAAAATCACAATGGCTGTCTAAAAGTAAACGGTAGCCTGCGCCTATAAACTTTCGTAACAGCAGTGATGGTGTCACGTGATGGTGGTTAAGAGTGTTGTTCTCTTCTTAAAAATCCCGATACGTACGACGACGACGACCTGTTTATGCACCTGCATAAACAGGTCGTGAACTTTTTTGCCAGTATAACCTCCGTTATCTCGGAAAAACGGTTAGACATCTGCTAAACGAATTTTCGACGAATTCGAAACCTCACGTACGCAAGCTATGATGTATGCTGTTCAAGATTCATTTATGTATGTATGTAATTACAAATTCGTGCATTTAAGTTTCGACTGTAGTTATCAACAACGATTATTTAGCATTCAATGTGTTAAAGAATAAAAAATGTAGACTTGATGAGTTGCAGAAAATTAACTGGAAGTAGACTATCACGCACGACAGAATTTTATATCGCTCACAAATTAATCACATCGAATTTTTTTTTGTACATAGATAAGATAGTTATTTCAAGAAACCCGCGTGTTATAGGCTTATAATATTATAGACTAGGTGGTTTTATTTTAATTCTATTTATGGTACTGAACCTTATTTATATGTCATTTTTTAAAACGGCATATATATAACGCATAAGGCATATATTTTTGTGATTGTGTCCTTCTTGAAAACGTTCAATCACATCAGAACATAAATTTATTAGTATTAACCGACTTAAAATGTTGTAGGAGCAAATCAAAGTTTTAGGTTAGCTGTTTATAAATCTTGAATTCATTGAAGTAATGGTGAATGACCTAGCAGTTAGTTTAGTTCTGAATTAGAGACGAGGTGATGAAATAAAGCAAAAAATATTTTGAGTTGTTGTTTCGTTGAATTCTATTTTACATTTCATTTTTTAATGCATTTCAATCACACATAGCAAAACAAAACGAATAAATAGAGTGTATATCAACAGTTTCTAACACAGTTAGTACTTCGATGTCCAAGGCGCTTTATCGGAAAATTTGGTTAATGGGGTTTCCGTAAATCGTTATTGGTCTCATTACCAAACTGAAATTTTGAAATAATCCAACGTTATCATAGTACTTAATGCGAAATCACAATACGGTTTGATACGGCCGCCTTACGTTTTTTAGAAATGCATCTATTTACAAAATAGAATCAGTCATTAATTTGGCAATTTATATGCGTCGATATATGCTTGCCGTTTTTTTTGTCATTATCTGCAAACTTAGGTAACATTATCAATTAAAGGTGTATGGGATTGGTGTATTGGATTGGATAACTCTTGTATTATATCGCCGAGGCAAATTACATGAAATACATCCTCTAGACATTTTAAATTATTTTACAATATCGCTTTTAATTTGATATATAATATAATAATAATATAATAATCATTTATTTCAGGCTGTATAGGCTCATAGATAAATACCTTAATCTAAATATACATACTAAAACATTGTGTTAGTAAATAAAACTTAAAACTAAGTTAGTAACCCTTCACTTGCACTAAGTCTTTGTGTGCGGTCTATTGGTACTTGTCCGCGGAAGCGACGGAATACCACACCTTGCGGCCAAAAGCTTTCATCTAAAACGTGGTGAAGATAGCAGTTGGGTACTCGCACCACGAACGCCTTGAAGTTGACGTTGCGGCGCGACTCAAGCAGCTGCACTCTCGGTGCGTAATTAAGCTTCTGGCACACGTGTTTGACGATCTCATCTGCCTCAGTGCTGTAGTGTAGGCGAGAGATGTATACTTATTATTGAAACACCGAAGAAGACGTAATTGTGTTTTAGATTTCGTTTTGTTATTCCATTTGGTGCAGTAGGTAAAATATGTCAAACGACTTAAACAATCCCGAATATGGACATTATCAAAAAATACACCAGATATTATTCCTATCTTATACTCAGGTAACTAATGAGCAAAACAATCTAAGAATTTTTCCGCTAGACGACATCGATTAAGAGTATCATTAATCCATCA
The DNA here is from genome assembly GCA_963859945.1 of Euplagia quadripunctaria. Taxonomy (NCBI): domain Eukaryota; kingdom Metazoa; phylum Arthropoda; class Insecta; order Lepidoptera; family Erebidae; genus Euplagia; species Euplagia quadripunctaria. The sequence goes on from OY982574.1 coordinate 5,917,663, forward strand.
CTGTATCACAAACAATCGAGAAAAATCACGCACAACGTTCCAATTTTAGAAAATCGGATTTAATAGTATCACCGACAACCTCTGACTTTAATTGTCTTCGGAACAATGATATCTGAGACAAGAAAATGGGGGCACGGCCGATGCATTAACACTTGTTTACTCTTTATCATTTAATAGTTTTAAAAGTAATCCAACTTTGTACTTGTGCCAATTTTTTATGTAACAATTATTTTGAGTGGCTGCAATTTACTGAAATATGACAGAATTTAGTACAAGGCACTCGGAAAGTTTCGGCGAACTTCGACCACGACAGAATATTACCTAATATAAATGTATAACACGCGCTGTCGGTGATTGTACTTCATTAAACTATTCAAACACCTATTGTATTTGTGTATTCGTGACAATTATCATATAACATATTTCTAAATAATTATTTTGATCTGTTCATCCTCATCCTCCGCGCTTTTTGCCAACTAAGTTGGGGTCGGCTTTCAGTCTAATTACGATACGGCTCAACTTTGATATTTTACGTGAAGCGACTGCCATCAGACCTCCACAACCCAAGTACTAGGCGATATCAAAGTTCTGTAGTTAGACCAGGTTGTCGGACTTTTTAGGGCTCCAACTACCCGTAACGAATGCCACAGATGTTTGTATTGCACCCGGGACCGACGGTTTAACGTGCTCTCCGAGACACGCGATCACGGCATAGGTATTATATTGCACTGGCCGTGGTCACAGGCCTACTATGAAAACGGCCAGTGCAACCTGGTCGAAACGTCAGGCAATTCAGAGCTATGTAATACCTATGTCGTGACTTTGAATTATGTACGATATCATGGAACGCTGAAGTTTAAAAGTTAGTATAGTTGTATACTATATTTATCAAATACATTTAACGTTTTAACAACACCTGTATAATATACGATGATACATGCTGAAAGGTTGTTGTACATGGTACGGTCTCAAAATTTATTAGATTTATGTCAAAAAGACTTATTTAATATTTACTTTTCAGTACCTTTTAGGAATCAATTATTTTTTTAACTTAGATATATGATCGATCATGATTTGTATAAGACAGTGTTTTATTTTGACAAATACCTGGCATTAGTATTTTGGATTGGTTTATCAGTAAATTTTATTACTTGTGTACTTTTACAGCCACTACGTGATATGCACGTAAGAGTTCAACGACACTATTGACAACGTACGCACTTAACAAAGTGGTCCATCATTCGATAGGTATATCATTAGACATTATGCAAGTTCAACATGAAAATTGCTTTGTAAGCTTTATTTTCACAGTTGCTGTTTATCATAACCTACAAAGGAATCGCCAGGTGTAACAATTTAATAGAAAAATGAAAGTCATTGTGTCAATATGTTTTGCACGTCTTATGCAGATAAGTAATTAATATTAAACAATGACCATACTGGTGATAATAAACGTGTTATGTATTTATTCAATTAAAGAAAATATGGTATTTATCATGACGTTATTGAAATTTGATAGAATCAAATGCACGTGTACCATTTATTAAACGATATGTTTTCGGTGTCAGTGATAGAACCTATAAATTGACGGGATAGTGACGTATCCACTCATGTCACTGAGATATGAGTGGAAACTTCACTATCATAATCTATGGGTGTGTGTATTGTTGTACATAGCGGAATTAAATAGAGACGTTCGATTCCAATTCATTGCAACATGTAACTATAGAATAGAATTATCTTTATTGTACACCAACGACACATTGCTTAAAAAAACACACGAAGTGGATATGTACAATAGGCGGCCTTATCGCTAAGCGCGATCTCTTACAGGCAACTTATGGAAGACCAAAATCATAACTTTGTGTGTAATTAAAAAAAGCTAATTAACTAATTATGTAGAATTCACAGCACAAGCTATGCATAGTTTGTAAAAAATATCTTTCAAATCTAGAACGCAAATCCGATAGAACCGCGTTACATGGACTTCTCAATCTCATCATCAGGAGTGTTTATAATAGAATGACTTCGATGTACAGAAGATTAAAAGTCTGATATTTCAACAATCGGTTAACTTGACAACGGGTGTGTAGGTATCTCAATAGCGCCAAGCACAATGTGGTGGTAGCGTATTTGAGAGTTGAGACAAACCTTATCCCATTGCTCTTAGATCCCAGCTAATTACACACAGACTGAATCGAATCTTCACACAAGCCACAGACTAATAAACAAAAATCTTATTTTTAATTCTTTTTTTTTTGGTCCGAGACATAAGTATTTAAGATTAGTTGGAGAGATTACTGAGAATATTAGGAAGCTGCTATCTAACCTTGTATCCACCGCCCCTTCGAATAACTGATAAATATTTATAATTTGCTAGTTTTATAGAAAACGTAAACCGCAGTCTCCGTAATTTTTACTAGGAATGAATAGAAATTAGTGTATGGTTATTAGACTAATTAGAGTAAGGGTCATTGTCTAAGAAGTATAAAAAAAATATTTTTAACAAAAAATTAAACCGACGAAATAACTAAAAACAATAAATAAATAAACCTCTTAAGTCTTGAGCTTATTTACATAAACTATCAAATTTTATATAAACTTATTTTGAGTCGGCGCCAAACAACAAATTGATTAATTATCTCAATTTTTATCTGTACCTACGTAGAAATGAACATGGCTTTACGTAGGTAATTTTTCATCATCAGCTCAGCTACATGATATGATGATTTCTGAACGCAAATACATGATAAGGTAATGAAAAGTAAACAGAAACACTATTCGTTCCTCCAATTTTCGAGGGTTTCTCTCAATTTTATCAGGATCCTATCATCAGATCCTGACTTCCTTGACATGGGACCACCCTTGAGGTATACCCTCTAACAAAAAAAAAAAATAATCAAAATCGGTTCATAAATAACGGAGACATATATAAAAAAAAAAAACAAAATATATATATACGGTCGAATTGAGAACCTCCTTTTTTTTTCGTCGGTTAATTAAAAGTATCAAAAAACCCTTCAACAATTGGAAAAGAGCTGATTTTACTTGAACGCTAAGAACACTCTTGATCAAACCTTGTAAACAAAAAATTGTGAGTTTATGAGATATGATACTACAGACAGCTACACACGTTAAACTTATAACACACCCCCTTTTTGCGTCGGGAGTTAAAAACAGTCGCGAGACTTGATTCTGGGAACTAATTATAATGTAAAAAAGTCTGGGGACCGAAAAGCTGTGCATTGTTACTGTACTGTGTATGTATGTACATACGTATAACATTATAAAATCACAAATTTAAATTTATAAATAACAATTAATTTCATGAGGACTGTAAAATAATTTATTTTGACCGTAGGACTGTAGACCGTATTAGACCTACCTACCCTATTGTACTTGTACAATATTCAGATAAAAAAATATTATTATATTACAGTAACATTTTATAGGATCCAGATAATAACTGAAAAAAATTCTTGACTTGACACTAGAGGTTGACACTGAATTGAAATTGGAATATATTACGTCTGTTTCCGGTCCAATCAAATATCAAAATAGTCTCAGTGCTTTATAGTTATTTATTTATAATGTTATAAAGCTAAAAATCAATACAAATAAATAAAATTGAAGTGTCTGTTTTTTAAGTTCATACAGCTATCTGCACGATACCTATGCCTAAAAATCAGTCTTTAAAATTTTCGTCTGTAGTCTGTTTGTTCCGGCTAATCCCCGGAACAGGTGGACCGATTTCCACGGGACTTGCACTGGCAGATAGTTGTTGTTATAAGGAGTAACTTTCATTTTGGAAAAATAATTAGGGTTTCGCGCAAAATATATAAATATGTACACGCGACCGAGGCCGGGAACTGCTGGTCACTACAATTATAAAACAAAGTCCCCCGCCGGGGTTTATATGTAGTATACATGCATATTATTGTAGAGAAAAGTCGAGAAATTCAAAGATTTGTAATGTCATGTCGTAACAAACATATTTTTGTGCGCTTACATTGCAAACGCTGGCTAAACCTTACGAGATAGATCAAATTAATGTACTACGGAATTGTATATCTTAAAAAGATCAATAAAAAAGTTCGCGATGGTATATATTTATCTCCTATTTTTAACAATACAGTATTATTCCTTATCCAATTAAATACATTAGGTACGTTGTGCATTTCATGTAGATCAAAATTGCCCTTTACAGCATATAATAAAAATAATATCTTAGAAGATATCAGAGATTTAAAAAGCGGGGGCACAACGGCTGGCGGGCCGAACCGATTTTGATGATTCTTTTTTGTTAGATAGAGTACCTCAAGGGTGGTCCCATGTCAAGGAAGTCAGGATCTGATGATGGGGTCCTGTATAATTGAGAGAAATCCTCGAAAATTTTAGGAACGAATAGTGTTTCTGTTTACTTTTCATTACTTTATGAGGTTTTTGCGTTTAGAATCATCATCATATCATGTAGCTGAGCTAATGATGAAAAAAATAATATTATAAAAATCTTCACTACATATCACTACATATTATAAAACAAAGTCCCCCGCCGCGTCTGTCTGTCAGTTCGCGATAAACTGAAAAACTACTGAACGGATTTTCATGCGGCTTTCACTAATAGACAGAGTGATTCATGAGGAAGGTTTAGGTGTATAATTTGTACCCGTGCGAAGCCGGGGCGGGTTGCTAGTAATTAATAAATTTAAGTACACACATATTCATTCTTAAAATTAAATGTTATGTTGATTCAAATACAACCCCAAAATCAGTCCAAAGACATAAATGAAAAATCATATTTTAAACATCTATTTTAAAAGAATTAGGAAGTTATGTAATTAGACAACGATATTGCTTTTATCTTGAAGTGCAGGCCTTCAAGTAATTTGATTACATACTAATTTCAAGTGCATTATCGCGATAAGCTAATTTATTAATAATATCATAATAAAATCGGTTACTACGTCCTTCACAATCTTAAGTGTACGTCGTGTGTCATTCATTATTGTAGAAAAATCCTTGTAAATATTTTATATACGAGCATATTATTATATTGTGATATTTTGCATACCCGGTGTTTGAGGTCCATCACAAAAAAGTGTTATTCCCAAGGAATAGTAAATAACTTCCAAGTTGCGGGCGTAAGCTAATTTATCTTCTATCTCTAAATATAAAAATCAATCCAATTTCCCTTGGTCACGGCATCACGCATGAACGGCTTTCGCTAATTCTTTTTTTTTTGTGTTTTTTTTACTGTCAGGAGAAGGTTCTTATGAAAGAAAAAATTAAGAAAGTTGCGCGGAAAATTTGAAAATTTAAGCAAACTTAAAGACCATATTAATTTTACTAATGTACCCACCCTTAGCGCTTTTGACACAACTGTCAGTCGTTTGACAGTTTCCGCGTTTATTCAATATTCAAGTCTGTCGGGTCAGTTAGTATAAATAAAAGTTTTAATAGACACTTTAACATCAAACTAATAGTACCAACGAATTACATTAATGTGTAAACAAACTACGTATATATCTTTAGATAACCTATGCTGCAAACGTCATTAATTGCGTGTGATTCGTAGCACAAATCGAAGTAAATAAGAAGAAAGCAGTTGCAACATTAACATTATTAGGTGTGATCGTGATTTAACAAAAACTTTATATTATGCAGTTTTGTCTCCTTGAGGCAAGCAACAGTGCAAGGTTTCACCGATTGTCGTCAAGAGTGACTATTATTTCGCTAGTTGGCATAATTCACGTAATTGTACATAATCTATGCTAATATTATAAAGCTGAAGGGTTTCTTTGTTTGCTTGAACGCGCTAGTCTCAGGTTCTGGTTCGAGTTGAAAAATTATTTTAGTGTTGGATAGCCCATTTATCGAAGAAGGCTATAAAACATAACGCTACGACCATTAGGAGCAGAGCAGTGACCATAAACGCAGCTCAATCTGCGGGGACGGCTGGTTAATTATATTGACATTATACATTATATTTGCCTATTTGACACCGATTTTTTTTTCGGTAAATTGAAGTGAATGTATAATACCATTGTCGCAATAATGATCTAAGTGAATAATATTGACGGAGATAGAATTTGCACTCAGCACCCTTGATATTTCTATATCACTCCTACCGCATTCTACTGACATTTATCTCTAGAAAGTACTTTCTACTAGTAACTGGGTAGTGCTTAAATACAAGTAAATCGCTTTACTGAAATTACATAAAGGTACATAAACTTTGGCAAATATAAAAAAAATAAAAATTAACTTTATGTCCTCGACAGTTTGTCCGCTACTACAGCAACTTATATTGAACTTGAGTTAGGTCGTCACATAATGACATATAAATTGTTTTTTTCTCCATTTTTTCACATGATGACGATTAATCATCATATTGAAATTAAACGGAAAAAAACATAATATGTTCATCATACTTTCAAACGTTAGAGATCTAAACACTGATGTAATAATTATTACAACACTGATAGGCATAATTGTTGCTATAATTGTGTAGGTACTCATCGTACGTACTACAATTTGTATTATTTAATGGAAATCAGCAATTAACACTACGTATACATTGGCCTGTTACCATTACATGTATTACAAGAATTACTTAACATTTTTATAGTTAAATAGTGTAAAGGCAAAATATAGTTATAACAAGCTACGCCTATCAGACCTACATATAATTAGAGATAATTAATTTAGAGAAATGTAGCTCGCAACGCAATACCTGTCCAAAAAATACACACAACGCGTTGGCACGCGTGTGGCACTACAACACAGAGAAGGGAGGCCCGAGACGAGCAAAATGGAAAAGCATCGTTGAGGACTCCAAGACTCACAAGGGTTGTAGCGCTGAAGTAAGAAGAAGTCAAATCACGAATCGTAGTAGCTTCGCTTGCTATTTGATAACTGTGCGTTAGGGTAGATATATTTCTTGTAATAGTAATAATAATAACCACGGTAATACTACCTATCTATATAACATTATCGTGACATAACTCGGCGAGCAAGACACTTAATGCCAATTGATCATCGCCGTTGGAAAGTGCATCGACTAGAGAGTGACCCATCAACTCTATTTTTTAAAGTATTCTAATATAGTATCCTACTGTATTATGCTTTCATTGAATATATTATATAGTAAGTAATCGCTACTAACTCGTTACCAAACGATGAGACATAAACGGTATCAAGTGTAAATGCAATAAAACACAGAATTTTATAACTTTTTTTTTTTCACTCTTAAATAATTTTACATGACGTATGGGAAAGACGCAAAAACCACTTGCGGTACACCCTCAGTAACCAAACTATGTGGTTATGGCCTGTTTACTTTGATATCAAAGTCACTGCCACAGCTAAAAAAATATTTTCTGAAATTTATATAGTTCTAAATTGTATTAATATTCATAATTCCTACTGTCATTGTATGTATACGTTTATAATATTGTTGACTCGCAGGTCAATACTAAATAAAGTTGTGCAGTTATTTTGCTACGTACCTACTGAAGTACTGACTGCAATAATGTCTCACAGTTTGTATCTGTGCCCTGTTATTGATATTGAATACTGTTTGTTTATTACATTCTTTAACAGTGATATGTTTGTATTGATTGATTGATTAGTTTGTACCCATTTTGAACAAGAAATTATATCCGTGCAGACTGAATTGACAGTTCTTTCAATTTCAAATTCACTTTAAATTCAGTGTGTGCTTTTTGCAGTGTATACGAGTAGAATATTTCTTTTTATTGTACAGAGATAATATATCAATTACTAGCTGTTGTAATTGTATTAAATGGTTGAGTGCAATTGCTAAACTGTAAACATCGACATAATAAAGCCTTATTATTATGGTGGCCATGATGGACCAGATTTAAGGGTGCAATAACATGCAGTTGCTAATTTGGCTACATAATATTTTTTAACGCAATTGTATGACTGCTTTAGAAAAATGCCTATACTTTAATTTTAATATCTATATACAATATATATATACGTGAAAATAATTATTTGTACCCCTTTTTAAGCAAATTTTGCGGACGGAGAATTGTGCAATTTTGAATACTTAAAATTTATGTATAAAAATACAGAAAGCTAAAATTTTTAAACAGTATGTATTACAAATTTAAAAAATACGTGAAAACGGCTACATAAAGCTACACGCGTCCAGTATACATGTTGACCTCACAGTACGTAAGTCTATATTTACAATGACAGTTCCAAGTTATAGTTGCCAATGAAATAAACCAAATATGAATAATGGACCAGGCTATCTCTAGTATGTATAAAATATCTACATAAATGCAATGGTCTGGGTGTTTCCACCTGTAATATGTACAATAGTGTATATACAAAAATATATCTATGCTTGTTTATCCGTGTTCTATAATATTCATAATTATAGCGTATATTGTACAAGTTATCCTTAGCTTGGTCTACATAGCATTGTATAATATGGGCCATAATATGATTATTTAATGATTAATTTTGTCTCAAGCTACATATAGTGAACTATAGCTACCTATTCAAAAGACAAAAATGTATTAATAATATACCGAAATAATATAAGTTAATTTTCCTGTGCCTGCAGGTGAGGCAAATTATTAGATTGACAGAGTACCTAACAGAAATAAAAATAAAACCTATAGCACAAAAGGAAATAATTTAAGAAAATTGTTCGTTAGGTTGATGATAAGGTACCTACACAACATAATAATATATTATAGCTGCCTACCTACTTGTAGTACGTTTGAAGACTTAGAAGTAAGAGCATTTAAATAATGTGTTAAATATTCGATTTTATGATTTTTATTTTTGTTCTAAAGCTGGTATAGAAACGTGGCATTTAAATAATGTGTAAAATATTCAACAATTTTTTTTTATTTTAAATACAACTCCCGCATTAGGAATTACTCCTGTGTCGCGGGGGACTTTACAAAATACACACAACGGACACAAAGAGCACCCAGACTCGGGTGGGAATCGAACCCACAACCTATGGCATAGCAGTCAGGGTCATTAACCACTAGGCCAACAGGCTTACCAGTTAATGTGTAAAATATTAAATTTTGTGATTTTTGTTCTGAAATGGGTACAGAAACGTGGCATTTAAATAATGTGTAAAATGTATGATTTTATAATTTTTGTTGTGAAACTGGTAAAAGGACGTTTCGGTCAATATCAGGTAAATTAGTAGGTAATTGTATATTTTTTTAGTCAAATCAGAGTCTAGCGCCTGCCACCGACGCGGTAAGACGTCTCACCCTTGATAAAGGAAAATTCGTCTGTTTGTAATGTCAAAAAATTTTGTTGTCTTTCTGTCTGTCTGTTTGTTCCGGCTAATCTCCGGAACGGTTGGACCGATTTTCACGGGACTTTCACTGGCAGATAGCTGGTGTTATAAAGTGTAACTTAGGCTATTTTTATTTTGGAAAAAGAATTAGGGTTCCGCGCAAAATATTCAAGTATGAACACGCGAGCAAAGCCGCGCGGGAACTGCTAGTACCTGATAAAAAAAATATCTTGCTACCTAATTACTGACGTATAGCATCATTTATTTTTTCCATCGAGCTAGTCCTATAGCAGCATTGGTCCAAAATATTCAGATTACCTACCTGTGTTTCTATGTTAAGAGTTAAGACCTTTTCCATAATAAACCAACTGTTAGAATCATATTTAAATATTTCAAAACCATCTCAACATTTAAAAACTGTGACGAAGTTGTAATAAATACGACTAGATCGTGCTTTTGTTATTAACGGCTCATAAAACACTTAAAATTCTAATGGTAGGGTAAGGTGGGGTACAGTTTGACAAGCGGTGCAAACAGAGTCATAAAAACAGCGATAGGCCTGGAGGAATGCCGCTACCCAAAAAAATATCAATATTGAAATTCAAGACAATATTGATGAAAAGATTTAAGTTATCATATTCAGATGTTATTTCTTTTATTTGTTTTTTTGTGTTGTTTGTTTACAGTAGATCTATTAAAAATATATACCGATTTAATAAGGGTTTTAGTTTTTAATTAGTTTTTCATTTTAGTAATACTGTGCCCCATGGGCTGTCAAACTGTATCCTAGATCCTGGATACGGGGCATTCATTGTGTGCCAAACGACTGATTTCACTAAACTGCTATTTTGACATGTTTTATATTAAGGTTACGTTTTTTTATTGTTTAACATTGAGAAGAAAGGCTAAAGGTTTTTTGAATATTATAATTTGTCTTTTTTCGTCACACTGTGCCCCACTTTACCCGAAACATAATTACTTAATGATTTTATTATGTATGACAAATAATAAAGAAAAACATTGTATGACGCAGGTGTTTAAGCATTCGCTATTTCATCAAAACACCCAACTAATTTAAAAGAAATACTTCGAAGTATTGTTTGTTTTACGAAAATTTATGTTGTACCGAAAATCTATGTTATGTTGTATTGTACCCACTGCTGTTCTAAACAAATTTAAAAGTAAAATATTATTATAACTTAAAATTAATACACATATTTTTTTTTTTGTTAAAGTCGAAAATGTCAAAACCTCAGTGTTATAGATATGTGAACAAGTGTGAAATACGCATCAAATTTAATTATTTAAAGATCTCCTGGCTATGATAGATAAACACCAACTATATTTATTCAATTATAGGAGTTCATGCATAACAATAATTACGTCTGATAAGTTTAAAAACTTACAACTAGTATTATAAACATGGATAAATAATGGTCAAAATAATTTCAGATATAGAAAAATTAGAACAAAATAAAAAGAAAAACAAGTTTTCCAAAAACGCGTCCGCTACGTTTATGCTTATCCCGCCGGATCGTCCGCCCGCCCCCAAACGTCCTATACTCGCCCTCCACGATACAACGTTCTGTTGCCGATAGCCCCGAGTTACAATACCGCAATATTACCGTTATATAATAAATAATAATTACCTGTATAACACCGCTATTTTATAGTCCTATTTATTATTTACTTACCTACCTACCTAGTAACAATCAAGTAGGTACAAGTTGTCATTTGTAATATGCACAATTGCCATCAATTAATTATATGACGGTAACATGCATTCCATTTTTTAAATACATTTTATTGAGACATTATTGTCTACACTTTGTAAAGAATTCGTTTTATATACATGTATCTGTAATATTTGTAAGCAAAAATTGGTGTTGAATGGGACACGAGCCTCAGTTTATAAACATCCAGTCACCTTCTTAAAGAATTGTACAGGTTTATGATAACAGTCGTTTCCAAATTTCAGTAAAGCAACACGACTAATTCTAATTGGACATAGCTTGTAGCGACTATGTAATGCTATTCGAAACGTTTCTAATTGGCTGGGTATACACGAAATGCTTCCAGTGGCCTACGTGACTCACGGCCCCTTAGCAATGGCGCCGCGGCGCCACGCGAATAACGACCTTATTGACGTATTCCTACTTTTAACCTTTAAAACATGATAACACCATCAGTTGATTACAATAATCCTTTATAATGTCTTTTTAATTAGCGGTACATTTATGGGTTATATAACATCAAAAATAGCACGTGTTTAAAAGTAATCAGCTGATTTTGCCGTTGTACTCACCCCATGACCGCGCCAACCCTTCGGACAGCGCCGCTAACAGCAACAGACACTGTATTTTAAACATTTTATCTCAGAAAATGGGTACAGTTAAATGCACATTTAGTTTGCAATACGGTGTACGAGTTTCAACTAGGCGTAGAGGGCGTGCGCGTCAAGTCACGACCACGCCGAGCGCGTGTTAAACCGAAACTAAAGTTACTAGCTAGAGAGTAGAGAGTACATACAGGCACACTGTTCGCCGGCTTTACCGCGAATACCAAATCTAAATTCATTGAAGATATTTTGCGCATGCGGTATCGAGTCGTGTTCTTATCACAGATAGCTACCAGAGGAGTGTTGTCAACAAATAACTTTATAAGATTTCGTTTATGCCCTTGAGTACCTAGTAATATAGTTATGGTCACTAACTTGCATTGTTTTATAGCTACAACTAACAACTAATATAATTAATCCGCTGCCGGTACCTATTCCAAACACATGTACTCACATAACCTTGAGTGTTTTACTTCCTTTTGCATTTTGTACGGGAATATAACATAACATGTATTATGTATTACTTATTAAAATGTACATTTTAACAATATCTATTTTATATCATCGCGGGTTGAATTAAATCTAGGTCATTACCACATTTCCCAAGATTGGTAGGTAGTGCACAATTAACATTGTAGAAAACGGATAAGTATAATTAAAATTTTAAAATGTAGCAAAAGCAAATGTATGTTGATTTTAACAATTAAATAGAGAATTCCTTGCAAAATTGTTCAAGAACATGCATCGAAATGGTTTTGAAAAAGATTGTGTAGTTACTAACAGCGTTGTTCGGGACAAATGACATTAAGACTAACATATTTATGTAATAATTATATTACGTGCTTAAATATCTAGATCACAATTTTTGTAAATAAAGATCATGTTTACTGGATTAAGATTGAGTTTGTTTGAGGTTTATTTCATTAATGCCGCGTTGCAATAAACAAGAAACGATTCGTTTTGCTTACGGACGGTAAAATTTTCATTGAAAATTCAACGAAATTTTACCGTCCGTAAGCAAAACGAATCGTTTCTTGTTCATTGGAACGCGGCATAAGTTAACTTCCATACTTATCATCATCAATAAATCCAAATAAATAAAATTGAAGTGTCTATTAGTACTGTCAAAATAATATTTTTTTAAGCTCATATAGTTATTAGCACGATACCTATGCCTAAAAAATTAGATATATTATATAACATTTTTGTCTGTCTGTCCGTCTGTTTGTTCTGGTTAATCTCCGGAACGGGTGGACCGATTTCCACGGGAGTTTCACTGGCAGATAGCTGGTGTTATTAGGAGTAAATTAGGCTACTTTTATTTTGGAAAAAAGTTAGGGTTCCACGCAAAATATATAAATATGTACTCGCGAGCGCGGGAACTGTTAATTACTTAGAATTCATCATACTGTAATGTGACGTTTTCGTTCCAAATAGTGACCTCAAAGCAAAAAACACTAGTATAATGTGATATCCTTCTTCTTAATTTTGTTTTGTATAACATTATACATATATACAAAGTAAAGCTAACCCGTATTAAAATAATTATCCAATAAAATATATTTATATGTAGGTATATTTTACTTTTGTTAACGACTGTACTCGTTAATTGGTATTGAAAAAGTGCAACTGTGTGTAAATCTCTTTAGGTTTGGTATTGGTATTGGTGCGAATTAATGCGAATTGGTATTGGTGGTAAAAAGTGCAACTGTGTGTAAATCTCTTTAGGTTTGGTATTGGTATTGGTGCGAATTAATGCGAATTGGTATTGGTGGTAAAAAGTGCAACTGTGTGTAAATCTCTTTAGGTTTGGTATTGGTATTGGTGCGAATTAATGCGAATTGGTATTGGTGGTAAAAAGTGCAACTGTGTGTAAATCTCTTTAGGTTTGGTATTGGTATTGGTGCGAATTAATGCGAATTGGTATTGGTGGTAAAAAGTGCAACTGTGTGTAAATCTCTTTAAGTTTGGTATTGGTATTGGTGTACGGCTCTGTTTCCGCATCTAGACTCACAGGCGGTCCATTGTGCGTTCAGATAAGCTGACTAATTGAGCCAGTCTAGCTTCTTCCAGAAGCACAGAAGCCTCCTGGGGCGTTCACAGGCTTCTAGGAGCGACCTTGCTCCCGCGAGGATACTTGCCCGTTGTGTGGCCACTCCCTCGCACTCCAGGACAGCGTGGGCGGCCGTTTCCTCCGCGTTGAGACAGCCTCTGCATAGAGGACTGCTTGTTGCATTGATGGTGAATAGATGCCGGTTTAGAGCCAAGTGGCCCGTAATAGTTCCTACAACTATTCTGATGTCAAGTCGTCAAACTTCGTCACAACAACTGTCCCACTTCGTCACAAAAACTGTCCCACTTCGTCACAAAAACTGTCCCACTTCATCATAACTTAAGCGGCGGTAGCGTAATGGCTAAGGCGTCAGACTTGCGATCAAATGGTTGCGGGTTTGAACCCCACCCAGTGCACTACCGACGTGAACCCACTCCTAACACAAGCATTTAGCTTAGCTAGAGGAGTTAACAAGAATACTAGTAATGTGTGACCCACGTTGCTAGTATTCTTTAAAAAAAAAAACTTTATTGGAAGTTTTGCTCATTTGTGTTAAAATCATGAGTTTTTATTCTGTCATAGTAAGTTATTATTGTAAAGCTAATGACTAATCAATACAAATAAATAAAATTGAAGTGTCTGTTTGTAATGTCAAAATAATAGTTGTTTTTTAAGCGCATACAGTAACTTGCACGATACCAATGCCTAAAAATGTGGTTTTTTATTTTTGTCTGTCTGTCTGTTTGTTCCGGCTAATCTCCGGAACGAGTGGACCGGTTACCACGGAACTTTCACTAGCAGATAACTGGGGTTATAAGGAATAAGGTGTAACTTAGGTTAATTTTATTTTTGAAAAAGAATTAGGGTTCCGCGCAAAATATATAAATATATACACGAGAGCGAAGCCGCGCGGAAACTGCTAGTTTATAATAATTTAAACATTAACTAGGTACGCGTTATTTACATATTTTAAACACGTACTAAACAGCAGCATAATAATATGTAAAAGTTAAAATATTCATTGTATTAAGTACATTAAAATTAATAGATCTTTTAAAACGCTACACACACATTAAGGATGGCAAAAAAAAACCATAAATCTCGATCTCCATAAATCATTTCGAAATTATATGAATACTAACAGCGCCCCGCGGTTTCACCCGCATAAGTCCCGATCTCGTGGGAATATCGGGATAAAAAGTAGCCTATGCGTTAATCCGTGTCTCCCGCTTTCTACATACCATTTCATCGCAATCGGTTCAGTGGTTTTGCGTGAAAGAGTAACAAACATCCATCCATCCATCCATCTATCCATCCATTCATCCATCCATCCAAACTTCCACATTTATAACATTCGTGGGAAGTGGAATTCTCTTAGGCATTAATATTTACATCAGCTATACAAATAAATAAAATTAAAGTGTCTGTTTGTAATGTCTTAATAACAGCATTTTACCTACGTATACATTAAACCAATTTTTTAAAATTTTTGTCTGTCTGTTTATTCCGGCTTATCTCCGGAACGGGTGGACCAATTTTCACGGCACTTTGACTGTCAGATAGCTGGTGTTATAAGGAGTAACTTAGGCAAGTTTTATTTTGAAAAAAGTAATAGAGTTCCGCGCAAGATATATAAATATGTACGTACGGGAACTGCTAGAACTAAATAATTACGACAGTCGAATCTCAGAATACGACGTAATATATCAGAATTGTGTTTTCTTCGCGTGCTGATATTTTGTTTTTTCTCTTTTTCGTCTTGACGTTAATACAAACTGATATAGTAATTTTTTAAATAGATTTTTTTAGTCATAGTGACCTTTCCTGTATGTTGCTGCTTAGAGTCGCCGATTTCACCAGATACAGGTTTGGAAGAGACTTTTCTCTCGTCTTCACACGCGGCGGTAGCGTAATGGCTAAGGCGTCGGACTTGTGATCAAGTTGTTGCGGGTTCGAACCCCACCCACTGCACTACCGGCGTGAACCCACTCCTAACACAAGCATTTTAGCTTAGCTGGAGGGGTTAACAAGAATACTAGTAATGTGTGACCCACGTTACTAGTATTGTAAAAAAAAAAACCAGCCCAATCTATAGATTTATTTCCGTCAACTCCAAAACCCTCGTTCCTATACGTTGCAGGGCAGCATCATTAGAAAGAAAGAAAGAAAGAAAAATGTTTTATTCACAGACACCTAAGACACACAATAACTATAGTAAACTTACATCTAAATACAATAAACGGGCTTAAAACATGTGTACCTCACCTGCCCGACGAATAGGGTCTGGTTCAGCATTTGCCAGACATGTTCCTAGCGCTGGTTTTCAACCAGACCCTTCATAGCCCACGGATATCAATCAGCAAAAACGAAACGAATACAATATATTTTTTTTTTTTTATTATGTAAACACCAATTTCTACCATGTATTTACTTTACACATTGACAGAAAATCGGCAAGATGCACGTGAACACAACATGGCCGATCTATGCCATAGATCTATTCCCCAAAAGAAATCAGACACGTCGAACGATTTTGTAAATGGATGGAAGAGATTACGGAGTAGCAGAACTCCAGAAAACAAAACAATGTTGTGTGTAGCTGTAATGGGCCTACATACCAGACTTTTATGTCATTATTTATTTCTCTTTTCTCTGTCAATGCTGTGTATGTTTTCTGTTGGTACACTAAAATAAAAAAAAGAAAGCTAGCCAGTTTATTTGTTACGATATGTATGAGTTTACGTAGATTACGTATACATTGTCATTGAACGTTCCATACGTCCTTCACCGCCAATTATTGAAATCATTAAGTTCAACGAAACTCCAAAGGTCATGCGAAGATTTTCTTAGTGATAATATTGCTCTTTAATCCTACCGCATAATTAGATCTAATTTAAAATTTATAAAATACCATATTTACATTCGTTATAAACATATTAACTATATTTGACTTTACGTGATATAATGATAAGCATGTGTATTATTATTACTAGGAAATTATTAGGTAAAGGTATTTACTTATGAAATTACAATTTTTTAATGCCTAATTTTTTTTTTGTAATGAATACTAGTAACGTGGGTCACACATTGCTAGTATTCTTGTTAACCTCTCCAGCTAAGCGAAGTGCTTGTGTGTGTGTTCACATTGAGACAGAGAAGACGATATAAAACTTTTTAACATAATTAATTAAAAAATAAAGTAGATAACCAACTACAAAGCGCCAGATAAATTTAAATGGGACCATTTCGGATAAACCTCTTTCGAACAATCAAATAATTTTGCAAATCCGTCTATATAATATATATTATGATTATGACAGAGTTACGGCCCAAAGTTTATCTATAATATTATATTTTATTTATAGACAATAAAAAATAGGAGGTGGCTGAAATAAGTTACTATTTAATTTAATATCCAATACTATTAATCTATTATCTAATTTACAATAATGTTTCTCTATACACAGTATTAGACGTATAGCCGTCGGGGATCAAAACATACAGTTTCCTAGGATTACTAACACGCGACAGAGCCACATAAAGCTGACCGTGCGAAAAACAACCAATACTTAGATCCACACCTGCGACTTTCAGCGTCTTCATAATAGAGTCACTGGGGAACTGGACTCGTTTAAAACTAAACGGAAAATTGTTTGGAATGCGAAGAATCTGGGGTATAAACACACTATCACCTGCTCGGTCTCTTCTTATCACGGCGTTTCATTGTAAATTGGTCACTTTTAATCTGGTGCCGTTACAGAGCTTTGGTGGGCTTAGATTTCTAAGCAGCTTTATAGGTACCTTTTGTTTTTTTTTTGTGCGTGTGGAAACCCCCTCGTGCCGTCACCCCACCGGGGTTTTCGGATGGGCGGTGTGTCGGGACCGAACCGACTAAAACGACACGGTATGCCGTAATGCGCCTAAAATAGGAGGGATCCGGGAACAGTTTCTATTAAGACATCCGCATTATAGGTACCTTTTTTTTTGTGCGTTTGGAAATGGTTTTTACATATTACCTTGTTCCCCGAGTTCGCTTGTAGAATTTGAGGTTAGTTGACGGTATGTATTGTTTATTATTATATTTAAATCAACTTTATTTAACTAACGCTAAAGAAGTATAAATTCTTACGTGTGTACATAAGTACGCACACACTTTTTTTTTAAATTTATGAACCGATTGAAATAAAACAAACACTAAATTTTAAGTGAAGTTTACCACAATACATTAGTGAAAACCGCATTCAAACCAGTTAAGCTGTTTCTGAGATTAGCGCGCACAACAGACAAACAGCTAAACAGACAAAAATTCTAAGAACTGTTGTTTTGAGTTCTGTTACTTTATTAAAGACCCCCTTTATTGGTTTTTCTTCAATATCTATAGACATGGACCTGTTACAATTTATTTATTTGTATAGAAGATAGATAGATGTATTTATTTTATTTTTAAATGTCATGCCATGTGATAATACAAGCACTAAACCTGGATGAACCTTTTGTACGTAAACCTGATATTCAGAGTTCATTTACGTAAGGAGTACTTTTTGAAGATATTCCGAAGATTATATCTAAATGTCATGTCTAAGTGTTTTATTTATTTATTGTTTTTGTTGTTATAGCATTATTTACTTA
Organism: Euplagia quadripunctaria; assembly: GCA_963859945.1. Taxonomy (NCBI): domain Eukaryota; kingdom Metazoa; phylum Arthropoda; class Insecta; order Lepidoptera; family Erebidae; genus Euplagia; species Euplagia quadripunctaria. The sequence continues at coordinate 5,935,984 of OY982574.1, forward strand.
CAGTTTTGTTTACGTTATAATCTACTTTTGACGTCATTGTACCTTTAAATTATGGTGGTATCATCTGCAAAAAGAATATTTTATGAATTGTTGATGGTGGGAGGTCGTTTATGAAGATTAAATTAATAGGAGTGGACGTACGAGGCTCCCTTGGGGACTCCGAAATTAACGATTAACGACAGTTTGTCAGTTTCTTTCAGGTAGGCTGCAATTTGACATTTTGTGTGATTTGTTTTCTATCACTTTAAAATGTAGAATATGATTCGTGTACGATAAAGAAAAAAGTGTCTGTGTATTACAACAAAACAAACAAGAAATAACGGGTCGTTCGTAATCTCGTCCCTAAACAAACTCGGCCCATTGGGACGAGTTGACGAATTTCAAAATTTATATATTTTTGAAGTGAAACCTTCTTTAGCGGCGTTGGGCACTTTTTGAGATGGGTAAAAAATGTTAAACTCGCGTCAGGACACAACCCTGATCGAAAATGTATCGAAAATGTGTCCGAGTGTCATATATTTTAAAAAATATTTTTATGACGAGATCGAAAATTCTTAAGACGGAGGCGAGTTTCTTATATTTACATGTACAGCGTCAGAGACATGGAGAGGGAGGGAGGGAGGGAGTGAGTGAGTGAGATTTTCTTTTATTACTTTTCTATATTCTTATGTTTAATTAAAAATACGTGATCACTTTAGAGGAAATAACTCCCAAAAACACAATAATGAGAAAATAAATTTTAGGTAATAAAATGGAAATTAGTTTTAAAATCGTTATATTAGTATTCGAATATATTTACGTAAGTTAAAAGATTTTTTGATACAGGAGCTCAGGATTTTAAACTGTTTAATAAAATCGCTTATAAATTACGTACTATACAATATACTACATATATTTTAAACCACCGGTTTTAATTAAAACGTTTTACACATAAAACTGGTAACTTGAAACTAGGCAACGGATGTAAATAACTGTTAACGAAGCGTTTCATGATAATACTATAATTAAATAATTACCAATTTGTCTGTGTGTGCGGTTTCTTATTAAACATTACATGCTGTAGGTAGCTAGCTTATTACGTATTTAAAAGTATATCTAGACTTTTAGTCTCACTCTGTCGGTGTGTGTGGAAAGAAATTTTGCCAAAGGGGTGAGTAGTTTTTAGGAACAAAATTTAAGGGTCGGGACGATATGACATCTAAATAATGGAATTCATATTATACACAACTTAATCTATACACAATTACAAAACTGGTTTTGCGATCATCAACATGGGTTTTTGCCCGATCGTTCCACTTCCTCTAATTTATTAAACATTACAACATTAATTACTAACGAACTAGATGCAAAAAACAGGTTGATGTAGCATATCTCGATTTTCAAGAACCTTTTGATCAAGTAGATAACGATATTCTGCTTATCAAAATGGCTAAAATAGGATTTGCCGACAATCTCATTTATTTCATTGCAAACTATTTAAAGAACCGTAAACTTTGTTTTATATGAAAACACTAAATCTGCGACATACACCATAGGCACTCGGGCATAGGACAAGGAAGCTGTTTGGGTCCTTTGTTATTTTTAATATGAATTAACGACCTACCGTCTGTTATTCAATGTAGTGCGTGCTTAATGTTTGCAGATGACGAAAAACTGGCTAAGGCCAGTTTTTCGTCATAATGCTTCCGTCAACTCAGTTGCTGACTGCGAACTACTACAAATTGATTTAAATAATGTATTTAATTGGGGTATTGAAAATAGCTTAAATATAAATAAATGCGCTATTATGTCATACACTCGCAATCGCTCACCTGTACTAGAAAATTATTCAGTAGCCAATAATGTATTACCACGAGTAACCACCATTAAAGACCTAGGGACATGGTTCGACAGCCATTTGACGTTCCATGATAATATTAATAAATTATGTAGTGAAACACGTAAAAGTTTAGGATTCGTATTAAGGCAAACCAAATGTTTTCATAATAAATTAACATTAACCGTATTATATAATATATTTTTTATGTTCGTAGTAGCCTTGAAACTAATGCAGTAGTTTGGAATCCGTACCAAATCAGTCACACACAAAATATAGAAAGATTACAGAAAGCTTTCGTCCGATACTTATTTAAGAAAATGCATTATTATTATCCGTATTTATACCCAACTCTTTACACTGTAGGAATGGTAGACTACAGAATGCTAGCAGTACGTCGTTATGTCAACCTCGTCACATACTTTTTCCGTCTACTTCGCGGTATTACAAATAATCCGAGTCTATTAGCACAAGTGAGGTGGCACGTGCCGCGGTGCGGAGGATGCGCGGTGCGTGAGCACCACCGGCACCTGCTAGCGGCGCCAGCCGCGCGCACTAACCTCGCTCGGTTCGCGCCGCTGTCGCGTGCTGTTAGATATTTTTGAGATATGATTTTTGATCAGACACTAGACATATTTATATGCTCTGAATATCTGTTTATGAAGACAGCAGGGCGTTATCTCGAGACACTGACGATTCCTAGTACTGTTACCTAGCTATAGTCACAGAAATACATAATAGTACCAGTATTAGTATTTTTTTTTTGTTTTTTTTTAATGGTATAAGGGGGCAAACGAGCAGACGGGTCACCTGATGGTAAATGACTACCGCCGCCCATGGGCACCTGTAACTCAAGAGTCACAAGTGCGTTGCCGCCCTTTAAGGTGGGAATAGGGGAAAAGCAAGAAGATGGGAGAGGAGGATTAGAGGGGAGGAGAGAGGGAGAGGGGAAGGAGGGGAATAGAGGAGAGGGCAGGATTAGAGCCTCCGGTAACCACATTCACGCGGCGAAAAACAATGCAAGCATTGTTTCACCACCGGTTTTCTGTGAGGCCGTGGTATCGAGCGGAGTCGAGCCATACGTACCGAAGCATGACTCTCCCACGTAAAAAAATCAGAATTTTGAATTAGTATAATACCAGTAGTAGTAAAATAAATATAAATCACTGCTGAAATATAAATCATATTGACTAGAACATTACGAACTGCTCCGCCCGCTGTCTGCCCCAACCACGAGGGCTAAGAAAGACTTACTTCAAAAAGTGAATTGTTAGTTATCTTACTATGATAGATTGGTATCATGGAATGTTATTTTGGAATATCAATATTGATACTCCCTAGCTTACGCCAAGCCCTAGCATCTGACCTCGACGACCCCTTGACGGTGTTAGATCGTGGTGTTTTTTGGGTGCAATTCAAACATCAATAGCCTTGGTGATAACCGTAGGGGATTACTACCCCTCGTGTTAAAAACAATAACTACCATAAATTAACGCGATAAAATTTAGAACTTTGAAATTTTCTAACTAGTCTGTTGCAAACTTTAAACTGAAAATGCGGTTGTTATTCGTCAGAAAGGTTGAGGTGCGAATGCGCTCTAAGGCGTTAGACGCTCATGTAAACAATGTTCGTTGGTGATTGATGAAATAATATCGACATTAAAATCTCATCATGCAACCGTCAATCACTGCATTAGACAATAGGTTATTCGTCAATCACCGTTTTGATTGTGGCTACACTGACAGCAGCAAAACCTACCGTGTAATGGGCGCCTATCAATGTATGTCGCCACGTCACACTGGACCGTTAAGTAACTAGCCCTGTCATAACTATATCTTTATAATATATATATATAATCTATATATATATAATATATTAACTACTAACTGTCGCCCGCGACTTCGTTTGCGTGGAAATTTTGGTGAAATCTATCCAGATGGAACCCTAAACCGGAACAAAAAGTAGCAAAATTATGTGCTATTTTACTACCTATGCCACGTGTAAGATGCACCCATGCGAAACCGGGGAAGGTCGCTAGTTTCTACATAGTATATAACAAAGTCGCTTCCCGCCGTCTGCCCCTCTGTACGCTTAGATCTTTTAAACTACGTAATGGATTTTAATGCGGTTTACCAATAGACGAAGTGATTCATGACGAAGGTTTATGGGTATAATTTAATTAAGATTTTGTGTAAAATAGCCGAAATATGACGATGATTGTTGAAGAATCTGAAAACCGGCAGTGAAGCAATGTTGCATTGTTTTTCGCTGAGTGAGTGGGGTTACCGGAGGCACTAACCCTTCCCTTTCGCACCCCCTTCCCCCCTCTCCCCCTCTTCCCCCTTTCCCTACTCCCACCTTAAATGGCAACACACTTGTGACTCTTGAGTTGCAGGTGCCCATGGGCGGCGGTAGTCACTTACCACCAGGTGACCCGTCTGCTCGTTTGCCCCCTATACCATAAAAAAGATGTATATCGAAAAATATCAATATTTATTTTTTATTCATTTATTTATTTATTACTATGTAAGGCATAATCCCCACCATTTGAAAGGCACGTTATTCCAGATGGGTGTAGGTTTTACATTATAGACAATAATAAAATTGTTCAACCCGGTCAGTAGCTGGTACAAGATAAAAATTAGGTATGTACTACGTAGGACAAAATTGTGAAACAAGTAAATCTAGATCATATCGATAATGGTGGTAGACTTCCGGTCACGATACAACTTCCACTTCCCTATTGATCCGTGGCTGAGATTTCCGAGAACAGAGAAACGCTTGAGATATCATACTAATTGAGCCGGTTAAGTCCGAATCGGTCTCTCGATGCGAGTTCCGCATTACGCGGATTTATTTATTTGATATCTATGAGCAACTTTATGAAGGCAAAGTCACGATTGCTACAAAAGTTATCAGTGGTGGCATGATTTATGATATTTATGTTCATGTATCTCTATTCCAGTGGCGTAACTATATCATCTGAGGCCTGTGGCTAATTCATCGGATGGGGCCCTCCCTTAGCGAGCCACCACACACATCGATGGCTTGTTTTCGGCGATCATCGTGGTTACCACATCAATCTGGGGGCCCCCTCAGGCCGGGGGCCCGTGGCATTTTGCCCGCCTTGCCACCCTATTGTTACGCCACTGCTATAATATATCAGTGGCGTCTTAGTCGGAATGGTCTTTCGATGTATTTCGTGACATGGCATGGCTGTGCCTCAAAAAGGTGAGGCCTGAGTGCCCCTGAGCCTACTTATAGTAGATATCAGAGTTTAGCTTATTTATTTTGGAGGTAGGAACTTGTTTGGTCGAGCTTCTCCTGTCTCCTTCTGTAACGAATGCTAGGTATGATTAACGAAGTAGGGGCCTCGTTAATTTAGCCGAACTGGTTCAGCTATGTTCAATTTCCAATGTAATAATGGCAAGCGATCATCTTTCAGTGCTAAAAACGCAGACACTGAGATGTCCTCAGGGATATCTGTTCTGCTACCTGAGAAGATAATGGTCTGCTATTAACAGGATACACTCCTGCTTGCTTTGCCTTGCTTGATTGCTTTTCGCCGCGTGATTGAGATTACCGGAGGCCCTAAACCTTCCTCCCTCTCTCCCCTCTTCCCCTACTCCCACTTGTGACTCTTGAGTTGCAGGTGAGGTGCCCATGGGCGTCGGTAGTCATTTACCATCAGGTGACTCGTCTGCTCGTTTGAAAAAAACAAAAAATCCACTGCTTTTCAAAAAAAGCCTAAAATTACCTTCTCAATTAAATTCAACAACGTAATATAACAAGGACTCACTTTATTATTTGGGGTTATTTTGAGAATGACCACTCGTTAATTAAGCACATTAAAAAAGCAATTGCAATATAAGCTTATCCACCTTGACAAGAACTGCGACGTGGAGTCTTTTATTCGACACATTAAAAATTATATATACGGAACCATTTCTCGGCATTCATGGGCACCTGAGCTAAACTGAGCCGATAGAAAAAAGGGTAGGTTACCCACGTATACAAAATATTTTATTATTCGTATCAGTAGATCCTCCTATTATTTGGCAAACCTGGTAATAAATAATAGTGTCACATCGGATGCCACACTATTAAAAGATTATAAACAGTAAGGTCACTGAAAATAAAATCTTCACATTGTGACGCCCACCTTTAAGCGTTTGTTCTATTGACCTACGGAACTCTGAAAAGTATCCAAAACATCTAGTAAAAATCCGGAACTATTTAATTAAGAAACAAAGTTTTATAGTTTATCTGTATGACAAGATTAAATAAAATTTATGTTACAAATATCTATTATATTTTATACCCGCGAGGTATAAGTATGTCTAAGGACATTTGTTACACCTTGACTGTAACACCTGTATTGCCGACTATAATAAAATCTTTATAGCACTCTTTTTGAAGAACAATATACTTACTATACTTAACTCACTTGGGAACACGATGTTTCTTTTTTTTTTATGGCATAAGGGGCAAACGAGCAGACGGGTCGCCTGATGGTAAATGACTACCGCCGCCCATGGGCACCTGTAACTCAAGAGTCACAAGTGCGTTGGTAATAAGGTGGAAATAGGGGAAGAGCGGGAAGACGGAAGAGGGGGATTAGAGGGGAGGAGAGGGGGGAGAGGGGAAGGACGGGAATAGGGTAGAGGGCAGGGTTAGGGCCTCCGGTAACCTCACTCACGCGGCGAAAAGCAATGCAAAACAATGTTTCACGGCCGGTTTTCTGTGAGGCCGTGGTATCGAGCGGAGTCGAGCCGGCCCATACGTGCCGAAGCATGGCTCTCCCACATTTAGATGTCAGGTAATTTATTCCACAATATGATTTGTCTGCGGAGGGAACGCTCTGGAGTATGGGTTTCGAAGTAACTATTATCTTATCTGTGGTATGGGGTATGTGACATTCATCAAGGCTAGTCTTTTGACTGACCAATAGAACCTAACTTGCGAAGTTGCGACTCACAAAGAAGAGGCCGTAGCTCCGAGGTGAAATATTGCTTCGTTCTAAAGCACACCGATCTTCTTACATGCCAGCTTTAGGTACCTTTATATTCTACAGTATCAGAATTGAGTAATGGCCGGAACAAATCTCTTACCGGCAAAAATGTTGACAACGGAAATGCCTACACTTACGGAAAGATTTATCATGTTTTGAAGAAACTTCACTTCAATCGTGTCTGTAGTTGCGAACAGCATTGCAGTCGCCTAGTAAAGTTTAACGTTAAAGTTCTTAACTTTGCCGGGTCTTTCACATCTTTATGTGGAAGACCCGGCAAAATGAAGAACTCATCTTGAGTCAAATTTGAGTTGGGCCGAGGCATTCTACTATTAAACGCACTTATCACTTACCTGAAACGTAACTGATTCAAAAAAAAATTTTTAGTTCGTTTTTTACTTTTCTGCCCGCGGCTTCGCTCGCGTAAAAGTATTTTTTCCCTCCTTCGGGAACAGTACTTTTTTCTGGATGAATAGTCCCCTATGCCCTTTTGTCCCCTGGCAACGAGTATGGAAAATTTCATGATGATCGGATGAACTGTGCGACACCGCATAAAATACGGACAAACATACATTGATTTTTATGATTCCGTTCCTTAAAAGGAAAAAACCAAACCCTTATAGGATTACTCTGTTGTCCGTTTGTGTGTCAAGACCCTTTTTCTCAGGATCCCGTGGACGCATCAGGTTGAAATTAATACTGTAAAAAAATCAAGCTTCTAAGTCAACGCAGCCATAAGATATGGCCACTTAAGCCTTACATTTGACCAAACTTGAACATTTCGCAGGTAAATCAAAACTTATAGGGTACTTAAGAAGCTAGGTGTCACAGCACAAGTAAAGGAAAAAAATCCGAAAGTCTTTAATTTGTTGTTATATCACATTAGAAATTGTTTTTCTAATTACAAACTATTATTTTGCGGTTGGATTATTGACTTTGTCGTACATCGCTACCGCAAAGTCAAGTTTGTCTTTCGCAAAAGACGGGCAAAAGTCTTCGAGAATTCGAGATTCCCGACATGGACGTACTATCTACATACAAGTTTGCTTACTTACGGAACCCTCGGTGCGCGAGTCAGACTCGCACTTATCCGGTTTTTTTTAATTATTAGATTGCACTCGTTAATTTATTTTTATATCTATATACCTAGTTAATTACTTTATTATTTTTTGCATTTGACAGCTGTAAGGTCAATGAACTTCCATGATTTGTCAAGTAACTTGTTCCGTTATTATATTTCCTACTTCTTGTAAGTTAATAACGACAAGTTAAGGTCATTTTGTAATAAATTGTAGTTGACACATAATGCAACATTATAGTATTGCATGACGTCATAGAACTGGTCTTAATAGATTCTTAGATTTTTGACGGCTCATTGACTGGAGAATGTTAAACCTTAGACGATCAGTTTTAAACAGCGCCACTGGATTAGTTTTGTAGGGTAGCTATTAAGTAATCGTAAGTCGCCAGGGCTCAGCCAGTCTTACCAACTCTACCCGGGTTGGTAAGACCCATTATGGAGGATTAGCTGGAGAGGCAGCATGGCAGCCTCTTTTACCGGCTAGCGCAGGTGCTGACCGACCACGGCAGTGTCGCAAAAGCCGGGAGCCAACGTCTGCATGCCATCATTGCGGAAGCTGTCGCGTGGATATTGCACTCCACACTCTAGTGGAGCGCTCAGCGTGGACGCTACACCAGAATGAAAAAATCAAAAATAAAAAAAATTGTACAATTTAAAAACCCATTCCACCTGTTTTTATGAGTAACGAAGGTGATAATACCTGAAAATTCAAACAGTCACAACTTTGAAACGGATAGTTTTTTTTCTAAATATATCATTTTTGTAACTGCTTGCTAAAGTCATACCCTTTCAGTGATTTAAGAAGAGTTCCATTGTCATATTCACCCCATAGATACCACTTACCTTTAGGGCTTGGTATTCGAATATTCGAATATTCGTTTTATTCGAACATTCACCTTATATACTATTCGAATAACATGTATAGTAAATATTCGAATATTTCGAATTTTTCAAATACTACAAATAATATTTTTATTATTAACATTTATAATAATAATATTTTAAAACATGACAGGAATAACAAAAAAGAAATATATATTTAATTATCACTTCTGGCAACACTAACAACTTTCCGCAACAGACTATTCATTTACATTTAGATCTAACGAAGATTTAGAAATGGCAATACGTTTAGAGAAATCATCTTATGAGGCTGGACGTTCAAAAAATTTACATTTAATGAGGGCATATAATGTTTTGTTAACGATTCCTCCAACAAGCGTAGAATCTGAAAGAGTATTTTCATCATGTAGGATGACATGCAGCTACCTTCGTAGTGCCTTAAATAATGACACTCTAGACTGCCTTTCATTTCTCAGGTCATATTAACAAAGCAAGAATCATTGAGTAATAACTTTTTGATACAATTTGTTTTTCAATTGTAAAGTATTTCTTACCTTTTTCATATTTTAAAATCTAGAAGTCAGATTTTTTAGTTCATAATTTTATTAACCCAAAGAACTGAATAAACAAATGACCGAATCATTATTTTGATAAAAGAATTTGGTTTTATTGTAATTTTAAAATGTTAACTTTGTGTGTATGAATAATAATAGAAGAATTTATTTTATTTAATTTACGTAATTGGAAAAAAATTGTTAATTGTTGTAAGAGAGGAATATTTGTTATTATTTTTATTATTAAAGTCTATCTCTTAAGTCTGATAGTGATTTTTGCCAATAAATATTAAAAAAAAATATGTTTATAAATATTTATTATTTTCTTTTGAAATTCTACCTAAGTGGCATTGTGCGAATTATGTGCAATATTCAAGTTAAATGACTGCTGTTCCTTACGTAGAAAATATTCGGAATATTCGAAAAATTCGTATTATTCGAATAATTCGAATAGTATTTCTTTAACTATTCAAAATATTCGAATAGTAAAATTGAACCAATACTGCAAGCCCTACTTACCATCAACCACGCTTGTTTACTAACTTAGATGTGTAAAAAAGGTATTAAAGACCCAAAATACGTCATAGAATACCCTTTTTTATTCTGGTACATGTTACATACTGCTACCTAGACCCAAACCCAGTGGGAATAACTTGGTAGGGATATATAGAACCCGCGGCTTCTACTATGTTCTATAACATGAATAACCGATACCGATATACATATACATTCATTAGGTAATGTTTGTATTGAGGGGGAATAGAAACCGAGACCTCTGGTGTTATAGTCGAATGCTCTACCGCGTAATCACTAAGTAGTCTATAAATATATAATTTTACGACATCAAAAAAAATGATACCTACTTTGGTAGATTATGTTATTAAGTTCCTCTATCAATGTCAGATCTAAAAGAATCGGCCTGATGTTTGTTAATGATAACACTGACATCTATTAACAGTAAAAAAAAACATTTCATGTCGGAGACAATTGAAGGCCAGTTGTTGTGACAAATAAACAATACGTGTCGCTTGCTATCACACGTTTTGGCACGGAATGTACAGAGTCGAAATACAATGCTTTACGGTTTCAAAGATCTCTCAACTGTACATAAATAACGATAGATGGCGTTCGTAGACTAGTTTTTTTTCTATTATTTTCCTAACTTCGGATAGGTTAAATTTAAGGGGAAGATAGATTTTTTATTTACTAGACATCGCCTTCGGTCGAATTTCAACCATGGATTTTTTTGGTCAGTATAACTTGAGCTGTCATTGTATAGATTTACCTACCATGACAGGTAATCATATATACTGGACGTGTGTAATTTCATAAAGCCGTTTTCACGTAATTTTTAGAGTTGTAAGACATATTGTTTAAAAATTTTAGCTTTCTGCACTTCTTCTATATATAAATTGCAAATATTCCAAAATTCACGTTACCACGTTCGCAATTTTTTTTAAAAAGGGGTACAAGGAATTCTCTTCACGGATTAATATAATGATAATACCTACCTGATAACACCTTCCATTCTACATATGGATCAGCTTAAGGCTAATCATAAGCCTCTGGCGGTTGCCTTTTTTTAGAAGGTTATTTTATTAATCTACTGGCTGTTGGCCGCGACTTCGTTCACGTGGAAATTTAGGTGAAATCCATCCCACGGGAACAGTACATTTTTCCTGGATAAAAAGTAGCCTATGTACTATACCGACTATATTCTATCTCTGTGCCAAATTTCCAGATACGTTCAGCCGTTTTTGTGTGAAAGAGTAATAAACATCCATATACTCATACATCCTCACAAACTTTCGCCTTTATAATATTGGTGATAAGATATACCAACTTTTAAACTTTCGCGTTCCATTACATACCTACTTAATTATGTATTTATACGGGAATTAACGCGATCACGAAAAGGTATTACATACCTCTGAATTACTTGATGTTTCGACCAAGTTGCACTGGCCGTGGTCACAAGCTGACTATGTAATACCCATTCGGGGTCGCGTTAATTCCCATATAAATACATTATTAAGTGTATTAATAATATATATTAATACGAGAAGAGAATTCTTTGTCCTCCTATTTAAGCATATTTCGCGGACGGGGAGATGTGAAATTTGGAATACTTATCTTTACATAGTGTAAAACAAAGTCGCTTCCCACCGTTTGTACGCTTAGATCTTTTAAACTACGCAACTGATTTTAATGCGGTTTTCATCAATAGACAGAGTGATTCAAGAGGAAGGTTTATATGTATAGTTTAATATTGTTTTGTGTTATTTTGTTGAAATATGACGATAATTGTTCACCACATTAGTATTTACATTGCACCCGTGCGGATGCGGGGAGGGTCGCTAGTAGTTTATATAAGAAGATGTGCAGAAAGCTAAAACCTATACATTTAATACGTCAATAGATTTCTTTGAAAGCGTTTTTAAACAAATGTCGCACACTTAGAAAAGTGAAATTTGATGTACTTAAAGTAAGTAAGTAATATAGAAGAAGTGCCGAAAGCTAAAATTTTTAATCAATAGCAATCTACGAGTACATCACTACAAATTATAAAACAAAGTCCCCTGCCGCGTCTATCTGTCTGTCTATTCGAGATAAACTCAATAGCTACCGAACGGATTTTCATAAGGTTTTCACCAATATACAGAGGGATTCATGAAGAAGGTTAAGGTGTCTCATTCATTAAGGTTTTGTGTAAAATGGCTGAAATATGGCGGTGATTGTTGAAGAGGTCGGAAAAAATCAATATATATATACTTTGCTAACCGTGCGAAGCCGGGGCAGGTTGCTAGTATGATTTAAGTTTAAAAAATATTCGAAAACGGCTACAAGCAGTTACAGACGGCCGGTATATTTGTTGACCGTTCGTGGTGCGGAAAATCTATACAATGACAGTTCAAATTATACTGGTCAAAGATGTAAAATAAAACAGTTAATCATGGTCAAAATTTGACCACCAGCCAATCTCTATTATAGATTATTGTCTACCAGCTATGTAGTGTAGTAATGTATGACGAGTGGTGACGTTCAAATAGATTCTCAGTGGTCTAATAGGTAAGAATAGAGATGAATAACAGAAAATGGAGCGAAAATTTCTAGGCTAAACACATTACGTTTTAAGGCTTTTTTAATAGTAAATGAAGTCGTGTAGATGGTATGATGATGTTGGTTTCACCCGCGTAAGTCACGATGCCATGGGGATATCGGCATAAAAAGTAGCCTATGTGTTAATCCAGGTCTCCAGCTATTTACATACTTGCCAAGATTCATCGCAATCCGTTTAGTAGTTTTGGCGTGAAAGAGTAACCAACATCCATACATCTTCACAAACTTTCGACGTTTATAATATTACTAGCAGCGCCCCGCGGTTTTACCCGCGTAAGTCCCGATCCCGTGGGAATATCAGGATAAAAAGTAGCCTATGCGTTAATCCAGGTCTCCAGCTATCTACACACCAAGTTTCATCGTAATCCGTTTAGTGGCTTTTACGTGAAAGAGTAACAAACATCCATCCATCCATCCATCCAAACTTTCACATTTATGATATTAGTGGGATAGTAGAAAGTTGACATCATGAAAAGTTTGAAAACGCGGCTCTTTTTGTGGTTATTCAGAATTAATAATTAGTTTCTTTTTAATTCGATAGACGTTAGTCAGTAAAATGCAAGTAGTGAACTAAACTAAAATTACCTGCATCTATTTATTGTATTTGTATGTATTGTATTATTGTTGTTACATCTCGTGCAGTAAATTATGAAGTTTTTCCTAAGAGACGAGACTGATACGAGAGAGATTTGCAGCCATGTGTTTTCTTTAGGTTTTCCTTAACAGAGCCTACCGACATCTGTTTGCAATCTGTATAAACGCCTCATACGTAACTGAAGTTGGTTGTACTAAGTCTAACGGACTGTTGTTGTTTTCAATTTTCAACAGATGGCGCTTCTTGTTCAGGAAGCGACAGAAGTGTAATGTTATTTTAGAACCTCTTCAACTGTAAATTAGACCTAATTATTTTACGTAATCAAGTTAAATTATGTATTGATTAATTACTACATATTATAAAACAAAGTCCCCCGCCGCGTCTGTCTGGCTGGCTGTTCGCAATAACTGGAAAACTACTCAATGGATTTTCATGCGGTATTCACCAATAGTACTATTATGTATTCTGTGCCAATAGACAAAATGATTCGTGAGGAAGGTTTAGCTGTATAATTTGTTAAAGTTTTGTGTAAATTAGTTGAAATATGAAGATGATTGTTGAAGATGTCTCTACTACCCTTGCGAAGCCGGGGCGGGTTGCTAGTCAACTATAATTGGTTTAGAGTAACTATGTATAGATAGAGCATAAGCTTGGCCCGATACTAAAAAAACAAAAACAATATACCTACCTACTGCATCCGTTCTACCGTTGTAAATCATATAACAAAACATTAAGGCTGACTAAATTTTTAATTCATTTTGTTCACAAACCTATAGAGGCTATAGAGTATAGACTGTGTATATAGACATATCCTTGTGATGACAGAATGAGTTTACAAACATTACTCTCACTCGGAAATTGCTTGCGCCTTGCGGGGCCTTTATGTGTTAAAAAAAAAACTATTATGAAAAGTTGAAAACAAACACACATCATACTGTTATGCAGCAACAACAGTCTGACGATAAAATAAGTAAATCCCTTCAGTCTAGGACCACATTTTTATGTCTAAAGTTTACGTAAAACGACTGAAGTTGTACTGAAATGCGCTTATGAAATGCTTCTACTTCGGAGCTGTTGGAAAAATGACTTACTATTTGCATCGTCTCCTACACCATTACTAGACAAACTTGTATTTTTCTCTGAGTCTTTTTATGTTTTTTTTTTTGGCTCGGAATTCCCGGCAACAACCAGTTTGCGTCCATTACATCTCATGCAAACGTCAATCATTACCAAGTCATGATTGACGGATGTTCGTTGGTGATTGATGAAATAATATCGACATCAAAACCTCACCATGCTACCGTCAATCACTGCTTTAGACGATAGGTTATTCGTCAATCACCGTTTTGATTGTGGCAAAACTGACAGCAAAACCTACCGTGTAATGGGCGCCCTGCCTTACAGGTCCATGCGGTCCTGACCTGCTCGAGCTATTCGACTCCGCATTGCTCTAGCTTACATTTCCCAAAACTTACCTTTCCTATCGTTTCCTTTCATTATACCCCCTAGTTGTCCATTTTTAATTTGAAAAGTGCCCGGTTGACGGCAATCGGCTCGCTGTTTCGTTGTGGAATCAAAATATAGCTTGTCAAAATGTGGGTGTTGTTAATACGATTCTGCTTACCCCTTCGAGGACACAGGCGTGAGTATATGTATATATTTAAGGCGTGATTGTATTTATACATAACAGCTTATAAGGCGGGTCGTGAGCTTGTTGCCAAGTTAGTTACATTACAAAAAAATATAACAATATGACTTTGTGAAAAAGAAAGGAACCCATAGCTCATTGTTTGCAGTGTAAAATAAAATACTTCGACACTTGATACTTCATGTACTTTTTTTTAATCTTAAAATTCGCTTTGAGCGGCTGGTGAGTAGTACATAATATTAATATTATATGCTGTGTAAAAAGGCTCCATTCAATAGATTATTTCTATAAAAATACTATTGACGTCGTCGTGTTGTTAGGACGGTTTTTGTGTGAATAATGTGTGCACAATTTAGTGTTACTGTTAGCCCGAGGCTCGCTGATGGCTCATTTTACACTACACTCATAGTGTGGTGGATTTTACACTACACTCAAGGTGGGTACCTATATTATGTAGGTACCCACCAGTCTCTACGGTAGGTATGTCGCAGTTAGAGTGAAACTTATTTGCTTTATGGTATTTTCATTCTGTAAAATTTTGTTATTTTACGTCATTAGATACTTTTACCCTGCAAAATAAGAATAGGTTTCGAGACCTCGGCTCCAACCGGGAGATTCTTTCCCGGCTCTTTTTACTTATCCCGGGATTTCGGAATTGTTCAAAGGCAATCCCTGGATACTCCCGGGATTGTAAATAGGTAATAAAAGGTACTAAAATAAATTTAGTTATGAAAGGTATTACCCAAAAGGTAGGAACGTTATGTATATCTAAAATTGTTAAATTTGCTTTAAAAAAGTTATGAAAAACATATTGCATAGATTTCTTTTTGGAAAATGCCTTTTTTTCGGAATTCTCTGGTGTACACATATATAAAGAGCATATTTTCAATTTTTGTTTAATTTTTTTTTACTTATTGTTCCTTATTTCTGAAAAATCCGGACCTTCCATCAACATCCTCGATATTAAATACCTATTCTCCTCTTTGCCTCTTTGTTCCGGAAACCTAGCTTTGTTGGTTAATTTTCAAGTTCAATTAGTTAAATATTGCTAATATTGAAACAAATAAGTATAGAAAACAAAAATTTCTCAACATTTGTAAGCGCTTTTCGTCAGTCACCCTAGAATATAACCGCCATTCCAATATTTCTTTTCTTTTTCCGAAGATAATTAAATGTTAATAAACTTTATAGGTTATTTTAAACGTCAAAAATGTTATCTCCTAAAAACACAAACATACTAAAGAGATCTGAATGTGAATACTTTTATTAAATTAAAAATATTGTTTGAAATAAATAGAAATTTAAATGGATTTAGGTTGCACCGGAGAAGCGAATTTTGAATTTTTTATTGGTTGTATTTACCCCAAAACAATTCTATATAACAATTTTTTAAATGTTTGCTAACCCCGTGAATCCCGGGATTGATCAAATTTAATCTTGAAATGTTCAGGACTGGAATACGATCGGGATCCCAGAATTGAATCACCTAACGTAAATAATGTATTTTGATGCCAACTCTAGTGCCTTTATTAATAAATTTCAAATTCCCCTAACGCAGTCTTTCTGCCTTTATTTACTTACCAGCAGCAAAGGTACATAACGCATTGCGATATGTTATTTTTCATTGACCAGTTTTACGGTGCGTTTTTGGTCTCTAATGGGTGTTCTAAGTATTCATAAAATTTGTGCGTGTACATTTTGAAAAGTTACATGTATAAAAAAGTGAGGTTATAATACAAAGAACACCTTACAAATCCGTAGAGACTGCATTGCCTGTAACATCTTTAATTCACTTGAGTGCGTTCCTAACAGAAAATGTGAAGAAAGAAATTGTTACCTTATTCTTGTGTCGGAATGTACCCAATGTTTTAGATTATTTTATTTCTGTAACCTTTCCTTTATTCATTTGTAGGAAAGGTTTAATCAAAGAAAATAAAACATTGAGTATTTCAGATATCACATTATCTGAACTTCTGCTGATAGCGTTTGTACACAGCGACGTTTATCTCTGCTTTTAAAATCCCACTAATATTATAAATGTGAAAGTTTGGATTAATGGATGGATAGATGTTTGTTACTCTTTCACGCAAAAACCACTATACCGTTTGCCATAAAACTTGGTATGTAGAAAACTGGAGACCTTGATTAACGCATAGGCTACTTTTCTCCCGATATTCCCACGGGATCGGGACTTACGCGGGTGAAACCGCGGGGCGCTGCTAGTAGGTACATAATTATCACATTTGAATGATCTACCTACATATTTCAGAGATCGGACCCGTGCTACACCTAGGTTCTCCACCTGGGTGAAGCATGGGGACCTATAAGGTCCCATGCTTCAACTGATGATCAGTAGAGTCAAGTAATTAAGAAAAATACATAATTGAATATATAATCAATAGTATATGATTTGAGAAAAAGTACTAACAAAGTATTTGCACCCAATTTTGGCTCTGCATCTTACTTCGAGTAAAGTGGGCAATCATTTTCATTATTTGTTCTTCCATATTGCTCCGTAATAGCAGGATATCTTAAGGCTGCTATTTGTTCATCATCACTCTTGTATTCAAATCCCGTCAAGAATTCAAGGCTCTCACTTCGCCAAAGAATAATCGTGAATACCGAATCCAAACATTATTATATATATATCAATCGTATAGATTGTAGATAAACCATAACTTCAAGCAGTACCTTGCTACCTGACTAATACTAAGATTTCAAGTGAAAACTATAACGCCGTACACTGCTTGCTAAGTTGATGCGACTGTCGAAACTTACATGACATTGGCGTTCAATGTACATAAATATAGTAGTTGAAATCAATTTTCGTTGTTTTATGTAGTATGGGAGCAGATAAAGGTAACTCTACAGAAACCAGTGTAGCTTGACCTTCCCATGTCAATAAGTTATGGAATATTTATATGTCAACTAAGGGGTCCGTTTGTGTGGTCTGCGCTCGTCTAAGGTGTCATAACTAACGCGCGTTCGCAGAATTTCAACAGCTCATATTTGGAAACAGAAGATTCAATTTTCCTCACTGGTGTTCCTTCGATAAGCATATCGCTATTCACATTTTACTTTTTTTTTGCATAACGTTTATTATGTACAAATAGTTGGCAAAAAAAAGATTTCAAAATCTACACAAAATTCAAAATCTACACAACTGGTACAAAAAGGTGAGGAAGAGAAAACTACGCTCTAGTTCTATGTTTGAAATGTATGTCCGTAGCGAATATCTATAGATAAATATTAACTGTGTATAAGAATACCATAACAACGATAAATAAGTTCGCTCGCATCTGAATTCCACGTGGCAAAACGGACTTACATCATTTCAACCTTGAGGTAAAAACAGTTTTCTTCATTTATTCTCGGTTCAGGTGTTTATATTTAAATAACATCATGTTTCCGTTTGTCGATACTGGAGCGGGCGGTGGGCACGTTAAAATATTTACGTTCCAATGGCCTTAAGAAACGTGAAGAGAACTGTACAACCTCTTTATACTGGCTCTATATAGCTCCAGAGGGAACGCTTGATCCTTGGTAAAAATAAAAAAAAAGTAAATTTTTTGTACTCGTAATTTTTTTTTGGAACATTATTTTAAATTTGACAACTGAGCTCTCAGTAAGGCATTATTATCCGTCTTATTAAGTTCAGAGCGGCAATGTGAATGGGAAAATTCCTTAATATTTTTTTGTTTTCTTTTTTGCTGGTTGTAAAACTTTAGTCATAGCATAGAAATAATAGCTTCAAAATAAAAGCTGAATGTTGATATTTGTTTCATTATACATTATGTCTGATAAGTATTTGTTCGTGGTTCTAGTCACACTAATACGTACCTATTACACATAAATACCTATTGTACCTAATTGTTCCGTTAGTTCTGACGTCTGAACATAATGTATAATTATTTTTTTTATTATTTTAATATGGCAATTCTCAAATATGTACGCTTCGACGCCTTTTGCGATGGCCATAACACGGAGATGTTTGTACCGACACGGGAAAATAAATTTACTCAAATAATTAAAATTCGTATTTTTCTCATAATACTTATTATTTTGTAGGTACAATTTTATTATTAAATGAATATGTAACACGTACATTATTAAAGGGAGTATGAAGATTTGAAGTAATCATTGTTATTTGATGGATAGACAGAGCCCAGAGCAGGAGTAGGTTATTCGATGAATTTTTAAGATTTGCCATAATTGATACTAAAATTAGCTTTATGCTCATTATTTGTGACGGTTGCAGTACTAATACCAGAACAAGGTCACAAACGTTAATCGTTAATTTCTATTTGTCTGTTGTGCGTTGCAGGAATTATTTTTTAAATACGATGAAAAACATTGAAGATCTTCATTCTAGATTTTTAATTGTAACAGTGTCATTGATTTCATCGAGTCAATCGCTTCATTGCATGCTAGATGCTTTATCCGCAAAACGACGAACCCCGATCTGAATTCCAATAATATTTTATTATTTAAGAATATTTTATTTATTTTAATATGATCTCCCGATTCGGAATTTAATTCTGAATTTAACTACCTATAGTCTCACTAATATTATCAAGCAATTATATTATTCTGTTTACTAATAATAAAATGTTTATCTTAAATAATAACTTTATTTACGCAGTACTGTTTATTGTATTAAGATTATTTTTATAAGTGGTTAGTGGTTATTTTACACCTTTCTGAAATAAATAAATAAATATTAAAATAATGATTTCACGTGCTAATATGTGATTATAGTTTCTGCGTAGTTCCGTCTAATTCTGGTTTTGACGTTGTTTTTCAGCTTAATTTTGACAGAAGGTACGCGGTCCTCCTATTCTTATGTATTTGTATGTTCTTTGAGACAGGAAGTGCTTACCGGTGTACCTTGCGTTTTATTAATTTAACCACAGCCACAAAATAAAAAGTATAATCCCTATTGTTGTGGAACGGAAGATAATCATTATTTTTGTTACATAAGTAGAAAAGCATTATTATACTGATTTTTAACCCCCGAAGGAAAAAGGAGTTGCAAGTTTAACGTGTGTACCTATCTGTACGAGTATGTCTGTCTGTGGCATCATAGCTCTTAAAAGGGTGAACCGATTTTCATTTAGTTTTATTTTGTTTGAAGAGTGACTTGATGAGAGTGTTCTTGGCTATAGGTACTTAATTCAAGAAAATCTGTTCAGCTGTTTGAAGATCATCTCTCAGCTCAGATCAGCTGCTTTCCTTGCACGCATGTAAGTAACTTCTACTGGTCTGCTCGATTTGAAATTTAGTATGCTGTAACTTTAATGATATTACAATAACATGGCTGATTCTGGAACATCACCTAGAATCAGGATGCCCAACTCCTCACCAACTTATAGCAGAGGTATCGAGTTTGAGCTCATTGGTCAAATCAAATAGACTCAATGATTAGATTAGATTATTGATAGATGTTTTTTTTACTTCTCTGGGTTTTGGTTTTGGGGGTATGTAAAATTTTAATTTATCCTACTTGTTTTAAGTAAGTAAGTTATATAAAACTCAAGAAGTGATAAGCGGTCACAAATATTTAGACATGACCAAAACATCCTATACCTATATCTATTCGTTATATGTAAATATAACGAATAGAATATAACGAGTTCCCAACTATGGAGGCTGGTTGTTAGCAATATGGATATGTTTTTGTTATAACCATAATTATTATTAGTCTGTAAGCCTTCTTCAAAGTTATTTAATAAATAAATAAAAATAAGATCGATTGCTTGACTAACCCTAAGTGTTCGTCGGCACTATGAAACCTCACAGTAAGATTTATTAATCCGAGCGCAAGTTTGTGACATTAGAAAATACTAGTAATACTAATTGTTAGATTGACATACAGGACTCTGGTCCCTTTTTGTCCTTTAGTTTTTTTATACCCCTGTCCTGTACCCTATTGATAATAACATACATACCTACCTGGAAAAAAAATTACAAGACTATTCCGGCGAAGTTTTAAATATAAAATGAGCTGGGCGATGACTAGTGTCAACGAGTTCCGTCTAGTTCAAATCAAAGTTAACGTTAATAACGTTAAAACGTAACGTTAAAACTGACACATCTAGAACCGAGAAATGCAAGTGCAATGAAATGCAATGGACGTTGTGTGTTTGTATGGCTATCTTTTTCTTGCGCAATTGGTTATTTCGGGTTAGAATGTGCTAGCGATATCAGGTAGGCTGTCCGATCGTCGGAATCGTAGGCTATGTTCGCCAGTTAGTGCAGTGCCGTGGCGCAGAGCGGAGGTAGTTTATGTTTGGATTTTTTCATTCTCAATATTTACGTGTATATTTACAAACTTTGACGTGTTTTGTTTTCATAGTGTCTCCACTTTTATTGAATGATGTTTTGAGACCAGAATACAGTAACTTTTAAACAGTTTTATTTCCATAATTATTCTTTACGACGTTAAAGCATTGTTTTAATTTCAGTGTTAGTTGGTGTTCTAACCTTGTGTTTGTTGATTGACGTGTTTTTTTCGGCGGGAGTTTATTTCGGCGCGTATGATGTAAGCGGCCCTCTGTGTCGGGTTTGATTCCCGTGTCGATATGAGACATGCGAGGTGTTAAATCGGGAATATGCATACTTCAATGATGATGGTAAGTCTCATTTTAATTAATTGGAGGATTTGATGTCTACAGTGGAATTTTTAAACAAAGTTATACGTTACGATGTCCTTTTATCGCTTATCTACGTAAGTACGTACCTACTTACGAATGTATGAGATAAGCTAATAAATATTTACGAAGAAATCAATTTCAAGTTTAGCTACTTTTACTTTTTGATAACCTTTTTTATTATCTGTCTATTATTTTATTCCACTTTATCACTAACATTTTAAAGTGCTGTTGGTCTTTGAAACAGTTTGCTATCAAAACACCTAGGTGCTTTCAAACTTGAAATTATAAACAACGATTTCAACAAAAAATAAACAGGCTTTACGGGGGCGGAGACAAAAACACATTTTTTTTTTCAATGAGGCACAAGTACCAAGTATAACGTTTACTAACGTTGCCAATGCCGAAGCTGTTTTATCGTCCGTAAGCAATTTAAAAAATTGCGTCCGGACCTTGATATTACGGTATAGAAGGCAAATGGCGTTAGGTTAGCGGGACGCAGTTAGCTTTTCTATATTTTGTCTTTAAAACGCTTACTTTTTATTTGAATACCCAGATGTTAAGTAAAAGTACTAACCGATTATAAACCAAACTTTTTAAATTTTAAACATCCTAAGACATACCTATAGGACATAGATAGGGCTCTGTCCTATAGCCTATAGGACATATTAATATGTCTATGCTTATACCTGACTATACATTAAAAACACGAATTCCAAGAGTATTTACTATAGATGTGAAACCATTCGTTGTATTAACTTATTAACCTTTTCTGTTTTATCATAACAAAGATGACTGCACGGAGCACGGGGGTATAGTCATCAACTCATCATGGTTATATTATATGATTTGTCAACGTAATGGGAAAAATATGGTAAGGGGATATTTTGATGTTCACAGTTGGTGCAATACAGCAAGATCCCTGTTCGATAATAATCGTGATTTTCCCAGTTCGATAATCCCAGCATAATACACAGCATAGGTACTGATGCAAGGGAATTGTTTTAGTTTTTTTAATGTGGGCTCGAATTAGCGGCGGAATTACACATTTGTCGCCAGTAGGCTATTAAAATTTTGCCGCCCCTACCGGTCGGCCGGTCGGTCTGTCTAGTTCGATACCCCACCCCAGGACAAGACATAAAAAATAATGTCGGCTCAACAATATGATTGGAAAACAAAAATATTCATTTATTATTTACCTAATGCAGTTTTATATAGGTTTTTAATAATTTAATTTATTTTAATTTCGTCTATTTGATGCACCATAGGCTGAACGCATCACAATCGGAATAAATTATACCTACAAAATGCGACGCTCGACCCGACAATGTAATGTGGGTTATCGTATTTGCATATACAAATGTACGCATTGTACCTACTATATTTATATATAGATTTATTTGTATACTGTTGGGTAATTAGTTCAACAACTTTTAATTGGGTAACTGATTCTATTATACAAATTCGCGACTCGCGCCGGTTGCACATCACTTCTACTTTTGTTTTTGAAATCGATTTCATATTATTGTTTGACGTTCGGATTTCAAAAACAAAGAAGGCTCTTTAATCATCACGTATTTTTAGTATTTATCTCGGTAACTCCTCATTTGTTATTATAATTTATTTAACTTCATTCAACTAACGGAATATATGTTTACGTAGTAATTTAGTGCTCAAATTAAGTCACGACTACAAACGTATAATGAAAGGTCACTGTATGGGCCCGGCTCGACCGGAGTGATACCACGGCCTCACAGAAAACCGGCAGTAAGGCGATGATTTCATTGTTTTTCGCCGAGTGAGTGAGGTTATCGGAGGTCCTAATCCTTCACCTCACTCCCTCTCCCCCTCTTCCCCCTTCCCCTACTCCCACCTTAACGGCCGGCAACGCCATGGGCGACGGGAATCATACCATCAGAAACAAAAAAAAACATAATTTAATACTATAACTATACTATACTATTTAACTACTATACATAAATATAACTATAGGTAGTGAGTAAGTGTAAAATAAAATTACCTTTTTGTTCAAGGTTCGTGTCAGTGACCCTACCGAGTTATATTCTAATATTGTGTACCTATCTATTAGACAAAATGTTACGAATATTTTATGCCGTATGGGGTCTCGGTTCAGACTAAAAGTTGACCTCAAAACGCATATAAAGTACTTTTTACTTGCGTTTATGGTCACTGCTCTACTCCTATGGGTCGTAGCGTAATGTTACATAGCCTATAATATTCCATAATGAATACTCGATCTAATACAAAAAGCATTATTCAAATCCGACTGATAGTTTCAGAGATTAGCGCGCTTAAACAAACAATCACACAAAAAATCTATTCAACTTTATTATATTAGTATAGATAGGGCTAGATGAAGTAAGTAGGTACAATAAAATCTTTACTAGTATTGTGTGATTCATTTTACAATGTTAATAAAATGTATATATATTAATATACTGCGGTAAATTCTATAATAAAATACCTGACAATATTCTTCAACTAAGTGAGAAGAAATTTAAAACTTGTATAAAACGCACGCTATGTAAACGAGTATATTATAAACTTTTTTTAATTATTTAGATGATAAAAATGCTTGGCAAAATCCGGTCCTACTCCACAGTCACACTGTCAATGAGATTTATTCATATTTTGACTATTATTATTATTGACATTGTAAATTTAATAGAACATTGGTGTTATTTTAAACACTGTTGACATTGTACTTATGATACGCTTTTTACTTCCTGTTAATTAAAAAAAAAAAATTGAATTGTACATGTGAGAACTGTGTAGTCACAAGTATTATGTTAATTTTCTATGTTGCCTAGCAATTCTTTTCCATTTTAGAACAATATTAATTTATGTTACATTGTCCTCACATTAAATTGCGCTTATAAGCAATGTAACAAAAAACTTTGTATGTATAAAAAAATTAAAAAAAAAGTAAAAAATTCAAAACCTTATTTATTACCCTTTTTCATCTCTGGTTGAAAACTACACTACTTACAAACATATTTTTTTTAAATAAGCAATTTTACATTACTTTAACAATTATTCTAAAACCACTTCCGTCTAAGTCTAACAATTATAATTATATTGTCAGACATAGACAAAAACGGCTTAAGGCACTGACTCTTCTAAAGCAACCGGTTTGGAAAACGACTGCGAGGAACAATTGTTGTGTAATACGCCTCTTGCATTATCTAAGTACGTACATTAAAATTGTAACAAATTTGCAATCAAACACCATCAGTGAGCGTCTGCCAACACCGATGATGAAACAGCTGCTATCAAGTCACCTGTTCAACTGCAATTCTTATGTTTGTGGTGCTTAATCGTTAATGGCCGCAAATGCTAATTACATCTGCAAATGCTTTGTGTACACATGCATACATATATACTCACGCTTATACGTATGTATGGGGCAGGCAGTGGTCCTACTCATGTAAGGGGGAGGGGGGGGGGGTTAACCCTATTTCTGTCAAGCGGGCAGTTTGGGAATTAAAGATGATCATCGACATCGACATCGGTGAACATACATCATTTCTTTTTTTTTCGTGTGGAAGGTCCTAATGACGGCGACTCGGACAACAGGCGACCCCACAATTTGGTGCCGGGGCTAGGTTTCTGTTACTTGATAGATATGATATCCATTATATGTATGTGTGGGGCTGAACAGCTTTTGTAATGCATCAGGTAGGCAGGCAACTATGATTCGTAATAAGAGGTGTGGATCCCTAGTGAGCAGGGTGTGGTCCAGCTCCAACAGCATCCTAAGCATGATTGCAAATAGGCTTGCTTGTATATATGTGGACCGATGTTGCGCCCTCTCTCATGGGATGTAGCATCGGCGGGCCGTGTGTGCTATTATTCTCATTTCTATGTATTTTACTTTTAGCTGTATCATTTTACTAACAATAGTTCTTAAGTATAATAATTTAATGTGAATTCTGGTCACTTGAATATATAGAATTATTATTATTATTAGTTTTTTGTTTCTAGATGTGTTTTTGAGGTAGGATTTACGATTTCAAATATTCTAAAACTATCACTAAGTAGGTATATTATCACAAACTTATACCTATATCATTTTTCGTGATATCCACACAATCAGTTCTGAATTTAAACTGAACAGAGAAGTGAGTAATTGTATTATACGTACACATAACACGTAGCTGCAGTAGAAAATGCGGGGGTCAGCTATCCAGTTCAGTTCACTATAAAGCTTTTAATTTTCCTCTTCTCTTAGTTTTAAAACTAGTTGTAAGTTGGCGTTGGTCAGCTTAATTAATTCTTTCTCTCAAGTCAACATTTCTAATCATTTAAAAAGGTTTCAATGGCCGTTTATTAAGAGAGATTAATGGATTACTAAGAATTAGTGGATGGGCCGCAAAAGTTTTCCAGTAAGAACTGGATGAAGGTAAATTAAAATTAATGATCCTTAAGTTATTTGGGATACCTGGAAATAGTTATTTACGTTAGATTTATTCTATTAATCTTCTTTACCGTTTAAGTGGCCTTTAATTAAGCTTAATATGTAATTAACTAACAGAATCGATGAATTTTTTTCCAAGTTTCAACTTCACTAGATGTTGGTTGACCAAGGTTAGGTCAAAGTACATATTATGTACTTAATACGTCGTTACGGGAAAGACAGTTGCAGGGTTAAAAAAAAATCTTTTAGTATTAACTTACTAAAAATGAAGAGAAACATCGAATGATAAAAGGAATCTTGTTTGAACTATATCACAGGCAAAATTAAAACTGCAAGTTCAGCAATACTTCAATGTTAAAGAGACACCGTGAGAATGAGAATTTCTTTATTTCTTACTTTCACAACAAAAATAAAACCAAAAACATGAATACACACATCTAGACATAGGTACACATTCTTTTATAAAACTGTTTGTCTGTCGCAAACGCTGTCTGCTTGATTTTAATTTGTTTTACTAGAGTTCTTTTCTAACCATATACAAATACAAATAATACAAAGCAAATATCTAACTCGCAAAAATAATTATTTAAGCAATAAAAAGTTGTATTCAGAGACAATGAGGCGTTTGAAGAAGTTTTATTTTTAACAAAGACTATATGAATATATTATAGTCGTCAATTACGTCAATTAGTCAATTACGTTCGCCGTTCATAATTGAATTGAAGTAATATTTGAAAAGCGTAGTATGAATGAAAATCTCCCAACATTTCTTAATATTTTAATAGCGATTCTTGCGTTACACATATTACGTTTACGTACGTACCTTTAGGTAGGGCTGCCATCCGTCCGGGTTTCTCCAGATTTGTCCTAGTTTAAAGGGCGTCCGGGGAACGTGAGGTTTTCAAAAAGTGTCCGGATAAAACCCGGACACTGTGGTAGAGGCAACTTATAATTCTTAGACGAACAAGCTGTTTAATTTAACAAAAAAATGGAATCGGCGTTTTTTTAATGCGTCCGGAAAAGAATCTCGATTTCACACATATGTCCGGGATTTTTGAAGAGCTTGTCCGGCGTCGGCAATTTAAGTGATGGCAGGCTTACGTAAAGGTAATATATGTAAACGATATTTGCGTCTTTCGCTACGTTCGCGTGATAACAATGTATTGTAGTAGTATTATTGCCCTGATAAATTGCATAATTAACACGTTAATAAGCCCAAGACTACTATGAACAGTTTGTAGATAGTACTTCTATCATAACATACAAATCATGTTATTGTGTTTTGATTGTGTTGTGTATTTTCCCAGTTGCCTATAAACACTTGGAGGTCTCTGTAGGTCGCTGGTACTTCCTCAGGCAGGTAGCTCCATACAGCAGCAGGTAGCTTACAATTACTCTTCAATTTATAATCTTATTAGCAACCCGCCCGGCTTCGCACGGGTACAAATTATACACCAAAACCTTCCTCATGAATCACTCTGTCTATTAGTGAAAACCGCATGAAAATCCGTTTAGTAGTTTTTCAGTTTATCGCGAACAGACAGACAGATGCAGCGGGGGACTTTGTTTCATAATATGTGGTGACTAGGTGACCCGGTGCAACTTCGTCTGCGTCACATAAGAGAGAGAGAGAGACAAATTATCCCCTTATTTGCAACTTTTTTCATTGATGCTCCGCTCCTATTAGCGGTAGCGTGATGTTATATAGCCAATAGCCTTCCTGGGCTATCCAATACTAAAATAATTTTTGAATTCGAACCAGTAATTCTCGAGACTAGCGCGTTCAACCAAACAAACTCCTTCAGCTGTATAATATTTGTATAGATAAGGACAAACTATCTTAAAGGATAAAGTAACAAAGACCACAGATCTCTTTCTTGGTAAAAAAGATAAGTATGATAAGCATTATCACTAAAAGTTATCGCTACGTTAAAAATGACACATTATCCATTACTTTTTATTTGAAATGTTTGATACAAAGTAGTAAACCAAGGTACCGATTCCGAACTAAGGTATTCAATAAGTTAGTCACAATAAACGGTTTTAGATCGACCTCGATACGGCGCGGCGTGTGAAACAATAGCTGCTTACAAACATATATTATACAACATCATTGCTATGAATGCGCTACAATATGATTAGTATCATAAATACTGTTTAGGTACATCAAAAGTACTTCGTAGGAGCCTTAGGAGGTAGGGCACATCAGATTTTTGCTTAAAGATGACCGCAGAGAGACAGTTCCACTAGTGGAGTTCTCACCAGTAAGGGCTCCAGAGCTTCATCGAAGGGAGGGATAGCATTGACATAGAGATGAAATGGACGACGACGACGCTATTTGACCAGATACCCGATCCGGACAACCTTGAAGCCAGATTACCGGATATCCGACTGCCGAATATTTGGCCACACTAACGTCACACGTTGCTGCTTTAAGGAAATGATTAAACTATAAAACTGAGCAAAGAACTCCTTATTTGCCATGCCATTTCAACTCCTTGAGATTCAAGACCACTCGACGCATGATTCAAGAAAAATATATGTGGGAGTTGTAGAAGTTGAAAGAGCTCAACAGGAGATTCTATTGGAATTTATAAATATTAATTACTTACCCCGAGTCCTCCAATGGCAAAAAAAAATAGAGATGAGGAGACAGAGTCGGATGTACGACGCAAAGCTTTCGACGCGTACTGCGATTGTTTTAATAAGGTAGCAAATGAAAATAACAGTAATCACTCTCACGGCCAAGAAAAAAATGTAATTTCATATGAAATTATATTTGACCGATAAATAATGCATAGCCTTATAAGTTTGCTACAGCTCCTGGAATCCAAAGTGTGCCTAGTTTGAGTCTAAAAATCGCTGGGTAGTCCCATAATATTATTATTAAGTAGTATGAGAGACCTTAGCATTATCAAACGTTGTTGCGGAACAAACTCCTACGTATTAAAGAAAATTTAAAATTGTCAAATGACTAAACAATAAATACAATGCCAATGATACGTCACTCGAAAGTTACGTTCGATTAAGAAAATAATACTATCGAATATACATCATTGAGATAAAAAGGAAGTTTGTGTGGCCTTGCTTGTTCATTCGCAACCCTGACCAGAAATACAGACATACATACAGTGTATTATGTCATAGATGTGACTCCGCTATAGATACGTTACATATTAGATGAGAAGATTTGTACTAAACAGCCTTCGATAGAGAAGTCAATAATGAGACAAGGAATGAATGCTGAAAGGCTTAAGTTACAAAAATTAAAGTTAAAAATTAATACTTTCCGTAGAGTGTGCGTTCAAATGAACAGAACACGCTTTCGTACGTGTCTTTTCTCATCTATTTATAATTAAGTCTATGGAGTTCGATGCATTCACATTGTTGGCCATACAGATTTTTGTTTCGACGAAAATATCTCAAGGCCTTACGATGGTTGTCTCCGTGTGAAATATCGCTTTTAAGATAAATAAGATAGCTGTCTAGTTGTGACAGGTGAGAGAGTTACCAAATATCCTATTCTTAGTATTTAAGTTGGAAAATAAGTGTTTGCCGGTTTTCTGGTAGCAACTTTCATCTTGCTTACGACAAAAGCTATTTTGATTTTATGCTCCTGGGGATTTCATCGATGCGAATATATCTCTTAGGAAAACATCTAAAATGGCTCGTTGCACAGCTTAGGACAACCTTATAAAAATTACCATCCACGAATAAAACATTTCATTAATCTTATTTTCAAATCTACGATATCTTTTTTTTTTTTTTTTTTTTTTTTAAAGAATGCTGGCAACGTGGGCCACACATTACTAGTATTCTTGTTAACCCCTCCAGCTAAGCTAAATGTTTCTGTTAGGAGTGTGTGATATCGTGAATTCGTTTATAAAAAACGCGCTTCTTAAAAAAATAAATTAAAAAGTTTAAATAGATCGAGAAGGAGCATTTATGCAGTGGGTTGTCGGTCGTAATTCACGATTCGGGGCTTACCAGAGGACCGATACAATGGAGTATCCCCCTGAGACCGATTACACCATGAATAGGGTTCTTTACACAAATGTTTATGGGGCTCTGTTAGTTTGCGTTTTCTTTTCAATTATTATTTGAGGGTAATTCAGAAGCTATGTGTAAAATATGGTTACAATGATCCTTAATTTTTGATGCCATCTGTCTGTACTTGAGCCAGTTTGATTTATAATAACAAACAAATTAAGAAATTGTTTGCAGATGTTGGTTATGAGACTATGAAAAACAGTTCCCGAGGGATAATAAAATAATTTTGATATGGTCATGCTTAACAAAATCTGAATCAAAATCAAAGATTAGTAATAAATAAATGTAGTAAACTGTCTTAAAAGCAAGGTTATTGTTAGTTATAGACAAAATGAATAAAAAAACTGTCACGCAGAAACTGAATTTATTAGTGTGCGAATCGACACCTCTAGAAAAATGTTTTGCGAATCAACAACTAAAAAAATTATTAATTTTAAAATAGGTCCCTTCGCACAAAGTGTGCGAACAAAATTGTGCTGCATCGCGCGCACACGCTTTTATTTTTAAAGTACGATATCATACGAGTAAGATATCGTATTCTTATATTCTTTAAATACTGTAAAATTCATAGTGGAAATTAACATGGTTGTTTATGTGCAGTATAAGAATGTAGATAAAGTAAGAGAGAAAAAAAGCCAGGCACCGCTATTCTTATAATTTAAAAAAATGAAGCTTTTAACGCTATATTCCCACAAATTATTCAGAAAAACTTATTGTAATATTTAGAATATCTAGCACCATACAGTTAACAATCGAGATTTTAGAAAAAGGAAGAATTTTATTAATCTTTACATAAAAATAAAACACATGTAGGATTTTTGTATACTAAGACATTGGAAATCAAAAATAAGCGTTAAGTACTTTATTTACATAACAATTGTAATTTTTTTATAAAAAAGTTATTGAAGAGGTAACCCTACACACATTTTAAAGCCGGAAGGAGTAGGCAATTAAACCGGTAGGTATCATTATTTTTGTAGTGAGTGATTTATCTGTTACGTAGTAACAACTTAGTAATCTGTGCCAAAACTGCCCAACGTGTCTGAAGAATTTTTAACTTCAAAAATGCAAGGTTCAAAAACCTAATTAGTTTTTGTTCTGACTACTGCGTCAAAATAAACTTAAAGACTTGTTAGAAATAGCTAGACATATAGGTAAATACTATATACATATTATATGCATGACTAAATACTAAAGGATACTCTTAGTCTTTGATCATATAACAACGCTTGTTTTCCCTCTATCTTCTCCGCTTCGGTGGTTCCAAAAAGGTCTAAAGACTTAATATATTTTATTTATAGTTTCACTAGTCTAGAATGATATTATTCTCGTAGTGGTAAGTACAAAATTAATAATCAGGTAAATTATTGAATCATTTAGGTATTTATTGACGTGACGGCCATGCTTGGATAGTTATTTACAATGTTTTTTTTTTATCAAGATTGAAAAATAGTAAAAAACTTAATGTATAAAAAGTGTAATTCATGTTCGTGTATATTTTTTACATACCTAAGGTGACCAACGAATTTTTGATGAGACAATGCTATAGTGGTCACAGTAACGAAGGGCCAAGGGGTGGCAACAAGGCCAAATTGGTTAGTTTACAATCATCCAAGATATCAAGTTTGGATTAGCGAAAATGTCAGTGTCAATTATTTCTGAGACGTTAAAATATTACTAGAAAATGTTTTGTATAAAGAACTTACTTGAATCAGATATGTATTCGTAAATTATGAAATACTTAATCCATACATCCATTAATCCATTCGTCATCATCATCATCTCAAATAAATAAAATTGAAGTATCTGTTTGTAATGTCAAAATAATAGGTTTTTTAAGCTCATACAGTAAAAATTAGTTTTTTAAATTTTTGTCTGTCTGTCTATCTGTTTGTTCGGCTAATCTCCGGAACGGGTGGACCGATTTCCACAGGACTTTCACAGGCAGATGCTAGTTATCAGTAATAATGATGAATATTGTTTACCCTACAATTTGCTATAAATTCGAATGAAGTTTAAAGTATAAGTATATGTTATTGTCGGACCCACGCAACGTTAATCATTGAAATCACCACACAATTTACCTTTATTGATGTAATTTTCGTTCTTATTACCAACACCTACGCTTAATTTTGTACTGACTTTCACTTAGGCGAGATTGTAATAATAATATTCGGGAACATTCTGTACAGCGCCATCTAGATGCAAACTAAGCAAAGCTTGTAGTATGACACACTACTTAAATGTTTGTAAATACAAACTTATTATACATTAATATTATTCAGTCATATTCAAGCATACAAATATTTGCACTGAGCGGGAATCGAACTCATGTCCAAGCATTTGGTTGTCAACGACGTTAGAGATATAGCTCTACCGAAGATTGCTTTGGCAGTTGTCAAAGTACAAAGTAATAATCCGGTTGACTGCAAAATACTTTAACATTTTTCTTTTGAAAATCTTTTTTTTCTTAGATTTTTAAGGTATTTAGCTCGAATACATAAAAAACATACAAAATAATTCAATACTTTTGAAGTGAAAACTTCTTTGGGAAAGCCTCTATCAAAAACGCGTTGACCGATTTTTGATAGAGGCAAAACTTATGGGTTCTCGTCACCGTCGCGTCGCAAGTCTGGCGCAATCCGTCACATTAGCATTAGCGTCGTTAAAAAAAAACAGTTAGGTACTTTTTAAAGTGTTCAGTCTTCAGTTTTCTGTCGGCAGTCCCTATGAATGCCTATATTTCTAATTACTTGTGTTAATAAAGCAAATTGCTTCAAATCACCTGATTTATATGGAGTCTGTATATATATATATATAATATATATCCTTCGTAATGACCCAAAAGCATCTGCGTTTGTGTTCGGTATGACAGTGCAAGTCACAAGTAAGTCATAGATATGTATTTAAAAAAAACCGGCCAAGTGCGAGTCGGACTCGCGCACCGAGGGTTCCGTAAAATATTTTTATAATATGATTAACTAAGAATATACGGTTTTCGCAATTTTTCCATTATCTGTGCCATAAGATGTTGCTTCGTATCAAATTTCAAGATTCTGAGTTCACGGGAAGAGTACCCTGTAGGTTTTGATTCCCTTGCGAGTGTCGAAAATTTGCGGCATAAACGGCTTTATCTTTTGATTGCGTAGGCTTAGAAGTTTGATTTTTTCACAGCTATAAGGGACAGAAGACCTGAGTATTTGATATTAATTCCAGCTTGATACCTCCACGCGTTCCTGAGAAAAAGGGTCTTGACAGACAGACAGACCTTCGGACGGACGGATAACAAAGTGATCCTATAAGGGTTCCGTTTTTTTCTTTCGAGGTACGGAACCCTAAAAAATGTCGCCGAGGTAATCTCAGGTTACGTAGAATACAAAAATTCTTTTGTAAAACACAAACATTCACATAAACTGAGACCCATTGTAATACAATAAAGCGTTTAGGCACTTCCGATAAAGGCACAAAAGGCGGTATCCAATTCAACTGAGATAAAAATTTGAGATAAACTTATTCTTTGAAAGAATTTCGCGTTTATCTGTGAAACATGCCACGATTGAGAAATCTTGTATTATAGGCTCATTTTATTCGGTTTCTGGTTAAGGAGCATTCACAATAAGTTGCTGATTTGACTGCAAAAATGTGTTGTATTTGATTTTAATATTATAAAGGCTCAATAATGTATATTAATAACTCGCTTTGTAGAAAACTTGGTGCTCTAACCATTTGCATTAATAATTTAATATTAGGGATAAACAGACTACGAAAATATAAATTTTCCCGCTTGTCTGTTGAACGTTTAAACGTTTTTACATGCATTAGTAATTAATATTAATTTCTTCAAAAACTGTTAGGTTTTTACCACAATTACTTCAATCAAATCTTAGTAATGCGTGTGACACCTGGTGTTTAACCGATTATGAACAACAGTGATCGTAGAGTCACGAAGTCAGTGAGTTTTATTTGTCACCTTTATCGAGAATTATACTACTTTAATGGCCCTGAATCGGCATCAATTTACCATCAAATGTTGTCTGAAACAGTCGCCAACGTTATCCTAGAGTGCGTGGGAGTGGCAAGACAATGGGCAAGTATCCTCGCAGGTCCGACATTGCTCCTAGAAGCCTGTGAACCCCAGAAAGCTTCTGTGCATCTGGAAGGAGCTATAACCAGCACTATCTGAACTTATAATGGACCGACCATAAGTCTAAATGCGGAAACAGAGCCCTCTACTAATACCAATACCAACTACTTTAATAGGCGCACGACCCTTACTTCCGATCGCCATGTACGTATTTGCGGATGAAGTTCATGATAAACTTCCTAAGTATGCTACAAGTCAGATAAAAGAAAACTGGTAACTGTCAGGAATAAGAGTTACGTTGTCAAATCGCTTACTTTGCCACCAATGCATGTCACTTCTACACAACATAGATTGATCTTCACAATTTATATCAGATTCTATAGTAAAATCAAAAGTGATTTTTGAATCTGTTCAAAATAGAACGCTAAAACTGCTAAGTGAAAAAGTAAATAAGCGAGAGCCAATGTATGCACAACGCAAGTTGATCGGTCCGTCAGCCGTGACCAAGCAACTGACGTGACAGAGCGTTTGAGAGAAATCTGGTTCAGTCTAAAAATCTAAAAAGTCACTCACCTCCTCATTGCCACAGAGAGATTGTGTAAACACAGATGTCTGTTGTTGTATTAAGTAAGCGATTTGAAATATCTGGGCAGTTTGTCCAACCATAAAGAGCCTTAATATATATAATAAGTAATAACCATAAAGAGGGCAGTTTGTCCTGTGGTCTTTATTTATAAGAAGTGTGCAGATTACAGAAATTCCTATATATTTGGAGAACTTGGCGTATACATAGAACGTCAATATATGTAATTGAAAGACATTTCTTGTTAGGTCGAGCTCTAAAGGATGGTCGTTTTGAATTGTGAAATTCGTACTTAGTGATTATACTATCTGTTACCAAGAAGTCAAATATTATAAATGCGAAAGTAAGATTGTTGTACCCAACCGATCATCATGAGAAGATTCCACATACACATAGAGAAGGACTTAGATTCATTCGGAAAAAGTACACTGTTCTCGAGGGATAGAAAAATATAACTGTATCGCGAGCTAAGCCGCAGGCCCGGGCAAACGCTACCTAAGTAATAAGTACACATAAAGTGATATTTAAATAAAAACTGGACCCTTACATAACCTTGACGAAAGATGAGGTTTAAATTAAATAGTTTACGTAAATAATTATCTTTTAAAAAAAGATCACCGAATTCAATGCGCCTCAAAATACGAAATCGCTTCAAGTGTGTCTATAAAATTTGAAGAGTTCCCTCAATTTCTCCAGGATCCCATCATCAGATCCTGACCTGATGACATTGTGATCACCTGGGAAGTATACTCCTCTAAACAAAAGAAGAATTATTCAAATCGGTCCAGGCGTCTTTGAGTAAAAAATATACAGTGGAACATCGAACCTCCTCCATTTTTGAAGTCGGTTAAAAATGTAACAGTCCATTAGAAGAAATTTTAATTTAGTAAAGCATTCAAATTTCTTTATGCCGTAACAGCCTTACTTTACATGGTATAAGTATGTCAGTATTCTTCCATTATCTATTTCAATATTTGTACTCGATATTAGGGTGCAGTTAAACAGCAACGGTTATATTGACACAGATAATGCAATCTAGGTGCACGTAAATTTTTTTCCTGTAATTTTATCGTCCGATAGCTATACAGTTTTAGGTGAGCTCTGATAAGAAAGAAATCTCCAAGGACATACCGATAACGGTAGACTTCGGATAAGATCATACCTTTACCTTTCGTTGTGGGTCTTTGCAAAGAGTATTTTGTAATAAAACATTCAATTTAGGATATAATATTGTGTTATACGTAAACGAATTTGTACAATATTACATGTTTGTTACATGTAATATAAATATACTGCCTATTGTAATTTGATTCGACGTATGGTATGAAATGCTTGGTTGACTGCTCAGCTACTTTACAAAGACACTTGTACTTATTATTATTTATCGTTGTTCAGAAACTACAAGTTATTTACAAAACCTTTCCAATTAATCAGCCAACCAATTAAGCTTGTGCTACACAGACAGTATACATTGCACTGTGACCCTTAGCTTGTAGTTTTATTCAGTTTTTTTAAAGACTTTGTAAGTAATCAGCTCCTTGGATGGTGGAACTCTTTTTTAAGTTTTTAATTCGGATATCCATTGAAGAGTGTTTTTAGTTTTACTAACTATAATTATTGTTCTGAGGTTTTTTTTCCTTTATTGATCATAAAGACCTGCCTGTTGGTCTAGTGGTTAGTGACCCTGACCGCTATGCTTATAGGTCGTGGGTTCGATTCCCACCTGAGTCTGGGTGTTCTTTGTGTCCGTTGTTTCTATGTTTGTAAAGTCCCCCGCGACACAGGAGTAATTCCTAAAGCGGGAGTTGTCTTTTAAAAAAAAAAAAGAAAAGAAAATCATATCATTTAAAAGACTAAACCACTCGCTTAAACCACGTAGGTTTTTAGGCGAGTGTAAGTTCGCATGACAATCAAAATTACACTTATAGAGATACATTTACATAGTTTTAGACAGATACATTTGTCGATGTATTTACACCCTCATGTACGCCTCACAAACACACATACACGTGCATATACACACACACAACATTACATTACATTATTTGCATCCAAACTTATGAAATAGTAGTTTCCATATTTTCCATTAAATGGTTTTGTAAAGTTTTATATGTATGAGGTTTATTAGTGATTTTTATATAAGGTTTATTAGTGACTAGCAGCGCCCCGCGGTTTCACCCGCGTAAGTCCCGATCCCGTTAGAATGTTGGGATAAAAAGTAGCCTATATGTTAACCCAGGTCTCCAGCTATCTACAAATCAAGTTTCATCGCAATCGGTTCAGTAGTTTTGGCGTGAAAGAGTGACAAACATCTATACATACATCCTCACAAACTTTCACGTTTATAATATTAGTAGGATAATGGTACATTTGATGTGAACCTAATATGGAATTACTCACTTAACGTTTGCAAATAATAATATGTGGTTGACACTTGAGACCGAGTTTTCCAATCACATTATGAACAGAAATATAAAACTAAATTTAACATTATGATTCATCAGAACAATGCAAGTGACTCAAGGACATATTGAAATAGTGATTCTCTTTGTTTTCCGACACATACTAGTATTATATATCTAACTATTGATACAATGCACGTGACGGCTATTCAATAGAAACTAAATCACCAATAACTAAACATGTCATCAACGAATAATGGATGGCCCGATAATTATATTAATTGTTAGTACGGTAATGGTCCATTCTCATTAGAGTTAATTTACATATATGGCGGGTGAGAGTTTCACATGTCACGGCTAGTTGAGATATACAATATACATATGTACATAAGTATTCTACATTTACCCAAGAATATGCTAATTTCTTTATTAATTTCGTAAATAAGGGTTAAAAGGAATCGGACTTCTTGGCAATAGCCAGTAAAAGTTACAAGTATCACTACATATTATAAAACAAAGTCTACCGCCGCGTCTATCTATCTGTCTGTCTGTTCGCGATAAACGGAAAAACTACTGAACGGATTTTCATGGGGTTTTCACCAATAGACAGAGTGATTCAAGAGGAAGGTTTATATGTAGTATACATGCATATTATTGCAGAGAAAAGTCCAGAAATTCAAAGGTTTGTAATGTCATGTCCTAACAAACATATTTTTGTGCGCTTACATTGCAAACGCTGGCTAAACTTTACGAGATAGGTCAAATTAATGTACTACGGAATTATATATCTTAAAAAGATCAATAAAAACGTCCGCGATGGTATATGTTTATCTCCTAAGGATAACCCACAGTAACCATTTTTATCTTTTACATATTACAAAAAAATTATGGGTTATTTATCAAACTATTTTAAACAATACTGTATTATTCGTTATCCAATTAAATACATTAAATACGTTGTGCATACGGTTGGCGGTAATAGGGTTGCTCCCTATACGTGAGTGGGATTAAATTATGGTTGGCAAAAGATAGGTATTTAATACACCTCCCTCTAACCCTTCGGGGATACAGGCGTGGATGTATATGTATGTATGTAAATAACGATTTAAAAAAAATATTAAGTGTAAAACAGACATTGAACTGATAGTAAGCGGTTACCGGTGCTTATAAATACTTGCGTCACTTGTGCATTTTCCCAACACCTTTCTTTCCCCCTTTTCCCTTGGAGCTCTGTTTATAATACCCAACAACGGAAATGAACGGCTTAACGTGCTCTCCGAGATACGGAAGGGTCTCATTGTGTTAAGAATGGTCACCCATCTGAAAACTGACCTGGTTAGTATTACTTAACCTTGCAATGTGTTAACCTACTCGGTTACCACTTAGTCACGAGCCCCTCATAATAACTACATAATAAAAAAAAAAGTTTTTTTTTTAATTAAAAATTAAAGGTAACATACAAATATATTTTTTGAATTGAGGTAACAATGCAGACGATTCAAGTTCAAACTTAGTAGATAGTTACATACCTACCTACCCTACTTTGATCCTAAGATAATTTTGCTTTTACAACGCTAAAATGTCAAGAATATATTCTCTAAACCGTTTTAAAAAAGACAAGCGATTCTAGCGAAATGTAAGTTAACCCCAGCTGTGCAAGAAAGAAACACTCTCCAGTAACGACACGTACAGGAAAGCGCAGTACACGTCCCTCCACTATATCTAACTAAAGTGGCAGGAAACCGTTGTACTGGAGCGCAATGCAACAAATTCGAGATTCAGCTACAGACGTCGCACGGCTGCAATGGTGATTACGTCTTATCGTGACTGAGTTGAAAACACAGGCACAATTATGGCATGTGTAGATCTAAAAACAACGATTTGTACCTATCCGTAACCAGCTGCATCGATCATAGCCGTGAATCAGTTGTGAACGGAAGTGGTGGCGTATGCGCACAGTTCGTCTAAAATTAACACGTCGCCGTCGCGTGAAAAACCGCGCCAACCGATGTAAACAGTTTACATTTAGAGTAGTACTTAGCAACAGGAAATGGATTGATACTTTTTAGTTTGAGCTCTTTATAATCCATGTTCGGTTCTGTAGTTCCGTATTTCCGATAGTAATTAATGGAGTTGGAGCCCTATAAGGTCACTCTTGGGTATTGTGTCCGTCACTGCGTACAGAATGAAATAAATCAATAAATCAAACCTTTGGTCGGCCGATTTTAGAACGGTTAAAGAGAATAAATCGGTCTGCCACTTGGCCGTTTTTTTTCTACGGCCCTTTGAAAATAATCAGAAAATAAGATTATTGTAACCGGTTGCGGGTAGTTCGGTAGCCATTTTACTTCTTGTAGACAATTGAAAAATCCAATTTTACTGTCAGTTTTACTTGTGTCATAATTTTAAATAAATGTTTTATTTCGAGATTATTTCGGATGTCATTGGTTCCATGGTATTTCGATAAATCAAGAAAAAACGTCAAGAAAATATTTTCGGGTACACGAATAAGTAGGTCTGCTTTTTTTTACTACTGAGGTCGCAAACAAGCAAATTCGATAATAGCCAATCGGCATGTAATAAAAAGAAATTGGGTTTGTATTCGTTTTCTAATTAATAATATCTTGATTTTTTTCATCTGTCCTTTAACAGTCAAAAGCGCGTGACGAAATTTATAAGTAAACAAATTTTTTTACGTTTAATTAAAGCTTTAAAATTGTAGAATTTGACAAATGTTTGTATATTTTCGATGTATTACGATCCTCAACCTTCTAAAATAGTTCGAGGACGATCTTGCGGTTGATTTTGTTCGAGTAGCATTGTTTGTGTGTCGTTTATGTTCATGACTGTTGTTGTATGCTTTATGACTACCTTTTAACACTGTTTCATCATTGCAATTAGTTATTAACAAAACATCCCTAAAATATCCCAATTCTACTGGCTAGGCTGTAGCGAAGGACAATAGTATCATTATTACTTATTATATACTAGCAACCCGCCCCGGCTTCGCACGGGTACAAATTATACACCTAAACCTTCCTCATGAATCACTCTGTCTATTAGTGAAAGCCGCATGAAAATCGCGCAGTTTATCGCGAACAGACAGACAGACGCGGCGGGGGAATTTGTTTTATAATATGTAGTGATATCTAGTGAAGATTTTTATAATATGATTTTTTTTCATCATTAGCTTAGCTACATGATATGATGATGATTCTAAACGCAAAAACCTCATAAAGTAATGAAAAGTAAATAGAAACACTATTCGTTCCTACAATTTTCCCATCCCATCATCAGATCCTGACTTCCTTGATATGGGACCACCTTTGAGGTAAGAGTAAGTGATCTTTTTAAGATATACAATTCCGTAGCACATTAATTTGATCTATCTCGTAAGGTTTAGCCAGCGTTTGCAATGTTAGCGCACAAAAATATGTTTGTTACGACATGACATTACAAACCTTTGAATTTCTCGACTTTTCTCTATAATAATATGCATGGATACTACATATAAACCTTCCTTTTGAATCACTCTATCCATTGGTGAAAACTGCATGAAAATCCGTTCAGTAGTTTTTCCGTTTATCGCGAACAGACAGACAGACGCGGCGGGGGACTTTCTTTTATAATATGTAGTGATATTTACTTACATGTGTATGTATTATATTAGCATGTAGATAATAAAGTACTGTGGGTACTTATATAACATTTTATTTGACCTAAAATAAATACTTCTTAATCTCTGTTCATCTATCTACCTTGTTTTGTCTCTGCATCGCTCAAAGGTCGACTGGGAGAAAATGCCTACGGCATTAAGTCCACTTTTGACACATATTGTGCATAAAGTATAATTAAATTAAAAAATATTCGTATTTATTTCATCGTACTTTTTACTAAAGTAACTCCGGAATTTATAGGTACATAAATCACTTTTAGAATAAATCAATGAAGCTTTACAGGTACTCTAGTTATGTGGACGTAAGCAAGTGCAGGTGTAGAAGCAATGCGGATACACGTGTCTTCACGCGAGTGCCGAGCATTCTGAGGTGATTAATTAATATTCTCCGTCCCCGGTGATGGTAATTCAAGTTAATCGAATGACGGGTTAGTTCCGATAAAGACGGTGCTGATAACGCATGTGCTGCATTTTGATAAATGCCGGTATAAGAATCGTGTGACTTGTTTTAATATATTAATAAATCGGAGTCTAAAAGAAAAATATTGTTATTTAATGACCACCTCTGTGACGCATCGCAGATCATTCGACTGCAAATCTCTCAGTCGTGAATTCGATTCCCACTGTTCAAATATTCGTAAGCATTTATATGTGAGCAAATGCACTGGACTGGGTCATATTTCTGTGTAGTTATAATAATATACATGTTGTATGTATTTACAAAAAAAATATATCTAACTATGTTTAGACGTGTTTAGTGTAGAACCCAAAGTACAAGCTATACTTAGTCGGTTTAGATAGCGTAGTGTAATATGTCTCAGTGTCATTATTTATTTATTTTTTCATAAAAATGGCGAACAAGCTTACATATGGCTCACCTGTTCGTAAACTCGACCTAGCTACTGCGTTCGCCTCCCAACTACAACAATCTAAAGCGGACCCTAGACGATCATGCAGCATGACATGCGTTACTTGCTGTCATGCATGCATGACCGTTTAATTGTATTGATTGATGCGAATGACATGCAAACTACGTGCATGACATGCAAACTACCTGCTGGCAATTGATTGACAATTCCTTTTATTTTTATATTTATGAATTTATAAATCTGCTTTTGACAAAGACATTTCCATACCAGCGCAGAACACCTCTTCACTGTACCTACTATCTATATCGACTGAATAAAATGATTATACCAAATTTAATGAATTATCATACTGCATGATAGATTCTCAATAGGTCTCTCTTCATGCAGTATGATGATTTAGCATGTCATGCCGCATGATTGTCTAGGGTCCGCTTAAGATGTTTTGTGTTGAGAAAATTATTTATATCATGATTTTATATGATGAAAAATAGGATGGGTCGCCATTCTATTTTTTACACTTCTACCTAATCCTAGATTCCAAGTATTGTTTACTAATATGTATACATGTAATTAATGTTGATTAAGAATTTATATGCTATTATCATCCTTAACTATAATAGTGATGTGATAAAGTTGGAGAGATTGTTTGCTAAACGTGCTGATCTCAGGAATTAAAAATCTGATTTGAAAAATCTACCACAAAAAGGTAAGTACGCCGGTGTAACCGTTGGGGGATAGCCAGTACAATATTAAATTCAACGCCTCTGTGTGTTGGTGCCAAAAATCTAGAATCTCTATCTCCATCACCATTGTTACTAACCCTAATATGTTGTTAAAGCGTATTAAAAACAATAACTGTACAATTCATAAATATATTCCATCTAATATTTAATATAAATATGTTGTTGTTGTTGCGCAACTTTCATTGCTGACTATACATTGACTGTACCAATGTATGATGCAAAAGTAAAACAAACTGGTACAGGACGGGTACAGCCTACGTTTAGTCAAACATGTATTTGTATACTTTATGACTGGCATTTCAGTATCTTTCATAATACACCTATGTTGTTGACTTCCGGCGACAAATATAATTGTTTTGACATAAGGTCGACGGTCGACACAATAATACAAATTCTCGCGATATCGCAGAAAACTGCAATGCGATTTTGTTGACAGCGCCGCATGAATTAATATCCCTCGAAGCTTTTGTGTTTTGACCCTAAAATGGCTCGTTCCCAAAGCTCTAAGATTCTATTGTTCGCATATTTTTTTGTTTTATGTTTTTAAATCTCAATACATTAATTCCCAGCGGCTCCGAGAGATTTATTAAAAGCACTGATGAAAGTTCATACATAGAATCCCAACGGCTCCAAGAGTATTTTGAATATTTTTTTCGTTTCTTTCCCAACGGAATTATTCCATAGAATTATTCGGTACAGTCAGCAACAAAGGTTCAGGTAAAAATTATAAATAAGTAGGGATGTACTATGTATTATTTCATGTAATAAAATACAATGTAGGTACATTGTTAGTCTCAGAATAATTACACTCATCCCTATCTTATATTAAATAGTCTTTAAAATTGAAAATAAATAAAACGTTATCATAAAAAAATTCTTAGGACCATCAAAGAAAAGAAATTCTGCGGGCAGGCTAGGCCTAGCGAAACTTACAATGATAAGATAAGAAGAAAATACTCTGCCTACCTAGGCAGAGTAGTTTCTTCCTAGTCCTAAGTAATTTTTTAGAGAGTAGTTCCTTCTTATCTGAGCGAGATAGACAGAATAGGTACTCTGTCTATTTTGCTCGTAAAATCAAACTGTCTCGCTACCTACTCTACATATACAACTACTATTAATGTAGGCTGTGTATTTCTTGTAATTTTTACTGCCTGTACTTTTAATAAATCTCTTGGAGCCGTTGGGAATTCATGTATAAACCTTATAAAAATATTTAGTTATTTATATATATTTTTGGAGCTGGTGGTAATAAAAGAACACTAGAATCTTGGAGCTCATGGAGCTGTAGGGTAAGATAAACTATACATTTAAAAAACCCCCGACTCGAAAATCCCTTCAACGATTAGAAAAGAGATGATCTTCGAACGGCTGAACAGATTTTCTTCCTTTTCACCTTTCAAACAAAAGAAAAAACAAAATCAAAATCGAGTCATCCGTTCGGGGGCTACGATGCCACAGACAGACACGCACACACAGACACGTCAAACTTATAACACCCCGTCGTTTTTGCGTCGGGGTTAAAAATAATAATTATTTAAAAAAGCTTGGAGCCGTTGGGAATTTATTTGTGAACTTATTTTTGAGAACAATAGGATTTTGGAGCTTTGGGAATGCGCCCCTAAAATGATTGACTAATTTCGAAACGTTACTACATATATATTCTTTTGGTGACGTAGTTTTAATTTTAATATGAGCGCTATCTTGCCCATTGTAAAATCAGTGTTATATAGCCGGTGGCCAGAATTATTCTGTCTATTACTAGAAATAAAATAATATAATTTATAATACTAGCAACCCGCCCCGGCTTCGAACGGGTACAAATTATATACCAAAACCTTCCTCATGAATCACTGTCTATTAGTGAAAACCGCATGAAAATCCGTTCAGTAGTTTTTCAGAATATGTAGTGACAATTGTTATTTCCTTCGCTAGGGAGCTCCGATAAACGTGTGCGATTGCTGCTAATCATATAGGCACGCGCCGCCGGCCCTCTGGCCAATACCGCTGAACCGCTATGTCCCTGCATTTTAAATCTGTAATATCTTCAAAAATATTCATTGAAATTACATGCTGTAAAAGGCCATTTTAATCTATATTAAATGCACAATATATTTAAGGTACTTAATTGGATAAGGATTAATGGTGTATTGCTTAAAATCGCTTCGTAAATAAGCCATTATTCCTCGTAAAAAGTAAAGGATAAAAAATGGTTATTGTGGGTTATCCCTAAGAGATAGACATATACCATCGCGGACTTTTTGTAGAACTTTTTAAGGTGTACAATACTGTGGTACATTATTTTGATCTGTCTCGTAGGGTTCAGCCAGCGTTTGCAATGTAAACGCAAAAAAAATGTGTTTATTTAAGACATCACATTAGAAACCTCTAAGGTTATCAGTGTTTCTCTACTATATTATACATGTATTGTACATATAAACCTT
This sequence comes from Euplagia quadripunctaria, assembly GCA_963859945.1. Classification (NCBI taxonomy): domain Eukaryota; kingdom Metazoa; phylum Arthropoda; class Insecta; order Lepidoptera; family Erebidae; genus Euplagia; species Euplagia quadripunctaria. The sequence continues at coordinate 5,980,588 of OY982574.1, forward strand.
CTTCTTGAATGACTCTATCTGTTAAAAAAAACCGCATCAAATTCCGTTGCGTAGTTTTAAAAATCTAAGCATACATAGGGACAGACGGACAGCAGGAAGCGACTTTGTTTTATACTATGTAGTGATAGTGATTTATAATGCTAGTTATTCGAATACTCTAGTCTTTATCTATTTATATTGGTTATTAATTCGTATGCACCAATTTTCCATTTTATGAGTTGAGCTGTCACAAATTCTATTACAGCGTGTTATGTATGTGTATTGGTATTTAAAATATACCAATTAGTAATTTTATATGAATGAACCATTACTTAGCGTGTTTATGGTTCTTTTCGAGGTTCTCTGTGTTTTTATAAATTGTGATGATGTAACTTAGTGAAATTCTTAAAAAAATAATACAAAGTTACATTCAAAAACGGATACACGCTCTTAAAACGTCTTTCACGAAGTGTTAAAATGCATATATTTATGTAAATAATTTGTACATAAAACGTATCAAGATTTTGTGGAAGTTTCATATTTGTATTTGAACATTCGGTTTCAAGTCAAAGAATACCTCTTACAAGTTGAACAAGTATCAATTTTCCTGTTAGTTTCCCAGAAACTTTAATTAAGTGTTGTTTTTACTTCACAAGGATAAAAGATCATAAAATAAATTATTCTGCTATCACAGTACTTAATACCTACATAGAATTAAAAATGTTTTTGCCTTAAACCTACCAGTACCTAGCTACATATATATATATATATATATTTATGAAGCTAGGTACTGGTACGATAGAGGTCGCAATTATGCACCGATTGCTTTCAAACTTGGACGAAATATCAACAGGGCAAAAATGAAGGTTAAGTTCGTGAATGGGGGACATTCTCCCAAAGAGGGGGGGGGGGGGGACTGGGGGGCAGATTTTCGAAAAAATTAAAAAAACACGAAATCTACCTCTGCGGGCCTGCTGCGGGCCCAGATTTTTTCTTTTAATGTCTTGTTAAAATAAGCGATCTGTTCCATTCATTAATCTGTGGTAGTCGGTCTCATCACATCATGTAAGTGTTAACTTGTTTCAAATGTTTACACAGGTTTTCGAGACTGCCAAACATAATAATTTGTATGTAGATTTGTGTTCAACTAAGTTAGCAAACAAACAAATCCCTCCCCCCCACGATTGCAGGCGATGGTCTCATTTGCGCCTTGATAACCCTACAACCTCCAATTGATTGTGAGTGGACACTCCACTCACCCAGCCAGCCCCCATTCCGACAAAAATCTCCGTTGACCTATCTTCTCCTTCATTCAATTCTTCTTCTTCTACATGCATTAATACGTCAAGAGATTTTTTTGTATCCATTTTTAAGCAAATTACGCGCACTTAGAAATATAAAATGTGTGATAGTGTGCTGAAATACAGACTATGAACCAATGATTGCATTACTTTTCGCCGAGTGAGTGAGGTTACCGGAGGCCTCAACCCTTCCCTCTCCTCTCCTCTACCCGTCTTCCCCCCTTCCCCTACTCCTACCTTAAAGGCTGGCAACGCACTTGTGACTCTTGAGAATTTGAGATGCAGGTGCCCATGGACGGCGGTAGTCATTTACCATCGTTTGCCCCCAATACCATAAAAAAATAACAAATATTGTAATTACATCAAATATTGTGAAATAAGTTAAAAATTATGCGACAACGGCTACAAGTATATACCTTGACCTGTCATTGTAAGGAAAGTCTACACTTGTGACTCTTGAGTTGCAGGTGTCCATGGGCGACGGTAGTCACTTACCATCAGGTAACCCGCCTGCGAAACTCACCACCAGGCGTCTCTAGTATTTTAATAAAAGGCTATTTTAAAATGAATGGTTACATATTAACAAGGTCATTAGATAGATATAGGTCTTTCAAATCGATTTGTATTTAAATCACATGAGACATAATCATAGTTAGCTGGGAGTTAATTGTGTGAAGATCTCAAATGAATTTTTAATATTAGATCTAATTATGGAGCAACATGGCCGCTCTTTGACGATATAGGTACGGTCTAAGTGTTGTTTTGTTTAAGATATATTTATTTTATTTAACATTTATATCTATTTATATTTTGTGGGATACTTTTTTACAGGTGATCGGTCGTTATTACTACGAAACCTCATGTTAAGTGGTGCTGAAACATTCAATCTATACTTAATATATAAAGCTGAAGAGTTTGTTTGTTTGCTTGAACGCGCTAATCTAAGGAACTACTAGTCCGATTTGAAAAATTCTTTCAGTGTTAGATAGCCCATTTGTCGAGAAAGGCTATAGGCTATATCATCACGCTACGACCAATAGGAGCAGAACAGTGACCGTAAACGCAGGTGAAACTGCGGGGACGGCTAGTTATTAATATAGGATATATTTGTTGCATACTCTGTGGTTAAAAATTCTCACAAATTGTATAATGACTGCGGTTTTGTCTGGTCTGTGATTTAATGTAATCTCGTTTGCGCTATTTATACATACGTATATTCTTTTTATATAATTCATATATGCAACTTATATCCAACAAAAATAAACCATTAAATTAAGTTCTATATAATGGCGGAGATAGTGCCCAACATACACACAAAATAAAATCATTCAGCTGGTTGAGGCGTTTATTCTTGTATGCTGTTAAAGACAAACGTATGAAACCATAATTTTCTGGCTCACTGATAAGAAACAGTTCCACGTATGACCGACAAGTTACAACATATCCATACGTGTCTTATCTCCGGGCATTCTCTTACGAAACTGAACATGCTGCTGAAACACGTTCTCTTCCTCCGCGCCTTTTCTCAACTAAGTTGGGGTCGGCTTTCAGTCAAACTACGATACGGCCGAACTTTTGATATTTTACGTGAAGCGACTGCCATTAGACCTCCACAACCCAAGTACTAGGCGATATCGAAGTTCTGTAGTTAGACCAGGTTGTCGGACTTTTTAGGGCTCCAACTACCCGTAACGAATGCCACTGATGTTTGTATGGCACCCGGGACCGACACTTTAACGAGGTACGGAGGGGTCTCAATATGTTAAGAATGGTCACCCATCCTAGACTGACCTGGCTATGATTACTTAACTTTGTAATGTGCTAACCTATTCGGTCACCACTTAGCCACGAGGGGAAGACATGTGAAGGCCGCAGTGCTGGACTACCTACGACTAGATGGACTGCAGGTCATTAGACATGACGTTTATAAGATTGTATCCTGTATGGTACTCTATGAGGTGGCGCTGCGACCTATGCTATCAGCGAACTAACTTTTGACTTTTAGTGGTCACATCGCTGACTGGAACTGCTCTGTGGTTGGGATCCCCAGAGGGACTATTGTTTGTATGATTCACATAGAGTTGTTCAGTATGGGTGTACTTTGCTTCCTGTAATTGTATGTAAAGTTATATATATGTGAAGTATTGCTTGTATAACTATACAAGCAATACTTCACAGCACTACCAATGGGAATGTCTGAAAATTGTAAATTTGTAGATACATTACAAACTTACTCTTGCAGTTATAGAAATGACGGTTATGTACATACATCGATGGATAGGAGATTGTTTTGGAATGTAGTTTGTTTGGTGTTACTTTTACTGCAATTTATGAAATCGGCAAGTTAAATAAACATGCGAATACTAGGGTTTAAGGTCTATCAACTATTTATATATAAGTTTTGTATGGAACACTCACTTTTTAAACAAAATTGTTTCTTGAAATTGTTTCTTGCGAAATATGAAAACATATTTATTTTAGATGTAAGTACCACCACCTACCAGCCCCACGTACATGTGAATTGTGTTGCGTTTGCATGCGTTTTTTTTTTGTTTACGAACTTTTTGGATTTCTTTTTGTTTAATAAAATTCAAAGAACATAAGGCTGACTGCAATGCAGTAAATAAACACATAACTTTGGTCGTTAAAGAAAGTTTTGTGCCCCTTCAAGGTCACTCGTATATGTGTACTAACCGACCATCCATATAATTAAGTTTTGTATGGATCCCTCATTTATCCGGTTTTTAAACTAGCACTAATAATAAATGTTGTCGATTATTACCCCACGAATAATATCAGGTTTCACATTGCAACACTAGAAAAGACAGTAATTACAGTAGCCTACAACCTTCACTCAGCTATATAATCAGTATTTCTTACGTTTTATGGCGTTATAAACATAAATAAGAAAGCTGTTTGCGTTAATACTAACAAGGTTTCCTAATCCAGCAATACATTCGTCAATATATGCTGGAATTACATCATTAGGAAACATTAGGGTAGCTCTAAAATTAGGCTATGAATTCCCCTTTGTATGTGACTAGCAACCCGACCCAACTTCGTACGGGTGCAATTTAAACATGACTCAATTAAAAATAGCCTCGCACTCGACACTAATGTCTATGAATTTTCAGAAACGGATCAGTTCTTTCAGAGATTACCTACCCCCTATATACAAACTAAAAAACTTTTCCTATTTGAAAGAAAGAAACCACAGTATTAATTTCAAGAGTAAGCTCAAGGGCTTAGTGAGCATTATGTTTCGTTGTACGTTATAAAGATGAAGCGAGATTAGATCCAGGAGCACGGAGTTATAACATCAAAGGGTGGCATATTACATCAAGAGACAAGATTTCTCTCCTTTCATGATAAAACTAAATAGATACTGAGACAAAACGAATAAGAAGACGGTAATTCATTTAAAAAATTAAAAGGTTATTAATCGATCATCAAAAACTATAAAAGTATAGAATAGAAAAATTGGTTTAGATTTAATTGGTTTCATTATCAGATTATTTAAAATGTGAGCTTATTGTAGTTCATATAGAGCTCTATACCTTCAGTGTTATTAACTACTAGCTCTTGTCCGCGAATTCGCTCGCGTGAAAATTTTGGTGAAATCTATGCTTTTTACTGTTTTCCGGAGTAAATAATAGGCTATGTTTTATTGCAGACCATAATCTATCACTGTGCCAAATTTCGTTCAGCTGTTTTTGTAGTGTAGCTGTTATGTAGTAACAAACATCCACCCATCCTTGCATATATCCAATATCCATCCATCCTCACAAATTTTCGCCTTTATAATACTGTAAGATTTGTATTATATTTATTTGACTAGCTGACCCGCGCAACTTCGTCTGTGTTTGTAAATTTTCCCCGTTTTTGCAACATTTTTCATTGATACTCCGCTCTTATTGGTCGTAGCGTGATGTTATATATATATAGCCTATAGCCTTCCTCGATAAATGGGCTATCCAATAGTAAAAGAATTTTCAAAATCGGCTCAGTACCTAGTACTGATTATTATTGAGATTACGCAGAACATCCAAACTCACATACTTTACCTTTTTATAATGTTAGTATAGATTTGATTATCACATTTGTATGACATCATCATTGTAACGAATGATTTTATTATTAAAAAAGAGTGGCTTACGAGTTTCTTACGTATTTATTATTTTAATTATTTATTTTAGACTTGGAGAACTTTCAACTACATAATAGTAGATACTACTTCTGAGTTAACGTTTTCATAATATCAATTAATTAATAATACGAATTAAACATATCATGTTTACTTATAACATAAAACAAAATATTATTTTTTATCCTGTTTCCGTACCCAGTTTTCAAAACTCATTCAACTAAAACCGTCGTTTGCAGAACACAGTACTTGAACTCACCAACTTCTATCAAATCTAAATATGAATGAGTTCTGGAACGGGCGATAGAGAAAATATCTATTAATAGCCTCAAACTAGTTAATCTCGAGTGAACCCGAACTAGGTAGGTAGGTAACGGAACTGGATATGTATTGCAGACTAAAACGTGGGTTCTGACGTCATCGATCAGCATCCATCATCGGGTCAGTCTAATTATGTTATCGTTCCCTGTATGATTATATGTTCGCTATTGTTTCTTTGTTATTACTGATATAAAACTAGAAGAAACTATCTCGCATCTAAATATTTCAACTATTACTTGTGGTGGAAAAACATTGTTGTGTAAATGATTTGAAAGCAACACACAAAACAATATCGGGACTTTTCGATGGATAACGCGCGGTCTAAACGTAATCCCGAATCCTTACTTTGGAGAAAATATGTTTTTATTTAGTATTTCAGAGTACATGTCGATATTTACTTTGCTATCCCGTTCACTAAACGGTTTTATGAGAATCATAAAATTGTTTTTGATCACATTTGTTCGAAGTTAGGTGTTCATGCTCTTTGAACTTTATTAAGATAACACTTAGTTCCTTTTCAAAATACAGTCTCTAAGGGGTGAAAGAGAATGGTAAATGAGGAATAGCACAATGGAGTCCAAGAGAGTCAAGTCCACAAATCTTCATCACTTATGCTGTCATGCCAAAATAAGCCCTTCTGCCTCAACCATTCTACAGAGTCGGCGACCGAGTATTGTTAGTTTATCTAAGCATCGGTTTAGCATTGGGATTCTACATTGATGATATAAGAAAGTAATTCTTCATTAATATATGTAAATACTATGCAACTATACCGCAAATAATGGCATATGACTTTATTATTAAGAACTCTTGGGACTGCCCTATTTTACATAACGCGACCATACCCCATTAACTACGAATGCTATATGAATCTTATGTGTGTCATCGCTGTAATAGTAATCAATCTACTTTTACTATAGTAGCAATAAGAAAGATTTGCGTATTACATACATGAGTACCGCCTGTTAAATTGCATAAGTTGCTTGCGCGTGACTTTTAGTTAACAAATCTTGCTCTGGAATCTGGATCCTATAGGGTTGGTATAGATCTATACCAATCGGAATGCTCAATGCTCATGCTTTTAGTCTGAATTCATTCGCCCATGGAGTAAAGCTCTTATGCCACTTAAGGATTCATGTATGCCCCCAGACGTACGTGAAAGACCATACGACGTGGGAGAGCCACGCTTCGGCACGTATGAGCCGGCTCGACTCAGCTCGATACCACGGCCTCACAGAAAACCGGTAGTGAAGCATTGCTAGCATTGCATTTCGCCGCGTGAGTGAGGTTACCGGAGGCCCTAACCCTTCCCCCTCCCTTATTCCCGTCCTTCCCCTCTCTCCTCTTCCCACTCTTCCCCCCTCCCCGTCTTCTCCTACTCCCACCTTAAAGGGCGGTAACGCACTTGTAACTCTCGAGTTACAGGTGCCCATGGGCGGCGGTAGTCATTTACCATCAGGTGACCCGTCTGCTCGTTTGCTCCTTATGCCCGCTTTCAATCTTAACGCATGCTCGCTGCAAAATATGTTAGGATCTGAACTATAACTTTATGCAATATACATGCTAAAATGGCTAATTTTATTGTAATCCATTAGGCTGGCTGGTGGTTACCAATAACTTGCGCTGACAATTGCTATACTAAGGGTGTCAGCTATGTACGGCGAACAGGTTTTGCTTGTAAAGCCCTAAAACTACTTAGGTCAAAACTTTGTACCTTATTTCGTTGACTAAATGAAATCTGATCCAAGAATAAATTAAAAGTGTTATTATAAAGGTTTCTACTTCAGTATCTCATGACAAAAGTAATTATCAGTTGGTGCATTTGATTTGCAGCTTAATTCGCGTGCGTGTTGCAATCATCACATTTATAGAGTTATAGTAAATCTCTAGTTTGTTCTGTTGATTCGCCTTCCATAATTTCACGGTCATCAATATAATCTAAAATCTTTAGATATGAAATACCTTGCTTGTTACGATTGCATCCCAATTTAAGAGTTATATCAACAACAAGCGTTAAAATCGATCGAATTAAAAACCACTAGTACATAAACCACTAAATAAAAACATCTTTTTTATAATTTTGATTGTGTTTTAGGAGCACTTATCCCACTTTCATTGAGTCTGTGAGTGTTTTATATGAAAATTATTGACTTACATTGATGACACATGATTACTTAATTATGTTATATCAATATACATATCAATTATGTTCTTGACACACTCTAACTTGAAATCTATAGAGTGAGGAGCATACTTTCTTGTATCTAAAAAACTACTCAACTGTTATAGCAAAAGGAATTATAGAATTTCTTACGTCTATACTTTATTCTTTTGGCATATTCTTTTGGCTTAACTTACCTCAGAAGAATATTGGGTAGACCAAAAGGGTCATGTAAAATTGGTGATAAGTATTTTGCAGTTTTATGTTTATTGTTGCAGAATTTTCTAATTTCCATAATAATCGACTGTTAACAATATGGCGGTCTTGGTATGGTATGGTCTAGGGACTCTAGGGCATCGGACTTGGAATCAAAGGGGGATGAATCCCATTCTGCAATAACATTTAATGTAGTCAGAATATTGTACGAGTATCGAACTTTTCATGTGAAGTTTGCCTGCTCGTCCTATTAAAGAATTGGCCTGTTGGCCTAGTGGTTAGTGACCCTGACTGCTATGCCATAGGTCGTGGGTTCGATTCCCACTAGAGTCTGGATGTTCTTTATGACCGTTAGTTGTATGTTTGTAAAGTCCCCCGCGACACAGGAGTAATTCCTAATGCGGGAGTTGTCTTTTAAAGAAAAAAAAAATCTTGTGTCAGTACGTAAATAATATATGCTTAGAAGGTCTAATATATATCAATAAATTTATGTAGCTATATAAGCTTTTTGAAACAGTGCATCTTCATGGCACAAAATTGATACTTTGAAAAGTACCAAGTTTGTTCTTGTGTATTTAAACAAGAAGGTACTTTGAAACTTTAAACAAATTTAAATCGCACTATAAAATTATTTCGAGACTTCCAGGTGTTACCAATTAATGTATTTATACAATTTCTAATGATTTCTTAGAATTGGACCAATTATTTTTCGAAGTTTCAATTCCATGTCTGCATTTTGCAGTAATAAGTTCGTATTTAAAATTTTCTTGGAAATACGAAAGAGTATGATTAACGTTGAGTTGTTCACGGTAGAGTGGTTGCAAATAATTTCACTATCGCGTTCAATTTCACTGCATTCTCCCGCGCTGCGAGACCGCATGCCAGTACAGCGAAATACCCGTTTAAAAAAAAGCTATTGTTACTCTCAATTTGATGTGTGAAATCACATGTCTCGTGTTTTAATTGATTTTGTATTATGTTTCGCAGATGCCTTTAATGTGGTATGAAATTGTGAACGTGGTGTATTGAGTGGCCTTCTTTATTTAGAAGCAATTTAGTAAACTATTGACATCAGTGCAAAGAACTTATTTCAAGGCGTGAATATAAATTTTCTTTCTTGTTATTGTTAGCAAGAATCGATCTATAATTCTATTATTTTTAAACGTTAAATTGTAAGTGCTGTTACAGTAATAGTATACAGTAACCATTTTATATTTTTAAATATCTGTTGAAAAAATTCAGTCAGAATTGTTGGTAAAAGAAAAAAATATGTCTTTGTTTGAGTAGTTTTATACTTTTAAGAGGCTTCTTTAAGGTACTCAGTCACATGTTGCCGTTACACTTCAATAAAAATATTTTTAAATAGGCATATTCGTCGATATACAATATAATATTAAACAGAACTATGAACGCACAAATTGTAATCATAGATGGCGTTTGTTGCTAGTCGTTACTTAGACAATACTATTACATGATTGAAAAAAAGTATATTAGTACATATCGATAAATAACAAATCGATCGCCTACATATAATACAAAATCACTACCGATACTATATTCTCTATAATACGAAATGTACGTGTTACTAATATTTACAAACAGGTCAACGTCGTCGCCGCGTTGGGTAATTAAACGGAGTATAAACTACAAAAGATAAAACCTTCAAACACAAATCATCGATGTTTGTATCGACATACGTTCATATATGTATATATTACAACTGTGGTCATATATGTATATATTACATATGTACCTATATCGATTTGTTTTCGACATATCAATGATTTCGTATCTTATCCCTACCTACACTTACTCCAAAGAGGATTGGTAATTAGAGGAGAATAAAATTATGAAGAATTACTACACATATTTGAGCAGAAAAACAATTCTAAAAGCAAAATTACATTAATTTATTAAGATTCCATTGAAAATATAAGTCTTTAGTGAGTTAAGTGTACCCATTGTTCACATGTTTAGTGACAAAAGTGCGTGAACTTGACTTTAGTCGACAGTTTAAGCGACCAAGGTAACACGTGAAACGAAGGTTACTGAGAACAAACTAGGCTTTATGAAGCGAAGTAGCCACATTATGTTCGGTAATTTTATGATTTTCAAGAATAACAATTTTAAAATTTGTTTCGTCAATATATTGTGAAGTGTAAAGTACTATTTTTAACTCTTTTCTATTGAAAAGAAAGCTACAGCTAACACGAAACAAACAAATATTATTATAAGAAAAATAGTGGGTGATGACAATAAAGTAAAAAATTGGACCTAAGACGGCTTTAAAGACGATATCTGAATTGTTCGCCACACATGGCTGAAACCTGTAGGTATAGCAGTTATCAGCACAAGGTACTGCTTATCATCAGCCAATCTAACATCTAAAAATTCTTATGTCGAATGGCTCGACACCTTGAATGACTAATGTACTAATATTAGTTACGTCCTGTAGTTTTACTTACCTATATTACTATTCCTCTCTTATGCATGGTGGCGTAATGATAAATAGCCTCCATTAATTAACAGACGAGATTTTATAACACCGCTTTCAATAGGTAGGTATACTATAGCGGTCGACATTATAACAGCAGTTTATAAAGTAGAAAGATCGCATGTGACGCATAACGCAGGCGATAATCGAATAATCGATTGACCGGTAACAACACACCTGTGTGGCCAAAGCCTTCACCTTCATTTATAAAGAACACGGTTATAAAAGAGAAGGACAATGATACTTGCGCCACTCGGATCACCGATAGTGACAAGGTGACCGCTACGTCATCCATTCAGTCTATATTTTTGATAGCCTCGACAATATCTCATGGACAGTGCGATAAATGATAAATATTTTTTATCATCTGAGGAAAAGTCATGCACATTTTGCTATGTGCATCCATAACTATTTTCTAGATATTCTATGACCAGTATAAGCCAATGACGATTTGGTCAGGACCATGACATAGCCTAGGACATATTATTGAAATTTGAAAGATGCTTATAGGTATACTTTGCCTTCAAACCCGGTTTATAATCACTGTCCTGTGACAGTAGCCATAGAAGAAACATCATGTGGATTAAACTTTCTATCTAATTTGTGTCATATTGCGACCATACTGGTTTAATTCCAAAACAATTAGACCAAAGTCATAGTTAAGTATTTCTCTACGATGATATTGTATTACAAGTTAAGAATATCGTGATATGAGGATGCAAAATGATACAGTCTTTTGGGACTTATGTAGCCGTAGTGGTGCGGAATTACATGAAATAACTCCAAATGTTCGGAGTCCTCGACTACCTCTCATATAACTGTTTATTAAAAGTTAAATAGAATTTTACTCATCAAGTTAATGGCTGCGGTTGGATATCCTTGACCTGTAGCAGTGTGGAATAGTTTGTAAACACCTATTTCTAAAGTCTTAATATTATGAGTTTCCTTGTACAATTGCAAACTTCAAGCTTATGTTTAGGTTTTCTGTAGGTTTGGGAATTCAAAACATACTGAAAGAAACGATTGCTTTAACCACGCTTTGTGGGCATTTTTGAGCATATTATGTTTCTGGTACTTCTGCTCGTGACTCTGCCTTAGTGGAACTTGGTTGTAAAACAAGCTTATAAGAAAGTTGCAGATTGTGCAGAATAAATGTGTTGATAAGTTTTTTTAAAAAGTAGGAATATTTCCGTTCCTTTTTACTGTTTTGAATCGACGATTCGATTATTATCGACGACTATAGCTAGCTAGCTCGATTGCTAGCCATTTCAAAAGTGGGGTGAGCTGTCTGAGAAACAATCCCATTTAGATAATTTTTCTGATATTATCAGTGACTGACCTTGATACGTGTAAATCGTCATCAGGAACAACTGTGATTTCTATCCAATCCCATAGTATTAAAATTTTCTTTCTATTAGTGACGAGCGAACCTTTGTACATATATATAGTATTAACTTGAATATGGTAAGATTAACGTCTGAATCAAGGAATCTAAACCAATTGGAATTTATGATTTTTTCTATTGAAACCTTATTATATATAAGGACATTGAGATACTTAGTCCTTATGTAAAGCATGTCAATGTAGACAACATGCGTCGCGTGTTCCGTTTTAAGCTTACACACGCGGTAAGTTACTATGTTCTTGTCTTGTAAAGTGAGTTAGTGCATTGTTGCGTAACGTTGACACACTATGAAGTATAAAATGAGCGCACACGCAGAATGAGTGCATCGTTTAAATAATTTTAGTAAAAATCTGAATTTGGTGTAGAACGCCATCAATATGAAACATTTAGCGATCTCTTGCATTCACTGGCACTGGCTACATTTTATGGTGACTAAACAACTAACATTGCTTTACATGCTGTTCCCTCCCCTTTCGTATAAATTCTATCATCATTATATTATAATAATATCAATCTGTAGCTATGAACATGAGAGGCAATGGATTTTTAGCTTCGTAATAGAAATTTCTACGTATCTTATATAAAATTTAGGAACCTGAAAAAAGAAATCTAAATTTTAATCGATGTTAGTTCAAGAACATTTCTTGTGATTAAGTTGTAGAAGAAAATTATTCATAGTCCAAAGAAACGTAACGAAGTCGTAAACGTAAGAATTGATTGTATAATGGTAGGGTTCGCCGTAATTTCTTGGGGTTTATCCCTTGGTGTTAGTCATAGGTCAACTGGCTGGCTCACTAACTTTGAAACTTTCGCGTTCCTTGATATAATTATGGATGCCTGTGACCACAGCCAGTGCAACCTGGTCGAAATGTCAGGCAATTCAGAGGTATGTAATACCTATTTCGTGATCGCGTTAATTCTGGGGCTGGGGCACATCGAAGAATCGGTTTTTTACAAGTTTTATAATTATGAGAGTACTGTAAGTACCTAGGTACATTGTCAATATTATTGGCATCCGAAACCAATAGACGGTATTCAAGTGCATCACCAACTCCTACTCCCCTGAAATGGGTGCAACCACCCTAATAACTTCGAGGACTATTACAAAATACTACTGATGTGAAGCAGGTTATTACGCTTGATCTTTTAAAATTCACACAAATTGAAAGACAATACAAACCACTGATACCACTGTTTTGCCGAAAAACTCAAAATAGGCAGAATAAATATTTCTTCTGCCGCTGAACGAAGAATGGTTTATTGATAACGTAGTAAAAGATGTTGATTCAAGTAAAACAGTTTAGATCTAAACCTTGAATCGAATTCCGCGTTCGATTTATGAATACTTAAATCAGTCACATCGTCGGAAGGAATTTTACTTTTTAATTAATCACGATTTCGTTGATTAAAAGCTGTGAAAAGTAAGAGTAAGTCTGTAAAATCAGAAACTAGTTCCATTTACTATGGTGTATTAGGAGATGCCTGAAGGTAATTAATCATACAATATTCGATACCGTCATAAAAATCTGCAAAACCTGATGTACAATGTTGGAGTTCAAATAGTCATGTGTATTACTAGGCCAAAGGAAGTGATTGCCGTTGTCTAACAGAATGCGGCTGGCGAGCAAATGAAGTTAGGGACGTCCGTCCTATGACACCGTTCTACTTGCTATATGACATGTGCTGATATCAGCACATGTCATATAATGTAGCTAGAACAAGTCAGTGAATAGTAAATCAATAAACAGATTGACGACATTGGGTGGATTTCACGAAATTATATTTTGATCCAATACTGTAGCATACCTTATGCTTCTTACTGGTTTGACAGTAGATAGTTAATTCGAATACCGTTGCACAAAGTTCAAATTGTAAGAAATCAAACAAGGTAAAGAAAAAAAGAAGAGTTAAATTTCGCCTACAGGCCGGTGTGGTCTTCCAGGTTTTGGATAAAGAATAGAATATAAATTTATTACAGCGTATAGAAGCGTACATTGCGTGTTTTATAAGTAAGCACTACAATATTCTATACAGTCACGAATACTTAATAACACCAAATTTATCGCACAAATTTAAAGGAGGCTCCACTTTTTAAAGTTAAACGAGCATTAACGCAAGTGCATACAAAATTTACCCGATAAGGAAGGTGCACTTCGTTAACAAACACTGTCGCTTAAGATAATGTACGTCCAACTACTTATCCTGCAGTATCACAAGAATAATTTACAACTTTGTGGTTTGGTACTAACAACGCGACGCTCTAACAACACAGTTGCTACATTCTGTAGCAAGTTTACAACATTATAGACAGTTTCAACTAAATATGTTGTATTATTCAAATCTATTTATTCAAGCAAAGAAAAAGAAAGAATATTTATAGTGTTGATAGTGACGTGTCAATATTTACTGTTGCCACGCACACACACTGCCGGCTTTTGTTATGAAAGAAAAAACCGGGTTTTAAAGCCCCAACGCAAAAAGGAGGGATTTTACAAGTTTAACGTGTGTATGTATCTGTGTGTCGGCCTGTGGCATCATACCTCTACAACGGATAGACCGATTTTGGTTTAGTTTTTTTTTGTTGGAACGGTGACTTGGTCGGGAGTGTTCTTAGCTACAGTTGCAGAAAAATTGTTCAGTCGTCTGACCATTATCAGCTCTTTTCTAATCCTTCAAAGGATGTGACTTAACTTCCATGGTCTGATCAATTTGAAAGTTAGTATCCTGTGACATGTAAACAATCAATCAGCAGGACACCAACTTTCTTCTGTTTCGTTTTTCAGTCGGGGGTATTTTTAATTTGTGTCTTTTGCCATACTATTATGTATTCTGTGCTTTTGCAAAGCTTGTTGATGTAATTTTTATGACACGTAACTATAGTTAATCTATATTCTGTGTTTAACTAGAATAATAAAGTATACTAGGCTAATATTTTGCTTATTCTATCATGGTCGTTATCCTTTAATGTGATGATTCAGTGACATTTACAGAACTGTACTAATTACAGTTAATTTCTCCAGAAGAGCTAGGCGAAGATAAAATGTGCTAAAAGAAATATGCTATTCTATCAGCTTACTGAATCTTACTCAATAATATTTTTTTTCAAATCTTTCTTAATGTTAATAAATAAATCGTTTGATTTTTTTATCGCTTTTTATAGTATTACCCGACAACATCTTGCCACAAAAGGTTGCCAGTCTGCTCTATTTCATACGCTATAATTGATGTCAACGGATGCGCTTATAAGGTAAGACGGAGTAATATGTTGTTTCTTAAACGTTCTTGACTATGTTTCCTATCTAGAGCGAGGTGATGCGTTATATGGTGAGATTGATAAGTCAGATCTATGGCAACACATTTTTTTTAATTTATAACAACGATCCCTTGTTATTATATAATATGAATGTAACACGATAGGTGCTGGGTGCTTGTATAACATCGCTTTATACGTAGTTACATAGTTAATACCTTATTATTAAATAAATTTATTATGATAAGATAATTTATTTACACAAATATATAAATTCACGTGATGTATGAAGTAATAATCGTATAGTTGTCGCCTCAGTCATTCTCTCTATCGATTCCGAAGATTAATAATAATATTGTTTTAATGGTAACTAGCAACCCGCCCCGCCTCCTCACGGGTACAAATTATACACCTGAACCTTCCTTATGAATCACTCTGTCTATTAGTGACAACCGCATGAAAATCCGTTCAGTAGTTTTTCAGTTTATCGCGAACAGACAGACAGACAGACGCGGTGTGGGATTTGTTTTATAATATGTAGTGATAGATCAAAACTTAGGCGCAAAATTCAATACGTATAATTATTCTATAATAGTTTATAGATAGTTTGTGAAACGTAATGAACACCAAGAGCGAGACGGTAGGAAGGAACACATAGCAAGGAATTTTTACGCACTTACATTAGTAAAATGACAGATCTTGTATGTTTCCATGCAACATTATATTATTTTGTGATTTTATCAGCTCAAAAAAAAAACTGTATTCACAAGCAGCTATGTAGGTATATTTGATTGATAACTTTCTCGCTACGAAAGTAAACGTCATATAAGACTATTACCTTTTTGCACTTTAAAATAACAAATAGACATTTTGCACTCTAAAATAATTGCAGTTGTTTCGCAACAGCAAGCTATTAAGAAGGCAACGTTGACCTGGATGTTTGACTAATAGTTAATGCAGTAATGTATTGAGGACGCACACTTCCTGCCTGTACCCTACTGTTCTGTTATTATCTTCAATATTTTACTCCGGAAACGTGTTGGTGTTATCAGGTATCAGGTAATTCCTAGTAAGTATACTAGGACGCATAATTGTCGTTTGTCCGTTCTTTCGCGATTTTGTCCGTTAATTTGCGGCTAACTTTCCGTATCTGCAAAATTCACGAACATGACTGTTTTTTTTTAAATTATTATTAATCAATTTTATTATGTCTATTTATTATGAAGCAAAACTTGATAAAGATTGTTAAATCAGTCAAACGTTCCGCGTGCGGAGTATTGCCATGATATTGATAATAATCATCAATGTCACTATACCTAGTAATGTAATAATTATTATAGGAAGTGAACTAAGGAATGCCCAATATAGGTCTATAGTTTCAATTTCTATTTAAAGCTAGCCATAATCGTTAGTTAAATGGTAAATCTGCATGTGTGTCTGATGTGAAGTGATCCACTGAGATTTTAGGATAAAATATATAAATTTCTATTTTAAACATCAAATTATCTATTCATGCATATCCACATGAATTTCAAAAGCTGTATGTCGTTACATACATATCTATAATTATTTCCTATGATATGATATTCACGCTATAAGCTGACCCATATCCCGACGTAAGTACGCTTTCTAGAGCTCTGGAGGTCGCCCACTCAAAGGTCTGTAAGATGAAATTAAAGCATTACTGATTGAATGTATCGCTTAAATTTCAATTATCTTCATAAAATGCCATAGTAAAAGGAACTAGTTTTGGATTTCACAGTTTTACACGTATTCTTACAGTTTTAACATCTCTATTGCAGTAATCCACGAACACGCAATACACCCGCTAAATCGTGATTCACTTCAAAAGTGAAATTTCTTAACGCGGCGACTGGTTTAAGTATTCATAAATCGAATGCCGAATTCGATTCACGGTATTCATCCAAACTGTTTTTTGTATATCAACATCTTCACTACGTTTATCATAAAACCATTCTTCTTTTAGCGACAGAAGACATATTTCTTCTGCCTATTTCGTGTTTTATGCAAAAGAAAGAAAGAAAGAAAGAAAGAAAGAAAGAAAGAAAGAAAGAAAGAAAAATATTTTATTTATCTTCTGCAAGTTAACAGAATAAACATACGTCTTAACAATTGGGAAAGAAGATCAAAGGGTACCCTAACCTGCGTCAGCTATCGTCGCAGATCGCTCTGCAACACTGGTATTCTCGCAGGCCCCAATTACAATAAGAATATATATAATCAATAAATATCTAAGAGTATATTATTATATATACATATATTATATATTCATAATTTATATATAAACAATATTAATAAATTTTATAAAACCTATATGTTACAATAGGTACCTAAATGTTAAAATGCGGTATCAGTAAAAAGGAAAAAAGGAACCCTTATAGGATCACTTTGTAAAGTCCTTCGATTTGCGTGAATGTTAAAAGATGGCGCGTATTACCTTCTTGACACCAGTAGTATTTTGTAGTTATTCGGTTGGTTGCAACCATTTCAGGGGAGTAATAGCTGGCGAAGGTAAATACTATTAATCTATTTGTACCCGTTGGAAGACATTTTGACAACGGACAGCACCGTCTTACACTTACTATTTCAACATTGACAACTTACTTTAAACTTGTTAAAGATCCGAGGCAAATAGCCTTTCTAACAATAGACTGGTGTTGGTATATTTAGCACAATGCTGCTCTGTAAACATTGAGTTCAGAACTCTGTTTGAAGTTGCAGAAAGCTGTACAAAGTAATCTAGGCGATAAGATAAGGCTGTTGTTGTATGTACGTTCATGTACTTTGCTTTATACATAGAAACTGTTCACAATTTTGGTCCTTTCGAAGCTTATTTTCAAGTTGTTATATTTTGCTATTTTCGTGATTCCTACCTGTGAAATTCAATTGCTAGCGTTAATGTAGTTTTTATCGATTCAGGTGTACCTTTTCGGTCGATTAGTTGAGGCGTGAAGGCGTTATAAACAAACAAACATTAGCATTTATTATAAACTAGCTGCGACCCGCGGTTTCACCCGCGTAAGTCCCGCTGCCG
The DNA here is from genome assembly GCA_963859945.1 of Euplagia quadripunctaria. Lineage (NCBI taxonomy): Eukaryota > Metazoa > Arthropoda > Insecta > Lepidoptera > Erebidae > Euplagia > Euplagia quadripunctaria. The sequence continues at coordinate 5,998,914 of OY982574.1, forward strand.
TGGGAATATCAGGATAAAAAGTAGCATATGTGTTACTCCAGGTCCTCAGCTATTTACATACCAAGTTTCAGCGCAATCGGTTCAGTAGTTTTTGCGTGAAAGAGCACCAAATATCCATACATCCATACATCCTCACAAACTTTCACGTCTAAAAATATAATAAATAATATAATATGATAAATAAGTTAGAATAAGACTACCTATTACCCATATTACATTAGTTTCGTTTTACTTTAGAAAAGGCTGGTAGTAACATGAGTCTTTGCGTATTCTAGGTAACTCCTTTTCCCGAGCTAAGTTTTCTAAGTATAATGTGTTAGGAGTTTATTTTGACTTCCGAGGTTTTATTCGAGTAGGTAGTGCGTACGTTTCACGAACTTATTTTTCATTTCAACTCGGAATTATCTTTATCCTTATTTTAAAACCTTAATTTAAGATATTGATATTTTACGTCGGTGGTAACGGAATCACTGTATGATTGTTTACTACGGAAAAGGCATCGGATGAACTGTAGGAGTGGGATCTCAACAATCTATACAATCGATCGTTCGAATCGATGTGAATTCCCAAACATAAACACTTACTTACTTTAGCTAGAGAGGTTAAATAACACTAATAGTGGTGTAAAGTACTTTAATAATAAAGGCGTTCTTTAGAATCCTGTCGTAGTAAAGTGTTTACGACCAATAAACAAGTGTAGCCCTATAGGTCGTAGAAGTAATAATATCAATTGAACCTAATTGCTAGTTTATCATGGCCTATATTATGATAATAGAGATACATATAAAAGGTATTTTGACATGAAGAACGTATACGAAATGCGAGCCAGGTTTTTGCGGCATTGATCGAGTTGTCAGTCCGTCTAATAAAAATCCCGTGCGTTTATCGCTAATGACATTCAGTCTGCGGTCCTTTCTCGACATTTTAAAACTTTGTATCAACGTTACAACCCTAAAAATAACTAAGAACCTAATAAAATTTCCACTCTGTTACCTTTTTTTCGTAATTTTTGTTAGCCCATTATTTAAACACAGCAACTAGGCTTGGCAGAACTGGGCGGCGCACATATTTCTTGTCCGTGTTCCGCCACGCCCTAAAAGTATTAAAAACAATAGTCACATGTGTGTCAATACTTTACTACAGGGCGTAGAAAAGTATAATACAAGTTTTTTTTACGAGTTTGGGAAACAATCACTCGGCCACATTACCGATGCCTATAAATGTTCACCAAGACCGCCTCGCGCGTTAACAACCATGGTCCTCTAACTGTGCAGCTCCAGGCAGAAATATCATGTTAGTAGCATACAATACCAATGTACTAACGCAGTAATGGTGCTACATATATGTACTGGTAAGAGTAGTACGTAGTGCGGTTTAACCGTGGTTTTCTATAGCCTATTAGCCGTCTCCGCAGTTTCACCTGCGTTCATAGTCATTGCTCCGCTCCTAATTGACGTAGCATGGTGTTACATAGCTTGTAACCTTCTTCTATGAATACTCTCAAATCAAATCAAATCTGATCGATAGTTCTAGAGAATAGCGCGCTTTAACAAACAAACAATCATACAAACAAACTGTTTAGCGTTATTATATTAGTATAGGTAGGCATTTCCTTAGTCGGTCGGTCATTTCACAAAGTTCACAAATTCCTCAAATTTAGTGTTTTCGCACTACGCAAATGTGTGATATAATCGCGGTTTTTTTTTTTAATTTGCGGTTCTGTACCCGACATGGCAGATCTGGATCTACGATGTGAGCAGAAAGCTGATTATGGCTATCCTTTCCTATCCTTAAAGTAATAGATTATACAACAATCAATACATACAATGAACATTTCAGTGTTCGGAATAAGAGACGTGTTTTCCGTTATGAGCTTGGTTTTAAATTTAATGCATCAATATGATTCAACTGTAGTCGAGCAATAAAATAATAATATATTTCGTGTATTTCGGAAACGGCTCGTTATTTAATATTACATATAGAAAAAAAAATATCTTTCCTTAAAAACGCAATTTTATAAAAAACGCCGAGCGTTAAATAAACTCACTAAATAATGAATTACTGAGGCGGCGTTTTACTTATTTAAAAACAGCACTAAGAGTTGTGAGTACGATAGATACTTATTTGAGATATTCGACGCTAAAGTTTTGATACTCTCTCCATACAAAAGTGTTCAAAGTGAAAAGCTTTATAAATAAAGACTAGGAAATCCGAATGGCCCGTCAAACCTATTTGCAAACTCTGTGCTTAATGTTGACTTAGGATATTATGAAACGATTCATATGTATAAAATAAACACTGCAGGCAGATTGTCACTGCCTTTAATTTTACGTTTACTTTTAAACTGCGGCATGTAAGGCATTAATGCCCGGTTCCTATAATCAAGAAACGATTCGTTTTGACTGCGGGGACGGCTAATAGGCTATAGAAAACCGCGGTTAAACCGCACTACTTACTACTCTTACTAGTACATGTAAGGTCTAGGGGGTAAACGAACAGATGGGTCGCCTGATGGTAAATGACTAGTAATGACTATCGCCGCCCATGAGTACCTGCAACTCAAAAGTCACAAGTACGTTGCCGGCCTTTAAGGTGGTGGTGGGTAGAGGAAGGGGGGAATAAGGGGGCGAGGAAGGGAGAGAGGAAGAGGGAAGGGTTAGGGCCTCCGGTTTAGGATTGCTTCACTGCCGGTTTTCTGTGAGGCCGTGGTATCTCTCCGTTCGAGCCGGCCGGAATCGTTTCTTAATTATAGGAATCGGGCATTGGTAAACATTATTATTTACAGTAAATAAATAGTACGTAGTTATGCGCTCCCTTAGTTAAAGATGTGACAAAATATAAAACAAGTGTAAAGTTTAAAGCAAGACCTTATAGTCTAAAATCTTTTAAGGGGTCAGACTTCCTGGCATCACTCAGTTCGAGCTACAGGTGTCGCATACCTGACCTGCTCAAGCTTTTGCTTACACTCCGCAATCCACCCGTATAAGCAATATCTCTTTCCTTCCATTGCCTTCTATATAGGTATGAAGGGAAGGCAATGAAAGGTAGGCCTTTCCTTGTCATTATAGTCCCAATTTGCCGATTTAATTCCAAAGTGCCCGGTTGACGGCAGTAGGCCTATTAAGTAAGTGGGACTTAATTATATTTTGCAAAATGTGGGCGTTTAATAGGTCTCTGCCTACCCACCCTTTAAGGGATATAGGCGTGGGTGTATGTGTATTTATTATATATAGGATTAGAACCAAAATGTTAATAGCTAAGTGCACTTATCAATGGGGTCTTTATAACTTCTTGCAACTCTTTTACACCAAAATCTGCCCATTATTTCTTTCATTTCCTGACGTCTTTGTCCATCCTAAGGTTGCCTGTAAGAAATTGCTTTTAGCGATAAGGCCGCCCATTGTACCTACATATTGTTTCTACGATTTCCTAGTAATTTAATTGTAATTGGTGCACAATAAAGTTTATTTCTATTCTATTCTAAATTAGCAAGTAGTATGTTTTATAAAACGCTGCAGATCTCTTTTCTACGCTAAATTGTATACCACTTTTCATGTAAGTATTATTGTCTCGATAAAAAGGGCTGTGAGCAATGGCGTACCTATCTTAAAATTTGACGCCCCGGGCACAAGAAAATTTCCACCGAGTAAATTAAATCAGCACATTGAAGATTTTATTAATGAAAGCACTTAACAAAAAAATACATTTTTTTTATTTATGACAGCCATTTAGTTGAACATTAAATTTTTTTGGGATATTCGTTGAGTAGTTCATGAATAGATTTTATAATTTCGGCCTTTATATTAAGGATAGCTAAAAGTTTAATAGTTTTTTCCTTATACGGAAACGTAGATATTTTTTTCTCTTTTTAAGGACATCCGTAAGTAATCTCTTCATAAGGAAACTCTTTCAAACGACACTCCGTCCCAGGCACGTGCACTCTCGGCCCTAGGGTAAATACGCCACTGGCTGTGAGATACGAACGACAGACAGGACGAATTTTTAAGAAAAAAGCTTTGTAATTTTTGATATACAACCCTAAAACGATGTATCGCAAAGAGCGTTAGTTCTCTGTCTGAGATTGTCCTGCCTGCCGCCTGTCCTAACGGGTTAGAAAGCAGGTGTTTGTCTGTCAGTTTCTACTAGACATGTGATATACCCATTACCCTTAAGAGAACTGGATTTAAAATATTTCTAATACCTCGATTTCGACATCTGATTGAATTCGTTGTAGGTTCCACGACAACTTATCTTTACCCTGGCCTCATAAAGTGTTATGCTCCATATTTTTATGAATATAGCAACAAAGTATTAGCACACAATAAGCAGTGTTATAGATTCTTTACTTACAATCCTGTTTCTTTTCTTTTTTTTATTAAGTGGCGTATAATATGTATGTCTTCAAGAATACTCATACGTGAGCTACGTACTAAATAGTAGATACATAATCATGCGTGATATTTTCATCGTTAAATGTTGCGACTTATAGTCCTGATTAGATGGGTCAAAGGTCATTGACAGTACATTTATATTATTAATACAAACAAGTAAATTCACGCAAACTAGCTGATGGTTTTAAAAGGACATTTAATGTGAGGCAACGAATTCTTAACTAGTTAAACCTGTTTTATAATTAGTATTTTATTGTTACCAACAGTGTTACTTTTTACCTAACTATATCAATGGTCAAAATTAAAACTTTTATATCTAATTACAATATTAATTTCCAAATGTCTGTTGGATTTGCCGCTGCAGACTTTAATTCGATCAATCATTAAAAGTACTGTAATGCGAGTTTTATACTCGCATTAGATAGATAGATAGAACATTCTTTATTGTACACCACAGTTAAACAGGAATTAAACATAGTAGCAGTTTATAGGTACTAGGCGGCAAGTACAATGGGCGGTCTTATCGCTAATAGCGATGTCTTCCAGACAACCTTTGTATGGAAACAAAGAGGAAAATAATCGGTAGTTGGTGGCGTACCAAAAAATATTTAGAACAATGTAACAATAAATAGAGTATTACGACTTATCTGAGAGGTAAAAATGGAGTGAATAGGATAGATGAATACATGAAATATCTACACATACAAACACTCACATATATACACCTATATATACACATACATACATATACATACACACACACTTACACATATATAGTGAAATAAGTATAATATATAGTAAGACATTTTAGGTACATTTTATATTGTACACCATTTATAGTGTTAAATAGTGTTCCTTTAAAAGTGCTTTAAAAGAGGTTAGGGTTTGAGCTCGTCTAATTTTTACAGGTAATGCATTCCATAAACGGATTGCAGTTACCGTAAAGGATTTATCATAAAATGCCGTGGAGTGTGCAGGCATTTTCAGTTGCAAATTTTCTGATGACCTTAGAGATCGCGGATGTGTACAATGTAGGAACTCGAATCGTTCCTTGAGGTAGGAAGGTAGCCAAGGTTTGAACAGTATATTATATAGAAGGGAAAGAATGTGAGTATTCCGGCGAAGGCGTATAGGTAACCACTTGAGTTGTTTCCGAAATTCAGAGACATGATCATATTTACGCAAACCAAATATGAATCTGATGCAAAAATTTTGAAGTCGCTCAAGTTTGTCTAGTTGGTTCTCGGTGAGATCAGGGTAGCTGGCATCTGCATAATCAATGCAATCAAAGGCAATTTTGGTAGCGGTTGGAAGAAAGTTCCGTAAACGTTTTAAGGATCCTGCAGAGGCAAACATTCTGCGACTTATTTCCTGTGGGGCCCAAGATAAGTCAGCGTCTATATGTATACCCAGGTTTTTTACTATTTTACTAAAATGTATCACGGTGCCTTCGAATAGAACCGGTGGAAGTAGTGACCACTCAATCTGTGCGATTTTTCTTGAGCTACCGACAATAATAATTTGTGTCTTTGATGGGTTTACCTGAAGATCGTGTGACCTACTCCAGCAACTAATTTGGTCCAAATCTTTGTTGATGATGTCAACAGCTTTAGGCAAATTTACCAGTGGTGCATGAGTATACATCTGCAGATCATCAGCATAGAGGTGGTAGGAAGAAAGTAATTGATTTGAGATAGAATTGATAAAAATTGCGAAAAGTAAAGGAGACAAAACGCCACCCTGAGGCACACCAGCAAATGTATTACACCAAGTTGATAGAGAATTATCAATGCAAATACGTTGTTGGCGGCCACACAGGTAATTACGAAGCCAATCAATCACCGTTGGAGATATGTTAAGCGAGGTAAGTATACTAAGCAGAACATCGTAATCCACTGTGTTGAACGCATTGGAAAAATCCAAAAGCGCGAGCACAGTGAGACTACCACTTTCCATTTCAAATCTGATATCATCTGTAATGTTAACTAAGGCTGTTACTGTACTATGGCCAGGTCGAAAGCTAGATTGATATGGATTGAGGAGGTCGTGTTTGCACAGGAAAGAATGAAGCTGGGTATGAACAAGACGCTCCACGACTTTGGATAGGAACGGTAGGATTGATATTGGTCTATAATCAGAAAAGGACGAAGGATTGGATTTTTTGGGTAAAGGAATTATTTGGGCTTCTTTCCATGTTGATGGAAAGGTGCTACTAGAGAGGGAGTAGTTTATGATAAAAGTGATAGCAGGAAGGATTTCGTCAAGGATGGGGATGATCATTTTGCGGCTGATAAAATCACTTCCGACAGCGTTAGAAGTAATCGATAGTATACTCTTCTTAACATCACAAGCCGATAATTGATTAAACACGAATTGTGGAAAGTTAGGAGTTGGCAAGGATGAAAGATAATTTAAAGTATTTGCCTTTATAGTCCTATCAAAGTTGATTAAGTAAATCAATGTTTAAATCTTTGGAAATTACATCATGTTTGGATTTACCAACCCCTATTGATCTAAGAAATTTCCAGACTTTTGCTGGTTCACCATTTTGAATTGAGTTATGGATGTATTGGCGTTGCGTGTCCCTACACACCTTATTGCAATGATTACGTATAGTTATATACTTTTCACGATTCTCAGAGTTCTGATTCCTTTTCAGTTTAAATTTCGCTGTAGCTTTCTTAGTTAGTAATTTCCGGATGTTCTCTGTAAGCCACGGAGATGGAGCATGTTTCAGTTTCATAGGTCGCTTAGGTGCATGCTTACCATAAAGCTCGATGAGTTTGGCTGTAAGAACATGCACTTGCTCATCGATTGAGTGAGAGATATAAAGTAGTGACCAATCAATATTCTTTGCGTCTCTCCGCAGATCGTCAACGTTTATGCCACCAAAATTGCGTAAGAATAGCGTTTTGGGCTTGGCCTTAGGAGGGCGAATTTTATAAGAGAGATAGACCAGATCGTGGTGAGAACACGCATCGGCAGAGCACTGACCATACTTAGCGACACGCTCACTGGAAGAAACCAATATAAGGTCCAAAAGCGAGGGAGCTGAGTTGGGAAAGTGATGTGTGGAGCCAAGAGGAAGGATGGATAGGTTGCAGGAGTCTGAAAGGGCGCGAAATGCGGCAGAACGAGAATCATGTTTCAGAAGGCAGGTGTTAAAATCACCCATAATTATAGTGTGAGAATAAGATGGGATTAGTTTTTTAAGGATGCATTCGAACGAGGAAAAGAAATTAATATGAAGGGAGAGACAGTAGTAAACACCGAGTAGGATTTTTGTGTGGCGAAGCTCAACTTCCAGAAAGAGGTGCTCACCGGCGTTGGCGGGCGGTGGCTGCGCTGACATATCAATTATTTTAGAAGGAATATGTGAGCGAAGATATATGTCAACACCGCCACCACCGCCAACCGTGCGATCGTTTCTGATAAGTTGAAATCCAGGAGGTAGTCCAGGTGTATGTGGCGGAAGGGAGGCATGGTTTTAACCACGATTCTGATATTAGGATCGCATGTAGGTTCTCACAATCAAAATTCACCAGCATATCCGGGAAATGAGCCGGAATACTTTGGGCATTGATATGTACAACATTGAAATTTCCAGGAACATCAGAAAACTGCTCTTCGAGGTTCTCGGATAGCGAAGGAATACTAATAAAGCTGCTATCATCGGTGCTAGCAGAATAAAAACTCTCTGTATCGCTATTGCAATCGGGGACTAACATTAAATATATATGAAGACTTAATATACAGTCTAAATGTATAGGTCTGTGCTATACTATAATAATAATATAAATAAAAATAATAATAAAAACTAAATAAAAATCCTCTCTGTTTTCATCTGCCAGTCGTGTCTATGATGTGATAACAAATACAATAAAATTACTATAACTACAAAAAAACAAGAACTACAATATTATAAAATACTGTCAGGACAAAACAAACAGTTGTGGATTAATTACCTAATACCCATTGCAGGAGAGAAATATAATGTCACATTGACAGTGTCTTGACAGATGAGAGCGAAAACTAAACTGTGACATTATGTTGTTGATAAATAAACTAAATAAAAGTAGTGAGGGTAAGGTTGCAGCAGCAAGTTGATGAAGTAACATTTTAGAAGAAATACGACTATGGCTGAAAGTATATTACATGCAGTAGGCACAGTGAGCTGATGCAGTAGTGTCATTTCTTGAGAGTGCGTTTAGGCTTACTTGCTTTAGCGCTGGCTGACGGTTTAGCGGTGTTCAACAGTGGGATTTTGTTGAGCTCATTCATCGTGCTAATGCGATGCCTTTCGTCGTTAGATCCGAGGACATAAATGAAGCCTTCTCTAGTCCAGCACCGTGCCACACCAAACTTCTCTCTAGCCGCCATGAATGTAGTGTGGCGCTGCTTTGTCAAGAACTCAGATATAGTAATACCAGAGTCCTTGAGCTTAGTCTTGGCAGACCATATCTCATCTCTCTCAGCAACATTAACAAATTTAATGATAATGGGCCTAGAAGTCTTACCACCTGTGGATTGACCCATCGGTGACACCGCCTTATCTTGAAACTTGTGAAAGTAGATATGTTGAGTTTGCTCCTCACAAGCTCTGTCATCACTTCAGCAGTCACCTCCTTGCTGTCCTCGGGTATGCCATGAATGAGAAACATTTTCCTCCGGCTGCGCATCTCTAGTGAGTCCACTTGGCCTGCAATGACTTCAATTTGCCGCTGCAGTGTGCTCATCGCTTCTGTTACAAATGTCTTGAAAGCCACAAAGTCAGCAGTTAAACTTGAAGTGGTGGCTGAAGAGCCTGAAGCCAACTGTAATTGTTCTTCAAATGAAGACATTCTGCCATGAAAAAAGGAATTCATCTCTTCAAGTGACATTTTAAACAACTGTGCCTCCATGATATGCTGTTATTATTGTGCTATAGAGTCCAATTAGAGAAATAACACTAGACTGGCAGGTAATTGTTACACAATTATAATGCAGAGCATTAATATGTAAAATAGTGAACTAATTATTTAAATATTAAAATTTAAAATTAGAGCTAAAAATTTTTGCACTCCTCTTGCCAACTACCCACTTATGTCCAAAATTACAGTACATTAACGAGATAAAAAAAAGTACCCATTTTTTGTTCCCACTTAAGAAGTTGTGAGAATTGCAATCACTTTATTATCTATATATTCTTATCATTTCTATAATTTACTAGGTACATGTTTATGCCCTGCATTATTAGTCCCTTAGTTTACTATCAACTGCGTTTACGTGATTCGAGACGAAAAAAGTCATCCCTTAACTAACTAGCGTATTGCTGTATTTCTACTACTCACCAGCAGAAATACATATTGGAATACCATCCGGCAGGCAGTGTACTTCTTTGCCAAAGTTTATGAGAAAAAAATTGTCAAAAAAGAAATAAATTAAATTGACTAGGTACTTTATGCTAGGCTTTCTACTCCAGTTTTATAAATTACGTTTCTCACAGATTCACCAGCATTAAGATCACTGATCTGCTCGTAAGGGTCATAGCGTAAAGTTAAATACCGTATACTCGTAACTTTCAACAAGAAGGTTATCAAAATGTGAAATGATTATTTTTATGTTCGACTACTAGTACTGGTACTTGGTATTTTGTGCTACTAGTCGGAGAATAGAGCAAGTTCAACAAAAAAAAACCGAAATATATAAATAGCTATATATATGTTGTTTAATTATAAAACATACCTGTCAGATGCAAAGGTTTTCCATTTGCGGCTCTCAATTGCGGTTCGTGTTTGGTCTCGACTTCAACTAAGCTGTAAAATATCCCTTAGCGAGAGATAATTTCCATGTATTTTTTGTGACCAAAACACAATACAAAGAGTTTAGATATTTAATAAAGTAATTATTGAACTGAAAAATCTATTGTGAGTTTCTATGGTGAAACTAGAGTCAAAATAGCGCTGAGAAATATAATCCAAAACATTGCGTAATAATTTGTTTTAAAAATAAGTAAAGAATAACAATAATCATTAATTTAAGTAGTTCGGGATATACCTAATTTATTTACAACTAAATTTCGTTCACGTGGTACTCGACTTCTATACGTCTAACCCATCTATCGGTTAAATTTGATCCAAATATTTATTACTCAATCGCACCTTTACCACTAAACTGTAGTGGTAAAGGTGCGATTGGGTAATAAATGTTATATATTATATCACATAGAAAAAGGGTTTTTTTTTATTTTTCTAGTGTTCATTATTTTCAATAGTTCGATGCTATTCTTCTCATGTGATGTTCTTACTTACTAACTAAAAATGCATAAGGTAAGAAGCTTCTCACCATTTTAATCTAGCGAGTGATCAAATTATCACAGATTTAACTATATGAACTACATGCAATAACAAACATTATTATAATTCATGATTTCAATCCTTTTAATTCTTATAAGTGCACACTCAACCTATTTAAAATACGAAACTCGCCTGTATATGTGCCACAAATAAATGATGATTATGATTATTATTGGTTCATGAAAAAAACTTTAAAAGTCTAAATATTAAAAACGACACGTTTATCGGTTTCATCGTATGATAGTAAGCAGCTAACTTTTAAAAATCAGTAACTCCCACTTTACTATAACTACCACTTATTACCGTTATTTTACCAAATACTTCAACATGTAATGTATTTCAATACTTATAATTGATTGACAAAAAAATGCCCATTATAGCATATTCTTCGCAAAAATCGCTCGTCAATAACTCATTCTCTGATTGCACTAAGGGTCACGTTTGCGGACATTTTCTTCGCCGTTCAAGTACATTCAGGTCTGTGTCAGACTCATTCCATTACGATGCAAGTGTATTTTCTACCGCCAACGAGGGCTAATGACTATTATCAACCCTTGCATCAGATAAATATTGTTTAATAGCCTCTCGAGGTTCTCACTGTTTTTGCACGAGTTTTGCCAAGGGATAGTCCTCGCCAAAACCCGGTTTTCGACAACTTTTGCTTGATAAAAATGTTTTGTTTTAACAAACAAGTTTATTTTTTAAGAAAAGGCTTTGCAAAATACTGAAAGTAAAATTCTGTTCAGGTTTATTTATTCAAAACAAAGTTTCAATATTCAGAGAACATACCTTAGCGCTGTAAGATTATCTAGTAACTACTCCAAAAGTGTGTTGATGACAGTGGCGTAGCTACCGGAGGGCTAGACGGGGCAGTGCCCCGGGGCCCCCAAGCTCAGGGGGCCCCTCGAACTCTGACTTACAAACTATAAATTGAACTAGTGAAAACCAAATTTTTTAGAACCAGAAGTTATCAGGTTTGTACTAGAGTTGTGACTAAACCACTATTTATATTAAATTGCGCACTTGATAACTTGAATATGGAGTACGACGAATCTAGATTACGACAAATCTTGAGTAGGTACGTCGAATTTGGAACACGAATACGGGACAAACGATTTTAAATAGTTTAGTTGGGGCCCTAGTTTCTTTTTTGCCCCAGGGCCTTTGGTTACCTAGCTACGCCACTGGTTGATGATAAAGTTTTTTCGGAGTTTATATCTTTATTGGATCATGAAGTTTATTACGAGTTCATAATCAGAAATATGACACTGTACATTTAAATTTATTTTCGACAAAAAAATAATATTAGGTTACCCCTGAAACGGTATAACGAAATCAAATATTCAAAACAGATACCAAAGTAAAATGCAATATTCAGAAAAGCAATATTGAAGATAGCTCGCGGCATTACGCCAGAGGGACAGACAAATAATGAGGGACCAAAATACCCCAGGGGAAGGCTTTTTCACGCCCTAACGCCTTTATGGGTTTATCCCATTAAAATTTAATTCATTTTTTGTTGTGGCTCTTTTGGGTACATCAGTATTAAGAGAGTTTTAGTTTGAACTCTACATATAGCTATTATCATAAATCTTATGTATTACTGCAGTAGGGATGCAATATGATTTAAATATCTATAAAAATGTCGACACAAAACAGATTTCGATATTCTGTAAAAGGTTAGCAGCTGACAAGAGACAAAGATGCAGCAAAGCGGCTCAACGTCAAATCAAACTTCTCCTGTCATGTTTGTGATAGGGTGTGTCGTTCCCGTGTCGGTCTTTACAGCCACCAAAAGCGATGTCTCTCTGACATTACTCCATAAATCGTCAGTTATGGACGTTAAGGCTGATGATGATGACAAGGAGTTAGAAATTTCGACCTTTTTTACTCTGTATAAATATGTATCTCGTGTAAAAACTAAACTAAACTTTTCCTGTCATGTTTGTGATAGGGTGTGTCGTTCCCGTGTCGGTCTTTAGAGTCACCAAAAGCGATGTCTCTCTGACATTACTCCATAAATCGTCAGCTATAGACGTAACGGCCAATGATGATGGTGCTAGGGAGTTAGAAATTTCTAGCGTATTTAAATCTTTACACGTTAAAAACGTAATTAATTTACTTTTTAGTAATCCAGTTGCCTTATATTACTGCGAGGCAGTTTTTGATGGCGGTGATTCTGTTCTGTTAGCAACGCGCCAATAATATTCAGCTTCAGCTACTGGCGTTCACCCATTGTTTGCAATGCTATAAAATAGGTACTACTAACTACTTTCAAATTGGTTCACAAATCCATCTACCTTTTAACATTATTTTACTGTAACTTTATTTCCATTTTGTAGTTCTCACAGCCATCCACTACCAATTAAGTATAATTTCAAAGTAAAATCAAAGTGTAAGTATTGATTCTGAATTAAACACTATATTACAATATGATAAAGACACTGAAATCATTCGTGCGTATAACTTGCATGTATTCTTGACTCGTAACGCATGAACGCTGCCGATATTCATACATACTCGTACATTACTCAGCTTAATCGCTTTTATTGTTCGAACTCGGGTGTAATGTTGACTTAGCTGCATTAAACGGCGCTTTGAATTGCCGAATCAATTATATATTTAATATTCACCGTGTCTGGAGAAACTGTGGTATTGTTAATTTCATCCTTATGTAATCAACAAGCTGACACGCGCAACTTCGTCCGCGTTTGTAAATTTTCCCCATTTTTGCAACATATTTCATTGATACTCCGCTCCTATTGGTTGTAGTGTGATGTTATATAGCCTATAGCCTTTCTCGATAAACGAGCTATCCAACATTAAAATAATTTTTCAATTTGAACCAGTAGTTCTTGTTGTTAGCGCGTTGAACAAAACAAACTAACTCTTCAGCTTTATAATACTAGTATAGATACTATATGGTAAGGGAAGGTATATTGGTGATATATGTAATTAGGTAATATCAAGAAAACGTTTGTTTACTAAACGCAAGAAGGGTGTACTGCAGTGCGTAATTGATGCCTGTCAACTCATGTACTAACGCTGTTTCTTGTATGTACTTGTATAGGTATCCGTGTCGTATTCTTCCTATTTATCCATTTTAGTTTTATATTGCCAACGTAATGGGTTGTTTTACCTACTGTATCCTTTCTGGCGAGTGTCATTAGAACACCGCAAAAGTCTTGTTTCCCATTTACCGGCGAACTAAGTATTTCTCGTTACTTAGTGGGCGATAGCGTACAGGGGGTCCTTAGGGACCGTCGTATCTTCGAGGACGCCTGTTACTGCTTCATCTGTTCCTTTGGAATGGAGATAATCACTTGGAGGTCAGCCTAATGATATCAGAATAATAAGATGCTGATAAAAGTATTGGATTAGCGAAAAACTTTCAAGTAGCACTTAAAACGTTTGTACACGGTTACCTATATTGTCTTAGTTGTTGAGGCAGTGATTAGCGTTGTTGATGCATGGGACGAAAAATTATTTAGCTTACTTAGAGGTTTGACAAGAGTATTAGTAATGTCTAAGTAGATAATTCAATCTCGGCTTTTTTTACTAATTTGAAGAATTGAAATTAAATACGTTGTATGGGCCGGCTCGACTCCGCTCGATATCACGGCCTCACAGAAAACCGGCAGTGAAGCAATGTTGCATTGCATTTCGCCGCGTGAGTGAGATTACCGGAGGCCCTAATCCTTCCCTCTCCCCTGTTCCCGTCCTTCCCCTCTCCCCTCTCTCCCCTCTTCCCCCCTCCCCCTCTTCCCCCCTCCCCTCTCTTCCCCCCTCCCCTCTTCCCCTACTCCCACATTAAAGGCCGGCAACGCACTTGACTCTTGAGTTACAGGTGCCCATGGGCGGCGGTAGTCATTTACCATCAGGTGACCCGTCTGCTCGTTTGCCCCCTATACCATAAAAAAAAATGTTATGGTTCCAACTTATGGCTACTACTGGGCTTTTCCTCAAATAAATTACAAAAGAATTTCAAAAATTGCTTATGTCATACCATAAGTTAATACCATAAGTTTTCGGGACTGGATTGCGACCGGAATCCCGAGATCCCGAGTCTCGGGATCAAATCCTCTTAACCCAAGGTTACTAGCAGTTTTTGAAAAGAATATAAAAAGATATAGTTTTGTCATTCCCCTAAACAATACGCACTGTAAAAAAAAAAATATTGATCCTTACCAACATGATGCAATGATGGAACGAAGTGCTAATTATTTTCTAATAAAACTAATGTGTGTTTATTAAAACCCAATCGATATGACCTCGTGTTCCTCGTTGCGGGCTCACAGAACAATCAATCACAATTTAATGTCGGTCCTGCCCTCTATTGGTCGATTTAAAAGTCCAGACTAAACAGATCCCTTAAAACATGACGCCTATACTCTTTATTAAACAGGTGTAGAGTTCATTTTAAAGTGGTGTTTACATCGTGTGATAACAAGAAGTCTTTTTCAATTTGGTATGTGGTTTTGGGTATTTAGATACTAATTGTGTCAGTTAATCTACTATTGATGTTGACCCTCACTTCGCCTTTGTGTATCGTGTTATCTAATGCTTTTAAATGAGGTTAAAGTATAGTCGTATATTATCTTTTTAGCTTAAATATAAAATAGATACATATTTAGAAAATACTTTCAACACCGTTGGTTTTTCCAGGGTATGAAGGTTAACTGCCAGGAAAGGTGATCCTTAGCCAAACTGTTCTTATTTTAAGTCTAGTTTGAAATTATTTAGATTCCTTATTAATCTAGATGCCGTCTCCCTGTTCATTTTGCTTAAAGTTATATAATGTAAGGTGTTTCAGAGTTTTAATCCACTTCAAAAAATATAATATTTACCAATTTGTTGGAATTGAATTGAATTACTTATCTTGTTTAGTATTTGTCTCAAGGTCTTTTTTGTTATCGTAATTGTAATACAATGACACCAAATAGCTAAGAATTTTACTACAGCAAGTGTACTGATGGAAGTAGAGATGGGTAATCACCCGGGTTAAAACTCACGACTGGGTAAAATGTGTAAAAAACGGGGTAATTATCTCTAGATGGAAGACAGGTCTTTCCGTTAAAAACTTTTTATACGTTCGATATTTTTTTTTATCCTTCGATTCTCTACACCTGGGTGTCTTTTGTTTTCGTACTCAAGATATAAAGGTTGTCATTTAACGCCTATGTAAGTGTAATAATTCACAACACTTCACTCATATTCAGGACGTCCGACATGTCCTCGTCTAATTCTACTAAGAAAATCGTTTGCTTGTTTGCTGAAGAAGACATAACACACATACACATTCCAGCCAGAACAGATAAAAATACTGTTCCCGAGGAATGTTAAGTCGATTGCAAAAGCTATCATTTTAATATAAAAGCATATGTTCAGAAGCGGTAGTCCTACGGCCGTGATGATAATGCTGATAGAATTACGTTCAAGTGATTAGACCTCCCGGGACCGAGAGTTTCTTGCCTAAAGCGTTTATTAGCTCCTTATAAGATCTCAAATTTGGGAGAGTGCGCTACCCGTATATTGAGGTAGCAAATGCGAGTTCAGTTTCGAGAATCGTCTCTGCTAATTTGACAATAATGGTACTAATTGGTGCAAATTTCATAAGACGCTCCGCTTCTGTACTTATGTGAACAGAGCCTTACTGTAAATAGATTAGCATAATTACAAAGATAAGGGCAGCAGTCTAAATTACTGGGGACGATAGCAATCGCAGACTTAAATTGTAAAGATTGAAATTCTGGCTACCCGTAATCATTATCGTTCGTTCATTAAACCATTAATGTATCGAACTATAACTTACTTGTTAAAAAACTGTTAAAAGTCAGAAAAGTAATATTAATAATTATCATCAGTGTTGAGGTGTTCATAGTTATCTATACTATAATAATATAATAAAGCTGAAGAGTTTTTTGTTTGTTTGTTTAAACCAAATACCAGAAAAATACCAAAAGCACAGATAAGATAATAGTTACTTCGTAAAAGTACCCAACGTGCCTAAAGAAGTTTTCACTTCAAAAATTGTTAATAAGTAATTGTGAGTTGCCGATCAGAAGTGTCAATTTTTGAAGAAAGTGATGCCATCTACTAGTGACATCCATCAAACTGACGTACGTTCGGACGAAATTTTGAATGAAGGTTTTCGCTATTGAGCACTATAGGCGTTATAAATTTTCACCTTAATTACAATTTATGTTTTTGTTTACTTTACCATTATGAATTGCGCACACAATAAGTACTTTATTGAACTAATTATATTTTTAAAGATTAATTAATAAGGAGCAGACAGAACTCAATGTTTAGATTAGCGCCCTCTAGATGATCTATATATGTATTATTAGCGTGACGGTGCGAGTTCAGTGCTTTTTCCCCGTAGCAAAAGTGCACAACGAAGCCTAAAGAAGTTTTCACTTCAAAAATATCGCTTGGTTTTTTGAAGGCGATAATATATTTATTTATCACTGTGATTTAAAAAGATTTCTGTTTTCTTTTTCACACAATTGCGACAGTTAAGTTATGCGCACCACCATGCGCGTTTTTAGGTGGCGGGGTGCCCACATGTATGAACACCTAGCCGAGAATGGATTATAATCACTTAGTAAATGAATTGATTGCTAAATTATATACTGAATGTTGTTTTAATCCATCCCATACTCCAGATAGCTTAACAAATTAGCTACGCACCTTATGAATCAAGAAAAATAAGTGTTGTTACATATAAACTTTAAAAGTAGAATGTAAAAGAAAAAAAAACGTTTGTATTACATTTTTAATGAACTGGCCTTTGTCTAAGAAAAACTAATTAGATATCTCACTGGTGCCGTGTACTCTTCTGGAATAAAAATATCTTGTTTCTCATAAACTCAACCCGCTCCCGCTGTTAGACATCGCGGGACTTTAC
Organism: Euplagia quadripunctaria; assembly: GCA_963859945.1. NCBI lineage: Eukaryota > Metazoa > Arthropoda > Insecta > Lepidoptera > Erebidae > Euplagia > Euplagia quadripunctaria. The sequence continues at coordinate 6,016,550 of OY982574.1, forward strand.
TTCAGATAATAACTATGTTTAACTATTTCTATTCGTTCTACGTTCTATTGCTTAGGTTAGTAAATGTATGAGCTATAAATAACCTAAGATAAAACAAGTATACAATCCTAATACTGAAAGAAAACTTTTAATTAGGTACTACTCTACATACGAGTAAAATATGCTCTAGGTTCGAGTTCAGACTTTCACTGCTCTGCTTCGTACTGTTTATTGAATCTTTTTAACAAAACAAAGATTGTTGCAAACCTTTGTAGGAATTGAAAAGGTAATTTTTTTACCATCCAAATATACCTCTACCCGGCAGTTAGGCGAGCGAACACGGTACAACCACGTTGAATAAAACAGTGGACTAAGCAACAAGCCTTAACGATGGTGTGTTGCTATGGTAATGGAATAAAATTCTCCCCACTTGATATTCGATTTTTAAATTACTTTTATTTTTAAGTATAACGAGTGATGATTTATTTACTTACTCCGTTACTCTTTATATCCTACAATGTTTAAATAAAAATAAGTTATTGAACGTTTTTTCTTTACAGGTAAGTAGCTCAGTTATCGACAGCGTCCCTGGTGAAGTAAAGGTAGATTATTTGTGAATACTTACATATACACTCACAAAAATAGTTTCGTTAATGTGCAAAATGATAAAATACGATATGTTTGTTTATAATCTATGGTAGAAAAATATATTAATAGACCTAGCAACACAGATTAAGGCGGGGCATTCTGGCTTAGTTTGCTTTTTGTTTTTGTTCTCCCTAAGGTTGTCAGCGTTTAAAATATACGCAACCTACTCTGAATAAAAATGTTAGAGAACGAAATAAAATGCTACTTCTGAGAAAACAGCGTGTATTGCTTGGAACTATAGGATTGTTTTGAATTAACATATTTTGATTTTTGCACAAAGCGAAATTTCATTCGAAATCAAGTTTAAATATTTTTATAGTTAATAGAAGTTAAGAGGTTTTATGAAGGTGTGTGGTATTGATCGTGCATTTTATTAAAATAAGAGGGGCGCGATCCGTTAAGCTGAGACAGCAAACATTTCAGCCACACTCAGTTATCTAATTAAGAGTTTGGTAACTTTTGCGTCAGCATCACTAAAACAATTAGTTTGTTTGGTTTGTTTCGGCTAATCTCCGGAACGGGTGGACCGATTTCCACGGGACTTTTACTGGCATAGCTGGTGTTATAAGGAGTAATGTAGGCTACTTTTACTTTGACTCGAAAATCCCTTCAACGATTAGAAAAGAGCTGATGATCTTAGAACGGCTGAACAGATTTTCTTGAATTATATCTAAGAAAACTCCCGACTAATTCACCTTTCAAACAAAAAAAAAACAAATCCAAAATTAGTTCATCTGTTCGGGAGCTCCGATAGCTCAGACCAGCCGCAGACCAGACAGCCACAGACAGATACACACAGACATGTCAAACTTATAACACGTCGTTTTTGCGTCGGGGGTTAAAAAGAATGAGGGTTTCGTGCAAAATATATAAATATGTACACGCGAGCGAAACCGCGCGGGAACTCCTAGTTTTTAATAAGTTTTCGGTACAAAACATAAAATAGGTTAATAACTATTGCAACTTGATTCTTTACAAAAAAACTATTTAGGCTTTCGGTAATAATAAACCACGTCTTTGGTTTTGGACTTTGCAAAAAGGTAAAGTATCCGAAAGCTTCTTTAGGCATCCATATATATTTAGGACAATGTATACAGGGCAGATAACATTTTATTACAAAGCTTGTTGGTGAGAGCTTTAACGATGTAACGTGTTTTAGCCAAAGTGTTTTCGGATTATACTCAGGTTTTAAACACTTGTAATGTATGTAAACCAACGTAAATGTAATCAGCTGGAGCGAATTGTCTTCGACTATGCTTTTGTTCTGTTTTCATAGATAATATAATTATGTTTTATTGTGTTTTGGTGTTTCATGTGACTCTGACATGAATCTACAAACGAGACCTTTTTGAAAGAAAGTTGGTTTAATACTATTGCTGTCATTGCTTCTAGTAATAGCAAAATGTTGTAGCAAATTAAATAGCAAAAAGCCTGTATTCTCCAGAGATCATTGTCAGCTACTAAGACCTAGTATTACTCGTTCTAATTATTGGGATTACTACATATTTGTACCAGACAATACCATTGTTATCATTGCTTCTAGTAATAGCAAAATGTTATAGTAAAATAATGGATTCTCCAGAGATTATTGTCAGCTACTAAGACCTAGTATTGCTCGTTCTAACTTTTGGGATTACTACATATTTGTACCAGACAATACCATTGTTATCATTGCTTCTAGTAATAGCAAAATGTTATAGTAAAAGAATGGATTCTCCAGAGATTATTGTCAGCTACTAAGACCCTAGTATTGCTTCACTGGGATTACTACCTATGTGTACCAGACAAGTAGTTCTAGGCATTAGCCTATATGTATATCGTCATATCACAGTGAAATATAATAGAATAACAACATAATAATATCAATTCAATAGTAGGAATGAATAGGGTGAAGTGGCTAAATGGGCCAAGGGAGAAATTGATTAGTTTATTAAATTGTCAAAGTTCAAGACACTTTTATTCATTTTGATGCAGGAATATGTAGCATGATCGTAATAATGAATAGAGAAGTGGAGTGGAGCAGAGTCATTACATTACGGATTCTAGGTACTAAGTACGATTGATTGTTCCCGTCCACTGCTCTTATATTAAATTGCTCAGAAGTAATAAAATTTCTATTACCTGATAATTGGGTACTACATTTTCCAAAGCTCGTATTGAATTGATATTTTATGTGAATCTTATTTATGAGAACCAAATTGATTTGCTAATAAAATGTTCTTATAAATCGTTAAACCGATATGGAATTCTCGCACGGTCGGTAAATTTTGGTAATTTCTCTGACCCAACATTACCATTCAAATTTCCTAATTTACACTTCGTAATGGCAACCCTGGAAAGGAAATTGGGGTACTTTGCGAATCCTTGTCTTATGATTTGATTTTCCAAAGTTCGTGGAAAATAAAGAACAAAACTTGAATATTTAATTTTGAAAACCTTTAAACTCGATTATCAAAATTTCAATGATTAAAATGGTCAACCATATCTGCACCTATTTCGTTTAATACAGTAGATTTGATGATTTTCAAAATGATTGGAGCAATGTAAACTCGAAGAGGAGGGTTTAAAAATACGCAGAGGAACTGTGTCATACATGCGAATTGACAGTAAATGCTGAAACGGATCTTTTCTATTTGCCTAAGCTCAAAAAGTTAAAAATATTCTAACTGCGGGTAATTTATCATAAATGTAAAAAACCTAATCTCAACAAAAATCGCAGCACAATAAAGTCACAACCTGCGTTAAATATTAAACTCCGACATCGAGAGGAAAATGTAACAGTATTAAGAGCATAATATTAACGTTTCCAATTTATGGAAGGGGTTATAAGTTTTACTTATTCAAAGTATACGCGTTATGTAGATTACTCTGAAAAGATCTACCAAGTTGCTGCGTTGAATAATACTTTACATGCTAGTTGAACAAACGGTCAGTTTGACACGGACATGACTGTGCACATATGACGTTTCATTTATTTCGCTACAGTGCATTTTATTGTGGTTGTTCAAAATCTATATATATCAATATGAAATAGTGTTCGTTGTTTAAAGCATCACTTGCGAGCGGATGGAGGGATTTGTCCGAATAAGGTATTTTGGGAAAACGAAAAATTTGAAAATGGAAGTGTTTTTTCAGTGAGCGGAGTGAAGTTGTTTGTTATTTAAACATACGATTAACGCTTAAAGAATTTTTATTAAAATTGTTATCTGGCTGTCTTGGACGCCTAACGCCTAACCATGCGGAAATCGAGATTTACGAACGCTTACCGCTGACAAAATTTGGATTAAAATTGGCATCTGTTTATCCTGGAATTAACGCCTAGGCATGCAGAAACCGAGATCCACGATAACGAAGCCGCCAGCAAGAGCTCGAATTCTGAGATTTTTTAACAGTAGTATGAGTTGTTGCATGGAGAGTGTGATATTATCACTCTGCTACGTCTATTAAAGAATCTTCATATCCTATATACACTAACGCCTGTATCCCGGAAGGGGCAGGCAGAGATAATTAAGCACCCACATTTTGCCAACTATAATTTAGTCCCACTCACGTAATACGGGACAAGCCTATTGCCGCCAACCGAGCACTTCGGGAATGTTAAGTCCGAGCCCTCTAGCTACCTACAACTAAGTGCATACAAGCACACACTCTTATTTTGAATATACATTCGTAAAACCAGTGCTGTACCGGTGATCCAGAAATACAAACTTTTTAACTTTTGCATTCCATGATATTATATAAAGAGATAGATAGATGATAGATGTATTCTTTATTGTCCACAAACAATAGGTCACAATATTTTACTTATATCTATATAGTTACTAATTTTATACTTGCGATTTTATAGGTATTACATACCTTAGGCGCCCATTACACGGTAGGTTCTGCTGTCAGTTAAAACGGTGATTGACGAATAACCTATCGTCTAATGCAGTGATTGACGGTTGCATGGAGAGATTTTAATGACGATATTATTTCATCAATCATCATCATCATCACCAACGAACATCCGTCAATTACGTGCATGACGTTTGCATGAGCGTCAAATGGACGCCTTAGAATTGCCTGACATTGCATTGCACTAGGCTGACTGAGTGGTCAGATCATTCTCGATTCGGAGTCTCGGGCACAAATAGCTACCTAATACCTTTTTATAGTCTTTTAAAGCCACCAAAAACTGAATGGATAACGTTTTCGTTTATAGCAATGGCATTCAGTAGTTAAAGTCAAGTGAGACGTGAAAACCCCTGTGGTGGGCGTTTTTTTGTGCTCTCAAAAATATATTAACCGTGACATTTTAAAAAAGAAATTCTGCTTTTTATGTTGTTCACCCAGATTTTGTTTGCTATATAATATGATAAGTTTTGGTGTCGGCCATTGAACGGCAACATAATGTTAAATGTACAGGTTGACTGATTGATATTATAACGTTTTTTACTGCCTAATTAACATTAGCAATAAGGCGTCTGAAGACAATTACATGCGACCAAAAATATAGTTAGCTGAATATTTGTCAAATATAGAATACATTTGCCTAACCCTTCGTGGACCATACAGGCGTAAGTATACAAATAAAAATAATAGATCGTTACGTTACGACACCCATCATATAATTTTTTAACCGACTTCAAAAAAAGAGGTGGTTCTATGTTTCACTGTATATATTTATTTTTTATGGAAGTATGTTCACCGATTACTCAAAGACGCCGATTTGGAAAATTGTTCTTTTGTTTGAAAGTGTATACTTCCCAGGTGGTCTTATGGTCATCAGGTCAGGATCTGTTGATGGGATCCTGTGAAATCGAGAGAACTCTTCAAATTTTATGGGCACACTTGACGCTATTTGGGTATTTTGAGGCGCATTGAAGTCGGTGATACTTTTTTTAAAAGATCTCTCTTGGATTATTATTATTATTCCGTTTATAAGGAATCAGCTAAGCGACTGATCGACACTTCTCGTGACCAGAAGGCGGGCCCTTTTTCTTGCACAGAGAATTAGCATTGCCATTCAACGTGGCAATGCTGCCAGCCTTCTGGGAACACTGCCAGTAGGCGACGATGTGGAGGAATTTTATGACGCATGTAAATAGCCCGTATACATTTCTTTTCCTTTTTTTATTAGTTTTAATGTGTAAGTTGTATATAGAATTTAAGTACCTATAAAACGTGTTCCAAGAAAGACAATTTTTATTAATTAGATGTTATTATTTGACATAACATAAATGATGACAAATATGAATTAAATTCAACTAGATTATTCATTAACCATTAACCTTTTTGAGGTATTCCTTACACTCTCCAATACATTCAAATAAGCAATATCATTTGTCCTTGTCCGTCCCGTTTTTCCTTCCTTTTTTTTTCAATCATCCTCCTCCGCGCCTTTTCTCAACTAATTTGGGGTCAGCTTTCAGTCTAACTACGATACGGCCGAACTTTGATATTTTACGTGAAGCGACTGCCATCAGACCTCCACAATCCAAGTACTAGGTGATACCGAAGTTCTGAAGTTAGAACAGGTTGTTCGAACTTTTTTAGGGCTCCAACTACCCGTAACGAATGCCGCAGATGTTTGTATGGCATTCGGGACCGACGGTTTAACGTGCTCTCCGAGGCACGGAGGGGTATCAATTTGTTAAGAATGGTCACCCTTCCTAGACGGACCTTGCTAGTATTACTTAACTATTGTAATGTGTTAACCTACTCGGTTACCACTTAACCACGAGCCCCTACCTACCTTTTCCTTTCAATATGCGAGTATATTGAAAGGAAAAGGTAGACAAAATGGGATTTTCACATCTTTCATTCCCAAAGTGCCTCGTTGGCAGCAGTAGGCTTGCCCCCTATTACCTGTGTTACCGAATTATAATTAGCCTCTGCATACCCCTTCGGAGTTATAGGCGTAAGTGTTACCGAATTATAATTAGCCTCTGCTTACCCTTTCGGAGTTATAGGCGTAAGTGTATTTAATTACTTTATTATTTATCATTGATTTGAAATTTGATTATTTATCAAAATTTTATAAAATATGCATATATGTACTAACTTTTAAAACTTTCGCGTTCCATGATATAATTATGTATTTCCACGGGAATTAACGCGATCACGAAAAGGTAATACAAACCTCTGAATTGCCTGACGTTTCGACCAGGTTGCACCGGCCGTGGTCACAGGCTGACTAGCCTGAGTCAGCCTGGGACCACGGTCAGTGCCACTTGGTCGAAATTAATAATAACATAATTAAATATGCATATTGATCCGTTTTTAAAGATATAAAAGCATTTCATCGGTGTAATATATTTACACAGTTATTGCTCCAGTAAATTGACAATAGTCAAGGTCATGACCGAGAAAGCCAATAAGTGACTCTATTGTCTCGACTCTTCTAGTGTTTCGATTTTTTGACATTGTCATCTTTAGTAGACTAAGGTTAGCTAGCAAGTGCACTAGCGAGCTGTTATTGGACAGTTTCCTAACTGAGAATACAAGCGAACATTGCGATTCAATACACGTACGAGTCAAATTACTCTCGAGATGCTAGTAGTAATAAAATATGAGTATTGTTTGTCTAACATGAAATAACTTTATTAACTCTAAATCAAGGTTTTAGATTGAACTAAGGTTATTTAAAGACATTCAACCTTAGCTCAGAGCTGCTGAGTGCGTTTGCCAAAATTGTGGATTTACTTACTCACTTGAATCTTTTTTGTTTCAAAAAACAGTCCATAAAACTTGATGAAAGCGACTCTTCTATCATCTGTGAAATGAATTATATTTCTTAACTTACTCTGTACTTTAAGTAAGTTGAGCGAAGAGGTCGTTTCATCAAAATATTTTTTTAGCCCTTGAAGTTATTTGTCCGAATTTTATATTCTAACCGTGCTTTTCATGCCGGAGTTATTATTTTCTATTTTTATTTTAAATTACTTTACTTTTTTTAACGTTATCTAATGTTATTTCATTTTCGTTATCAATAATATTAAAAGCATAATATTTTGAAGACGGTGCCACAGTAGAATGTATTCATTCGACTGTACCGTCAGAAGTCACGGGTTTGATTCCCGCACGGTGCAAATATTTGTAGGGATGAACTGTTTGAATTGGTCGCGGTATTTGTTGGTTGTGATAATTTCATAACAAAAGCTAAATATTAAAGGAAGATAGAAATAGTACCACTTGATACTGACTGGCCTGTTGGTCTAGTGGTTAGTGACCCTGACCGCTATGCTTATGGGTCGTGGGTTCGATTCCCACCTGAGTCTGGGTGTTATTTGTGTCCGTTGTTTCTGTTTGTAAAGTCTCCCGCGACACAGGAGTAATACCTAATGCGGGAGTTGTCTCTAAAAAAAAAAAAAAATTGTTTAAATAGTTCTTTAATATGTAGAAGATTTTTATAAAGTACTTACTTTTGTTAACTCTATGCCTAAATATAAAGCAGACAATTTTTATTAAAGATTACTACATTTATTGAGTAGGTAATAAAAAGTTATTTGATAGCACCGTTTTATTTAAAATTTGTAAGTTACCAGTTATGCAAAGCAAAGAAAATATAATATCTATAAGTATATTTTAAATTATTTTGCACTAGATAAGTCTAGTAAGACAGATCGTTTTCGTATAATTTATGAACCGCTTGCATATAAGTATATTATGGTAAAAAGCCCTATTAGGTATATGTATCCTAGAGATACATATAACTATATCACGGCTAATCACAAAAAAAAAGAATGTTTATCCCTGTTTTAGAACCTATTTTTTTTTGTTGATTTTTATGTTCGATCCTCCGCGGCCTTTCCCCGGGTCTGCTTTCAGTCTAACTAAGATATGCTGAACTGCGAAATTTTACGTAAAGCGACTGCCATCAGACCTCCACAACCCAAGTACTAGATGATATCGAAGTTCTGTAGTTAGATCAGGTTGTCGGACCTTTTAGGGTTCCAGCTACCCGTAACGAATGCCACAATGTTCCTATGGCAACCGGGACCGACGACTTAACGTACTTTCCGAGACATGGAAGGGTCTCGATGTGTTAAGAATGGTCATCCATCCGAAGATTGACCTGGCTATTATTACTTAACCTTGTAATGTACTAACCTACTCGATTACTACTTAGCCATGAGCCCCTCAACAATAGCATATTACAATCTTTAATATTATTTGACATAATTAATTACCTCTCCAACAGACATTTTGAATCCATAAATCCATATAAGTACATTTCAAAACGAGTAACGTAGCGAAAGTATTGGCTGCAGATTACTCCGGTTCAACCGGTACAGGTTCGGTTAAGAAATACAAACTTTGTTAATATAAAGTTCATTTTCGAAACGATATATTGGCAGCTGACAGTAAGCTTACGGCTATAAATATGGCAACACCTTGTTGTAATACTATAAATTTTGTAAATATCTGGGGTAAAATGGCATGTAATTTTCTTAATGTTTATATATGGTGCCACTGGTGTGGATATGACGTGTGGTATACATAACTGTTGCGGCTTGGGAACAGTCCTTATTAATTTCCTATCCAAATATCAATACCTAAATCCCCACTTCCCTTATCCTTATGCACATGAAGCGAATTCCAATCAGCGCCATCTAGTGCGCTGACACTCAATAACAATCCCTCTAATGGCCGCGTTGCGCGCTCACGTTGTCGCTCGTGAAAAATATTAAAATCATTGGAAATAGACTGATCTCGTTAGTGAAAAACCGTGCACATTTGGTGTGGAGTGTGATCCCCTGTCTGTGCTGTGTGGGACTCTTGTCTGGACCTGCCAAACTAGCTCTGATGAACCGGGTTCGTGGAAGTGCTTCCAACTGGTGAGTTCTCCCAACCTTTTCCCGTTTCTGAAGCTGTTCGTTTGTTCCTGCTTGATATCACTGGGTTTAGACATACGCTAGATGGTGCCCTAGGTTACCTTCCACTGTGAACCAACCAGCAATAGCTTATGCACCAACATACATTAAAGTGGTCCAATCGAGCCGCGATTGTTGCGATTGGTTAAAATAAGTTACTAAATACAGTCCGCTTACTAGTTTTTGTCTATTATTAATAATTATCATCATAAATAGTGTAACAAAATTAGTTAATCATACTTATTTCATTGCATTTCAAAGTAACTCATTTATTTTAAATGTAGTTCGACTAAATTCTAAAGTTGTTGATTGGTTCATATTGCTCAGACAGTGTTACCTATCTTATTTGTTCGGATTATACTTCGGATGGAATGTGCATTGAGCGTTTGAACTTAGTTAATTTTATAATTTGGTTACTTGGGGGTAGAAATTAAAACTTAATTTCTGTTAAGAATCTTATTAAATTTATAAAAATATCTGAAAGTTATTCAACTAAATTGAAATTAGGTAAATACTTACGTTGGCTAGATATTGTATTAGTTTTGATTTAAAGAACAAAACTTGTCCTTATCTGACATTGTCCCGCTACCTAGCTGTTTGTGAACAGCTACTTATTAAAATTATTAGTTCACGATTGGTAAGAGATATTAACTTGAAGTTTATCTTATTTTATTGCTGACAATGTCTGTTAAAGAGGAAAATGCAATTAAACTTTATACGTCACAACGCGAATATGTTTTTCGCTCGTTACAGATTATGCTAGATTTATCAAATTTATTACGCGAGAAACGAGATGCGTCTAAAGTTAAAGAGTTTCGTGCTAGATATTCGAAATTAGAGAGTGTACGCGAAGAATATATTCTATTAACTGAGAAAATAAACAGTTTAAAATTAACTTTAAAACCTACGGAGTCCGTCAATATGCAAGCGATGACCGCGTTCGATGACATGTACTACGAAGTACTGAGTACCGCGGCCGAGTTTATCGCGTCCGAATCGGCGCCGCCTGAGTCGCCGGCCGGCAGAGCGCCCGACTCGGTACCTACTTCCGACACGAGCCGCGAGACACATGCTAGGTTGCCGCGAATTGACCTCCCGAAGTTTGATGGTAAAATAGAAAATTGGCAAACTTTTTATGATACATTTGTAAGTTTAATTCATAATAATTCATCGATTGTTCCGATTACTAAATTTCATTATTTAATTTCTTGTTTATCGGGATCCGCCCTTGGGATCGCTAAACAGGTCAAGCTTACATCGGACAATTATGAAATAGTTTTTAACGAATTAGTGAAGCGTTATCACAATAAAAGAATTTTAGCAGTGACGTATTTAGATCAAATAAATAAATATCCTTGTTTAAAAAACCCTAATTTCAGTGAACTACAGTCGTATACTAATGTACTTTGTGAGTCGGTCAATGCCCTCAAGGCCTTAAAGCTAGATGATCTTAGTGATTTTATTTTGTTTAACTCCGCGTTTCGTGCGCTTGATAACAATACGCGACAGCGCTTCGAGTGTCAAAATAAATCGGAGATTCCTAGTTTTCACGAGCTTATGGAGTTTCTTCAAGGCTATGTTAGAGTTTTAGAAACTACTTACCATACGACAAGCGTGATTGAGCCTGCTAGTATCACTACGCGGTCCGCGCCACCTTATGGAGGAAACGGGAAACAGATCAAAAATGTTTCACCGCGGGTGCAGAAACGATCCGCGCTCACTACTCAATCTGGGCATTCTAGAAGCTTGATATCATTAGAATGTTATCACTGTGGTGCAGCGCACAGTATCTACAAGTGCCCCACATTTCAATCGTTAGGTTCACAAGCTAGGTTGAACCTTATACAACAAAAGAACTTATGTGTTAATTGTTTGCGTAAGCATCCTGTCGATAAGTGTGTATCTAAAATGAGTTGTTTTATCTGTGGTCGTAATCATCACACGTTGGTCCACGTTGACGACCCGCCTTCATTAGCGACCGCGGCAGCCACCGGTCCGAGCACACACGCCAATTGTAGTGCGTTCCAGGGACGGGCTCGCGACTCGTGCGTGGTACTGCTCGGTACGTGCATGGTGCGCGTGCTAGACGCTTTTGGCACGTTGCAACCGATTCGAGCGCTCATCGATAGTGGCGCTCAGGACTGCTTCCTGACTGTGAAGTGTGCAAGGAAGCTAGGTTTTCAGTTGAGTCGTTGTAATATTAATGTAGCTGGACTAGGACAACATGCTGTGTGTCAAGTGCGCGGTATGACTCAATGCTCCATTCGCCCGTCTGATTCTAGTGATCCGCAGTTTCATATCTCTACTATTGTTATCGACAGCATCACATCGGCAATGCCGACCTCGGTTATTCCCGAAGCGGTTCGTAATAAATATAAACATTTAATTTTAGCTGATCGTGACTTCGACAAACCTGCTGATGTCGACCTGTTGCTCGGCGCTGAGTGGTTCCATCACATCTATGACGGACAGGTTTTGAAGCCGGAACCAGGCTATCCTGCTGCTTTGCATAGTGTGTTTGGATGGGTCCTCTCTGGTCCAACAAGTGTTGCCAGTCCACCGACCTCGGGTGTCACTTCTTTGATAGCTTCCACTTGTAAACTTGATGAGATGGTCAAGCGATTCAGGGAAGTGGAGGAACCTCCCCATAAACCTATTTCCGTTCCAGAAGATGATGAAGTTGACCGCCTGTATTCCAGTCTTACTTATAGAGAATACGACGGCCGTTATGAAGTACCTATTTTAATAAAAACTCCTGACTCTAATGTAGGAGATTCTTATTTTAGTTCGTTGTCGCAGTTTATTAACCTTGAAAAACGTCTTAGTCGGCGACTATCAGTGGAACATTGTCCAATTCCAAAGTCATTCACCGATAATGAGTCGATGACCCTAAAGGTTTTAGGAGTCCAGTGGGACCCAACTGGTGATTATTTTACATACTCCGTCACACCTGTGGATGTTGTATTTACCAAGCGTTCTATCTTCTCGAACGTCGCTCGAATTTATGATCCTTTGGGTTGGCTTGCATCTTATATTTTACAAGCAAAATTGCTCCTTCAAAGCCTATGGCGTCTTCACTTATCTTGGGATGATCTTATTCCCGAAGAACTGTCTTCTGAATGGGCTAAGTTTGTTTCTGGATTATCTAATTTAAAGTTTGTTAAAATCCCTCGCAAAATTGTTAGTCATTTGGAAGCCAATCATCAACTTGTAGGGTTTTGCGATGGTTCATCTAAAGGTTACGGATGTTGTATTTATCTTCGGTCAGTTTTTGGTAATCGTGTTGAAGTCTTCTTACTTATTGCTAAGTCTAAAGTAGCCCCGATTAAACCTCTTACGGTTAATCGATTAGAGTTGTGCGGCGCCACCTTGTTATCGCGCACTCTTCAGCACATTCAATCCTTGCTTTGTTCTAAAATTAAATTATCTCAAATTTTTGCATTTACGGACAGCTCAACTGTGTTAGCTTGGCTCCACACAGAACCTCATAGATTAAAACCTTTTGTCGCACATCGGGTGGTTCAGATTACTGATACTTTTGAACCCTCCATCTGGCGTCATGTGTCTACTCATGACAACCCTGCTGACTACTCCAGCAGAGGCCTCTCTTGCGAAGAGCTAGTGAAATGCAATAAATGGTGGTCGGGACCAGAGTGGCTGCTCAGAGGTCTCAATTCCTGGCCAGCTTCATTTCGTTCTGAACATCTGGGGGAAGTGCCTGAAATGAAATCTTGTTCTCATGTAGTCCAAACCCAAGAGCCTATTGATGACGTCTTGCCAGAGCTATTAGAACGTTCTTCTTCGCTCACTCATTTACAGCGAATCGTAGCTTGGATCTTTCGCTTCATTTCAAACTTACGGCAAAAGTCTAGCGAACGCCATCATCGTGCTCTCACTTCTGATGAGTTAGAGCAGTCGTTACTTGCACTTATAAAATCTGTTCAACAGTCCCATTTTAGTGATGAAATTTCTAAACTTATTTCTAAAATATGTCTACCAAAACATTTGCAAAAATTGTCTCCTTTTCTTGACTGCTCGGGTCTAGTCCGAGTGGGGGGACGTCTTCAAAACTTCAACTTGCCTGACCAGTCTATACATCCATACCTAATCCCAAAAAATTCTGTTTTGGCTTCTCTCATAATTACTTATTATCATAAATTTTATTTGCATTGTGGACCTCGCACTTTGCAGTCGCTAATTCAAAGAAAATTCTGGATTCTTGGAATAAGAAATCTGATTCGCTCACACTTATCTAAATGTGTAACATGTTTTAAAGTCAAACCGATCCCTTATCAACCTGTGATGGGAAGTTTGCCACCTTGTCGATCCCAAAAGGGTTTTTGCTTTCAAAATGTAGGTATTGACTTTGGTGGACCTTTTTTGGTTAAAGAGAGTCGGAGACGTAATGCTCGTGTCAATAAAGCTTACGTGTGTTTGATTGTCTGCCTCTCTGTCAAGGCAGTTCATCTCGAGCTAGTGTCGGAACTGTCTACAGAAGCGTTTCTAGCTGCGCTAGATAGATTTGTGTCGAGACGAGGAATATGTCGCTGTATTGTGACGGATTGCGGCACAAACTTTGTGGGGGCTAAACGCTATCTCGAAGATATGTACAAAGTCATGCTAGATAATAAAGAGGAGGTATCATCTCAATTAGGGTCTCGTGGAATTTCTTGGAAATTGAATCCTCCTTCCGCGCCCCACTTTGGCGGCATTTTCGAGAGTGGTATTAAGTCCACCAAATACCATCTCAAAAGAGTCATTGGTTCTCAAGTTTTAACTTTCGAAGAACTAGCCACGGTTTTAACAAAAGTCGAGGCCATGCTCAATTCTAGACCATTGTGTCAATTATCTTCTGATCCTAGTGAAGTAGATGTACTCACTGCTGGACACTTTATTGTTGGACGCCCTTTGGTTACTCTTCCGGAACCGCGTTCAGAAGAAATCCATCCTCGAACTCGTTGGCAACTTCTTCAGAAACTTACGCAAAGTTTCTGGCGTGTTTGGCAGAACGACTATCTGCATACCCTGCAACAAAGGGTCAAATGGTTTAAGGATGACCATCGTCGTCCTGCGATTGGACAACTTGTTTCAATCCAGGAACCTAACTTACCTCCAAATGAGTGGCGATTAGGACGTATCGTTGACGTTCATCCCGGAATTGATAATGTTATTCGTGTTGTGACGGTAAAAACCCAAAAGGGTTTACTTAAACGACCAGTGGTCAAGATTTGTCCTTTACCGATAGCTAATTAACTTTTATTTTAATTTTAATTTGTAGTAAGCCTAGTTTTTTAGTTATTTACGAATATTATGTTTTAAGTTAAGCAAACTTGTCTTAATTTACCTAGTTCTCATTTGGATGCACATTCCAAACACTACTATTTTTTTTGGTTTCTTTTATATTTTTATCTTATTACTGTCTGAGCAACGGAGTTCCTAGAGGTTGTCGGACAGTGTTGTCTTATGAAATCCTTGGGTGATTTCAAGTGGGGGGAGATGTTGCGGCTTGGGAACAGTCCTTATTAATTTCCTATCCAAATATCAATACCTAAATCCCCACTTCCCTTATCCTTATGCACATGAAGCGAATTCCAATCAGCGCCATCTAGTGCGCTGACACTCAATAACAATCCCTCTAATGGCCGCGTTGCGCGCTCACGTTGTCGCTCGTGAAAAATATTAAAATCATTGGAAATAGACTGATCTCGTTAGTGAAAAACCGTGCACATTTGGTGTGGAGTGTGATCCCCTGTCTGTGCTGTGTGGGACTCTTGTCTGGACCTGCCAAACTAGCTCTGATGAACCGGGTTCGTGGAAGTGCTTCCAACTGGTGAGTTCTCCCAACCTTTTCCCGTTTCTGAAGCTGTTCGTTTGTTCCTGCTTGATATCACTGGGTTTAGACATACGCTAGATGGTGCCCTAGGTTACCTTCCACTGTGAACCAACCAGCAATAGCTTATGCACCAACAATAACACTTTACGTTTTTTACTGTGACGAAATGGAAAGTATTCGTTTATAACTTTGTCTAAAATACTTTTTTTTATGGTATAGGGAGCAAACGCGCAGACTTTACCTGATGGTAAATGACTACCGCCACCCATGGGCACCTGTAACTCAAGAGTCACAAGTGCGTTGCTGGCCTTTAAGGTGGGAGTAGTGGAAGGGGGGAAGAGGGGAGAGGGAAGGGTTAGGGCCTCCGGTAACCTGACTCACTCGGCGAAAAGCAATGTAAGGATTGCTTTACTACCGGTTTTCTGTGAGGCCGTGATATCACTTCGGTCGAGCCGGCCCTTTCGTGACGAAGCATGGCTTTTCCTCGAACATGAACATGAACGAACGATTAAAAAAGATTTTAAAATCTTTTATCCATTACAAAAGTATTTAAAACCATTTCTCTGATCTGAATCTGATATAGCAGTCCAAAATCTTCCTCCGTTTCTTTAAACATCTCAATCATCAACGCTTTTTTTCTATTTGACAATACTATTTACAATTGTTTTTTAAACGTTACTTTAAAATAGTTTTAAAGTACTAGCGAAATATAAAAAACTTTTCATTGACCCATTGACAATATCAACAGTAGGTACCTACCATCTCGACCAACAAACACTTTAATAGAAGACGGAGACTCAAGTTATGAATATCTCCAATACTTATTTCAGTAATTGCCTACTAAGATAGTATCGGTAGAGACGTATAAGTATACATTTTTTTTACGGGCAAGTATCATTTATTTACTAGAGTTTGTTACCTTATCATCAACTGGGCGTTCTGGACAAAAAAACATTTCGTAATCGGAAACAGATAAAATAAAGGAATAATTCATGAAAATCAGGACCGCCAGTTATTTAGCGAAGGCAAATTATAATTATAGTTCAGTTACGTTTCATTTAAAAAGGTACAGTACCTTTTTTTTTTTTTTTTTTCGTGTGGAAACCCCCCCGGGTCATCACTTCACCTCATAATTAGGTATTTTTTTGAATAATCGAACTATTGCGAATTACTTTTACCAATAACAAGATAGTCTATTATTTCTCTCTACATAAAATCGTTTATTAATATTATTAACATTTACAAGTCTACATTTTCAACATCAATCTTAGCAAAAGTTTATGAACGCCAATAAAAATAACTTGAACTCGCCAAAACAATACCTGTTTAAATAAGAGGTTTTTATGAAAACCGCTCCAACTATTTTACACTTTCGTTTTCCAAGAAATTACCTAACCTACCTAAGGCTTAAAACTGCGTTAAACGAGCGCCCGCGCAGGTCCCTATGTCGGAGCAATTTTGTATGAACCCGCGCGGAAGTCCGCTTAACGCAGTTTCAAGCCTAAGGCATGGCACGGGTTTACGTAGTTAGCGCATTTTAGTGTCTCAACTAACGTGTACTAAGCACTGGGACAAATCACACAAGAATATTAAGCGAAATTTCCTAAATGGTGCTGTTTCAAGTATGATCCTTCGGCTGATCTCTATTTTGAAGACTATCAAGTTGAACAGTTTGTTCTATGTAGACGATCAGCAGAATAACTTCGAATGTCATGTCACCAAAGAAAATCGGTTATTTTACGTAGTTAGGTCCATTTTAAGATCTATCCGTTGGGAGCAATTACAGTGGTCAAGCCATCTCCTTGGTTCTATAAAATTTTACGGGGGTAGCTATATATTTCTGTCCTAAATTGAATTACTATACCTAGTTTCCAATACAAAAATATTAGAATTTTTATGCACTATTATATTTTTTTAGTTCATTTTATTATTTAAACTTCGAACTTGTTATCTGTGTCCTGTATTCAAAGCATGCCGTGTTCATTAAAAATAATGCGTAACGAATGCGTACCTATGTGTATATAATACCTCAAAGGCTGCGGAAGTCTCTATGCAAATGGAAATGTTAACTCTTTTCTATTTAAACTTTTTGAAATGAGTTGAGTTGCTGCTCGCTACCGTTGTAATTTGCTTTAAAAAATATTTACACTGGAATAGGGGCCGTCAGGGATCTTTAACATATATTTTACTTCTAAACTCACGCCTTTATAATCCCAAAGGATCGGCAGATTTGTCCTATTTTAACAGATATAATTTTAATCTCACTTAATAATTGTCTTCTACTGTGTCTGTTGCGAAATTCCGTGCTGGTACTACGAATAACCAAATGGAAGAGCCTAATCACACTTGGGACCCAACTTGGTTTGCGAAGACTATTAATGTCCCGATATGTTCATGTTACTCCCGTATTCACTTACCCCCCTATCAATAAGAAAATCTGCTATGTTCAGTGCTCAGATGTTGCAAATCACTTTAAACCTTTAGCTATGACTATAGGGTATAAGGTCAGTAAATCCTATTCATAAAGAATATGATAGATTAACGCTTTGCGCTTTTTTTTTTTTTATTTAACTCACACAATAGTAACTTAGATCTAAGATTTACACTTTATACTCGCCAAACGCAATTGTTTAACGGCGAGACGCGCTCGTAAATTTATTAAAAATAACCTATGCTACACTGTACATTCATCACACAAAGGAAAACAACAAAATAAAATATAACAACTTAAGGTAGATAACTATAAACATTATCACTATATACATATTTAAGATGACTTCATAAGGGATATACATTATTTTTATATTATAGTATGTGGCCATAACCCAACAGTTTAAGAAACATTCAACAATACATCCTTCAATGTTTTCTTTAATTTACTGATACTTATTTTAGGATTTTGTCTTAATAAATCTATTTTGTTGAACACTTCAGGTACCATGTACTTGTTTGTTGGTTGTTCATAATAATTTGTCACTCTTGGTTTGTTAAGTTTTTTTCCCTAGCCCTTCTAGTGTTATACTTATTATCAACAACATATTTATATTGATCAGTATAGTAATATTCTAAGCCTATTAAATACTCCATTTTCTTCTCTATTGGTAATATTTTACATATAGGAAATAATTTAACATAATCCCTTTCACACACATTTTTAACTTTCTTACTTACTAAATACTTTATTAGTGTTACTTGTAGGTCTTTAATGTCTTTTAAGTAGCTGATAAAAGCCCCGCCTTCGCCCGTACACAATTAGTCCATAGTTAATCAAGGAATCTGCAAGGGCAAAGTATACCATTCTCATACTATCTTTGAGGGATCTCATAGTACAGTTTGTACAAAATAATGAGGATATATTTACCGACTTTTACGTGCCATATGGTCCTCAAAATATTCTTACGAAGGATAATTCGGATAATAAATTATTAAACCTGATTTTATCTTACGGTGAAATTGATTTATTAACAAAAAGTTTTCGTTTCACGCCCCGTTAATTTAGCTATGTTGTTTTTGTATGACCGGAGCTATGTTTTATCTCTTCGATGTTCATTTCACTCGAGAAACTTTGACGTCTGATTAATAATGAAGTGGTGTCAAATTAATGACGAAGAGTTGTTTTATTTTGCAATTACATATTTAACGTGAAAGCTGTGTATAAAAATAACAGGATGTCTGCCTGCGCTTAATCACCATTTCGTTCTTGATTTTTTCGATAAAGGAGTGTTCAAGTATTACGTATCTCCACCAGTCTTTTGCTGGTAATATGTTACCTTATACACGTAATACTCAAAAGGTCCTTTAACGAAAAACAAAAAAGAAATAAAAAACTCATAGTGGAGAGGTCCAAGATCAATAAGAAATCTTCCATTTTGGGACCATTTTTTAACAGCCTCTTTAATTCCATTACCGAGTATGACAATACTAGATGGGGTGGTAGTAGTCTCCAAGCGTCGGTAAATCCTTCCTCCACCTCTCTAATACGGCGAAGTGGCCAATGTCTGGTTAATGCATCATGCTCGTGAGCGGGCGTTACTCGTGGTGACTAATTGGACGGATTATGTTATTAGTAGTGTAGCAACGACATTTTGTCTACAATTTGGTCGTGTACTCTTTTCTCTATCTGAAGAAGATGTTTTTATCACAGTAGAAGTAAAAATCTTTGTTCCAAAATTTCAAGTCAATTGATTGTGTACTTGATGAACCTTGAAGAGATTTGCAGACATAAATGTGAGGAGGCTGATTATGGTTTAGAAAGATTGATAACAGAAACTCAAACTGCAGAAGTAAATAGAGCATTTATTATACTGTAACACTTAAAAGTCGTTTGTTTGTGAACATATTTTCTTTACATCAAAATTCCATTGAACGTTCGTTATTTTAGGCATGCACGTATGCAGTAACTCAGATGATACGACGAGTACTGTGTTAACGGTATTTAGTCACGCGCAACGCATTTTGAGACATAAATTGACTTTCATTTACTTTTAATTAATTTACTTTCTTCAAAGTAAATAAACATGAATAGGTTAATGGAAGCTTAAAAATTTAAACCCATTTCTTGCTTTCTTATGGTTGAATTACAATAGGTAGGCCTGTAATGAACACTGTTAAGAAGTTGAAGAGTATTGGACGTAGTTTTTTTAACAGAAAATAGGTGGGATAGATTTTTTTTTGCTTGTAGTGTTTTAAAAATAATATCTCCTATAGGGGTATATTTTTTCTGACGCACTCACTCACGTACTTAAACACATATCATGCAAAGACAGTTTTTATGTGGGAATCTCATTGTCATTGTAGTCGATTAATTCTGTGTCATTGTTATACTTTCTCTTTTATTTGTTTTCATTTTATTTTGGTGTCTAGTTAATGCTTTTTTTTGTTTTAATTGCACTTAAAATCACGTATTTACAGAAATATAATATCTAAAGACTTTAAACTATTTTACGGCTTAAATTTTTTACAAATCATATGTATATAAATACCTTACAAGCCACATAATTCAACTGAATTTTACTGTGGTGTTTTATTTTTTTATCGTGGGAGAGCCATGCTTCGGCACGTATGGGCCGGTTCGACCGGAGTGATACCAAGGCCTCACAGAAAACCGGCAGTAAAGCAATGTTTCATTGCTTTTCGCCGAGTGAGTGACATTACCGGAGGCTCTAATCCTTTCCCTCCCCTCTTCTACCCTTCCCTCCCCCCTCCCCCTCTTCCACCCATCCCCCCTTTCCACCCTTCCCCTACTCCCACTTTAAAGGCCGGCAACGCACTTGTGACTCTTGAGTTGCAGGTGCCCATGGGCGGCCGTAGTTATTTACCGTCAGGTGACCCGCTTGCTCCTTTGCCCCGATAACATAAAAAAAACTGTGACAAATATTATGTAAGAGAGCCTAATCCATCCAGACGTATAGTAATCTCCCCTTACTTCAGATGCCTTCTTTTGTTACCAAACTTTTTCGTTCAATATACTCCTAATGTTCGCATCTTTAATTCCCAAAGTGCCCCATAAGAAGTCGGTAGTTATACAGATCATTTCTTTTTATTGTAAAAGACTATGAATGAATGCCATCAATATTTAAAGGATACAGTAGATTTCTGGGCTACACCGTACAGAGGAATTATCTGGTATTTACTAAGTTAGAGGGCCTCGGAATTCCCGACAATAGCCAATTCTAGTTACAGGTATGCAACCCTGACTCTCGGAGTGGGGAGTGTAAGCAATAGTTTACTATAGGCAATATCCTTTTTCTTCCATTGCATTCCCTTCTTTCCTTCCCCTTTCAATATATGTACTCCTAATTTTCCCATGTTTAATTCCCAATGTGCCCGGTTGGCGGCAATGAGCTTGCCCCTATTACGTATGCTTGACTAAAATTATTATAGATGTTAAAATTTGGCTATTTAATACGCCTCTGCTTAACCATTCAGGGATATGGAGGTCGTCCATTAATCACGTGAGGTTTTATACTACCCCCCTTTAATATAAATAAATAAAAATCATATATCCAAATATTTATCTTTTAAATTAATAATTAATTTAAATTTGTTTCTGTATCGCAAGTGAACTTTTAATCGTATCTTGGTTTCACTGACACTAATAACAGCTGACATGGTTGCGACTCGGCGCGACTCGATCAGTGACATTTGTCACCGGAATGAATACCAGTGGCTACTTTCACGATCCCATTGACGGGTTATACTTGTTGATTACGAAAGTAAAAACCTAGTGCCATATTTTATGATAAAATCAAAAGTAAAGATTAATTATTTTTAACGTATAGTATTGATTGATCAATCTTGATGATAACAAAATCGCTCATACTGGATTTTTATTATACATTTAGCATTGGTGAACCGATTTTATTCTGATACAATTACTTCATTCGATATTTTATGGGTATATATTAAACGAGTGGTTCTACAAAAATAAAAATTCTGAAGAATCAGTCTGCTAGGATTGGGTCGCCTGATTGGAGAAGCCCTTTTGAACAAGCAACTTAGTAGATAGATAGATAGATAACACTTTATTTGTACATTAGCATTACAGTGGAAGATACATTTACATAATTACATTATTCAGATGATGTACAAAGGGCGGCCTTATTGCTAGATGCAATCTCTTCCAGGTTTATTGTATTGTATTACAAATATTTGCACTGAATGAGAATCGAAGGCGTGACCCCTATCTGCTCGACCACCGCGCTACACTAATCGTCGACGGAAAGAAAAAATATAAAAGGCAGGATACTTCTCAATGTATAAGTGACACAGCTTGTCTTGTAAGATTGCAAATGTTTATAATAGGTACAGATAACCGCGTACCTATTGTTTCTTTACACTTAACATTTAATATAATACCTAGTGGCACTATAAAAAATGAATAAAAGACATCTACGAAACCATTGTGTAACGCAATTATGGATTAATTGTAGTCTTTACCATCTTTGTCTTCATCCACACTTATCATCAGGTGAGATGGAAGACGAACGTCTATTCCAATTTATCCATTAAAATAACTGTCGATCCGTTAATAGACGTTTAAACAACTCTACTAGCTTGTATTTATGGTTTTGGCATAGATTACCGCTTACCATGAGACTTTCCGTGCGCTTGTGGACCAAAAAAAGCGCACGGAGAGTCTATATTCTAGATAATTCTTTCAAAAAAAAACCGACTTCAACAAAAAAATCTATTCCGTAAAAGACTTATATATGGTTTTTTCATGGATGCCATTGTCAGAACCGAATTGAAATGGGACCACACGGAAAGTACCAGCTTTCAAATAAAAAAAGAATCATCAAAATCGGTTCACCCAGTCGAAAGTTCTGAGGTAACAAACATAAAAAAAAGCATAGTCGAATTGAGAACCTCCTCCTTTTTTGAAGTCGGTTAAAAAATAATAATCTTTGATGTACAACTGAAACAGTTAGTTCACATAAGTTATTTGCATAAATAGTACACTAATGTAGCTTGAAGTGAAGCTTGCACCGTGACGGACCATTTAGATCCCGGAGTTTTGTATTTATAGTTCGGAAGACATTCCTAGACTTGTAACAAGAGTGTTCCCGGATCATTCACTGCGGTGAGCTCGTACTTTGCGAGAGGAAATATGAGCATAGACTTGATTTAACTTCTGGCCGTTTGTTTAAATATGCAATTTTGTTACTCGGTGGGGTGTAGTTGAAGAGCTGGTGCCACTTTGAGTATACAATTTAGGCAACGTATGACGCAATAACACGTAATAATGTTTTTTTATGTATTTGTAATTCCAGTAACATTTTCACCGTGATGAGCTGTTACTTTAAGGTTGCTTGTTTAAATATGGCAGAATAATAAATAATGTAATCGGACGTTACAAATGGCTTCCTCTTTTAATCTGTTTTTTTTTTTTTCGTTACATCTTAGAAAACACAAAATTCGTCAAAAAAATATGTGGATATGTATAATTAACTCACCCTTTCGTAGACTAACGCCATGTGCTACTAAAAATTCTAGGAGACACATGGCCCAAAACAACAAAACGCTCGTCCCTTTTTTGCGTCCCAATTGTAAGCCACGCAGATTCACACCCAGCCTTGCAATATACATGGTGTTGTAATATATCGCTGTGCCCTACGATCTACGCTCTCCGGCCTACTAACTCATTCATGGATCCCTGCGTTTATGAATGGTGAATGGGTAAAGTTGGCGCTTTCCCGCGTTTGCTCAAGTTTTATGGGAAATGGTGTTCCTCGCGGGTAATGTAGCCCCATGACGTACAAATTCAATCGTTTTGCGTTTTTTAACATCCTTACTCTTGAACATAGAATGTTATTATCATGTAGAGATATGTTTTGGCAAGTATTTTTTAAAAAACTTTATGAAGCGTTCCGGTGGCGGCTTCCGATGATTTTAATTAATGAAAGCAGTATTAAATTAAAAAGAAAAACGAATAGCGAAAGGTGTCTCAATACCTGATGAAGGTCCTAGAGATGAATCGCGAATCTTTAAATGTGGTAAACGTGCAGGCCTCTTAAAATTTACTCATTCCGCTTTTCTCCTAACGACAAGGACTGACAAACTGGAGTATACTTGTGTGATATAATTATAATAAAATCACAAAGAAAAGTAACTCAGAAATAATTTTAACAAAAGTAAAATTTATTTTCAGTACGTGAACGTCGTGAACATTTGAAATGAGATTAAAAATATAAAGTTCGTGAACGGAGTTAACTGCTGGAACTAATGGCATTTACCAGTTTGTACCTATTCATTGTGAAGTGGCTTTAAAATTTCGGATATAGAAAGTTATTACCATTGGATAAAAAGTTATCACAATTAATTTTCTATCGTCGGTGAACATAGTCTAACTAATAAGTCGGAAAAAATGATTTGTGATGTTTATAAATATTAATGGTCATGACAGGTTCTAGCAGACGTTTCATGCGACTCCGGTTTAGACAAGAGTGAGCTCACACTCCTCCTTCCTCCAGAAAGGAGCGAGACTAGAGAGCGCGAAAGCCTTCAATGCTGCTCTTTCCAACATCACCAAGCGATTTGAGTATATTTACAGAGGTTTTTTTCCTTAAGGAGCCACGACTACGATTAGCGCTGAATAGAGGTCTGTGTCAACATATCAAATGCTCCGGAGTAATCCGGAGAAGGCGAATCCTTCTCCATTCACACCGTTTCTTCCCTATGCTAAAATCATAGACAAACATGAAGAAACAGATTTGCCTAAAATGTTGGACACTCCGCTCTCAGAACATAGGAAGCAACAACTTACTCGCTTAAGATAAGAAGTGAGACTAATAATACTCATAATAATACGAATAAGTAATTTCTTTTGGGCTTATATTCAAGGTTTTGACAGACATTTTTAGGTAAAAATCACAAAATAATAAAAATACTAAGGTTTTGACTAAACTTAGTATAACTTAAAATTTGATACTTATACAGTATTGATTAATGTGCTACAGTTATTAGTGATTCTAGAGTTATTAGTGCACTAACAGATAGTTAGACGAACGTTGCATTTCATAATTTAACTACTTGTTGCACTCGTGTCGTGTCCGAGACCGTACGTGACAAATTCAGAGGGATCGGATATCGGATCTAAAACTTTTATTATTTACTACCCTGTTGTATGTGACTTCATTAAAAGAATTCGTTTAAATATTTTTTTCAGTAGCAGGGATTTGGTCAACCTGGGTTGTAGTTAGTACCGAAAATCCGTAAATACAAGTACAACCATGCAATTTCTAATCGTCTCGCGTCTGTCTCTCTGTCTGTGATAAACTGAAAAACAACTGAACTGATTTCATGCGATTTTCATTAATAGACAGAGTGATTGATAAGGAAGGTTTAAGTGTATAATTTGTTAAGATTTTGTGTAAATTGATTGAAATATGTTAACGATTGCTGGAATTGTCTGCTAACCGTGCGAAGCTGTTGTGGGTTGCTTGTTTTACAATAAAAAGAAGCATTTTCACCGTTATTAGGATCTCAGTGGATTCGTAGAAGGAATATTTTTCACAGTAAAATTCAATGCTATTATGATGTGAATCAACCACAACAATCCGTCTAATAGTAGTGTAGTAGCAACAAAATGATGTATGTATTATTCGTCCAGTAGTTTAAGTAAGTACATTTATAGCATATCTATTCTTGTTATCCATTGTTTGTATAAAAATATTCAATTTTTATTGCTACAATGCTGCAAAGGGTTTTTTCAAGCTGAGAATATAAGGGATGACAGAGCAGACATAATGATGATATATTTTTTAAGCATAAATTCATTAATTGTGCTGGGAGGTTCAAATTTGACCTGAATTAATTAAATTGTTAATTACAATAAAACTTCGTCGAAAGTAGAGAAAAAAACTGTTTTTTTTTTAATAAACTTTAAAGCGGTTGACAAACAGAGGAGGAAAAGGTTCGGTATCTTTTTTCTTGTTTTTGGAACGAAGTTCCTTATGGGGCGTTGCGGAGGGGTATCCTAGCCTACAAAAAAAAAAATTCCGTAACGTTAAAAAAAGCGTAAGTTTTTAAGTATAGTCTATGTATGATGGCTATACAGTGTCTAATGTATAGTCTACGTGATGACTGTTATTAATATTATTATATATTTTTATAAGTCATTGTAAATAAAATAAAGGTGTTAAGATAGCTTTGTAAAGTAGTTTTTTGATTTATATCGATAAAAACATCATATAAAATGTATAACCAAATAATTATTTTCTTTATACCTCGAATAGAACTTGAAATTAATATTTTTATAATAAGGAACTTCGTTCCTATCTGATGTCCCACGACACCACACAGTTTTTTTATTTTATCTATTGTTTTGTCTTTACCTTTTTATATAATCAAATGCTTCAAAAAGTGTATCACATCACATAACAAAATTTATTACACGTGAACAAACACGCGACATAATCTAAACTGGAGTGTAAATTCATTTGGCAAAGTTTAGCGTTGCTCTAAATCCGTGCGAAGTCGGCGGTTTCGCAACAAATCTGTCAGCGAGTGAGACACTGCATTCCGTAAAGGGTCATGTTACTTGTAGTCGCGGACGACGCAAATGTCGGATTTTTTTGAGTCAATTCCGGTTTGTATTGGCACCGAATTGCCTTATAGCTTACTTGATATATTTTTTACTAGGCGTTTACAAGGATAAATATCACGGTAATATTATAGATGTACTTTCACAATGGCAATATTTATTTTGAGTTTCTTATGATTTTAAAACTAAGTAATCAAAACAAATTAAGAAACTGAAGTATCAAAAAACAAGAAAGATCGAGTTCTATACGCCTTGATAATGCCTGTGAAACATTGACTGGGTATTTCCATATACTTTTTATTTCCACATGTTTTAATTTGAAAAAAAAAGATTGTTTTTTTCGCAATTTATATTAGCTTAACCTGTATTTATCTATCCATCTATGTAACTGAATCTTTCAACGTATTGTTCACCAGTTTCAGCACGTCCCATTAATTTGAAAATTTGCACACGTATCGAGGACCGATGACAATACAAAACTGAAAAGTAATAAAATAAATTTTAGTTTAAAAAACACGCTTTAGTAACACACCGAACTAAAGAGTAGAAAATATTTTTTTATTGTAAAAACAATATTTTTTTTATTTTACAAATAATGGATTATCCTTGAGGTAAGCCGGGATAGGCTATACACATGGGTCACACTGAAAGTTTTTAGAATAGGCCAGTAACAAAAGCAGCCAATGAAAAATTTACTTAAATTTCGAATTAGGAATTTTTTTTGGGAATCTGTAGATGTTTAATGATTTCATTATGTCATTTGTTTTTACAAATTGGCCGTAATTTAGAAATTGTCGAATGGTTGCATCGAAATGGCTTTGACTAGAGAAAATTTTCGCTCAATTATTTATTACGACTTTCGTTACGGTCTTACTCAACAACAATGTTACGATAGGCTTCGATTCATTATTAAGCCCCATCTCGTGCTACTGTTTGCAACTGGTTTAATGAGTTTAAACGAAGCAAATTCCCCGACGATTCTCGAAAAGGACATCCTTCTACGGCGAGTACTGAAGATAACGTGAGTGCTATACGGCTAATGTTAGAAGCTGATAAAAGGGTGACATATCAAAAGATTCGGACAGCTTTAGGCATTTGTATGAGTCAAGTACAAAGAGTCTTACATGAACATTTAGGCGTCAGAAAGCTTTGTGCTAGATGGATACCTATGGATTGGTGCCGCTCATGCTTGAAAAGTAAGACAGAGGTGACTCGAATGAATCGTAAAGTGAATCGAATCGAACCCGAAACGAAAAGATAATCTGCGCAATGGAGGTTTCTATTCGAAGATTTGCCGACAAAAGTAAAGAAGGGTAGAAGTCAAGGGACAAAGATGATTGCCTCATTTTTTGGACGGACGGGTCATTTCGCAACAATCATTCTAGAAGATAAAAGGACTGTTCAACGCTCCAGCTTATTCCGCCAGACGGATTATCGAATATTTGTCTATCGAAGGTGTGGAGCTAGTGAGTCATTCTCCATACGGTCCCGACCTGGCACCTTATGACTATTATTTATTTCCAAAAATAAAAGATAAACTTAGAGGAATTCGTTTTATGAACCCTGAAGGCTGCGTTTGAAAGAGGCGTGGAAGATATCACTAAAGAAGAGTGGGCTCACTGCTTCAGTCAATGCATGTGACGGTGCTTCGAACGGAGACTACTTCGAAAAGCAATAAAAATGTTAACAGGCTTCTTCCGTTTTTATTTTCTTAAAACTATCAGTATGACCCCCGTATGTATACATAAAAAATATATAGACTGGGCTAAGTAGCTCCTAACCTAGTTATTTCAAGATGTTGTGTGATATCACGAAAACTCCGTTTACAGTAATTATAAACACACAAATAAGATTTCTTCTTACCTTTTGAAACTTCTTAAAGTCGGAAATCGCAGGTACTGCAACTCGAAATCTAGACGAAACCTGTTCATAAGTCTAAAAATAGTTCCACTTTTTTCACGTGCAAATAGAATGAAGTTTAAATGCAAAGCAATTGGATAACTGCGAGACGGCGATGTTCAGCAGAACCTCGTATCTGACAACGTAAATTTAAAACAGCTCACTTTATATGTATGAAACTTCCAAGGAATTCTGTATTTTCGTGGAATCCGTGCGCTCGTACAGTTTAGAGTTTTGAATAGGACTGCGCTGAGCATTCGATGTGTCATATACTTTTTATGTCTATAATGTACATAAGTACTTATTTTATTTACGTATTTTAAGACATATTGTGGTAATATTTTTAAACAGACTAGTAGCGTGCCTTACATTATACAATCACTCAATTCTTAAATTAAGCAAGATCGTATTTTGACTCGACTTTTTTTGAAATATTGTTTAAGTACTTTTTGCCTGCGGCTTCACTCGCTTTAAATATGTTGTTTCTTTACCTCAGGATCAGTTTTTTTTTAAAGACAAACTCCCGCATTAGGAATTAGTCCTGTGTCGCGGGGGACTTTACAAACATAGAAACAACGGACACAAAGAACACCCAGACTCAGGTGGGAATCGAACCCACGACCTATAAGTATAGCGGTCAGGGTCACTAACCACTAGACCAACAGGCCAGTTGAACAGTGTTTTTTTTCTAGATTAAAGGTACCCTATGTCGTTGTTTGTACCCTTGACAACGTGAATGCAAAATTTCATGACGGTCGGTTGAGTAGTTAAGGCGTGAAAGCGTTACAAACAAACAAACTCACTTTCATATTTATAATATTAGTTAGGAAGTTAGCATGTTAATTAAGACTAGTTAGTATAAAGACTAATATAATATAGACATTTATCGAGTTGCTGTTGTCTAGTTAAAATAAGCTATGTGTTGTACTATGTATTAATTTGTGGTTTTACCTCATAAGTATGTGAATTTTGGAATATTTACAGTTTATATATAGAAGAAGTGCAGAAAGCTAAAATTTTTAAACAATATGTCTTACAACTTTAAAAATTACGTGAAAACGGCTTAATGAAATTACACGCGTCCAGTATGTGTGACAGCTCAAGTTATATTGGCCAATGAAAAAACCATGGTCGAAATTCGACCACCACGCGATCTCTAGTATATATAGTTACGACAAAAGTTACTTGGCTACTAAGTGATTGTGAGTTATTATACATATCACATAACCTCTCCAAGAATTTTGAACACTTGAAACCTCCACATACCGTCTCATTCGTGATTCTCGATATGTCATGGACACCCATTACGGATTGTAGTTCTAGAATGTTGCACTTTGATATTTGCATTGACCCTGAAAATTTTGATAGAATTAATCGAGAAGCTTACTTAATTGTGCATAGAATAAGTAACTTTGTATCTATAATATAACACCGGGCACCGTCTTGTTGATTTAAAAAAATATGAATCAGCGTTCTTACCCTTGCATTTTTTCAATATTTACTGTTCCCCACGTGGACTTTAAAATTTATCTCACAGGAACTGTACTTTCTTCCAGGATAAAAGAAAGCCTATGTGCTATTCCAGGTCATAATCTATCTCCGATCAAGTCAGCTGTTCTGGCGTGATTGAGTAATAAACATTAGGCTTGCAACGCATATTTGGCAAATATTTGGTATTCGGCCTATTCGGCTACCTTCATAATGTTCGGCATATTTCCAAATACTATGGTTTTTTGTTAGAGGCTTCTGTGAGTGGGTAAGTCGGTGCGGGTAGGCCTCGAATGACGTATAGTGTCCAGATCGGCAATATACTGAAGAATAATGACAACAATAAGGCGTGAGAGTATGTTTATATATTTTTTATTTGTTGTAGTCTGATAATAATTAGTAAAAGAAAACGATTAATTCTTTTTTTGTACCCTTATTATTTTATTCTCTCATTAAATTCTCATACATAATTAACTTCCATGATGTGAAAAACAACATCTGTCCATGCATTTAAATCGTAATAAAAAATTTGCAGTGGAAGATTGTGCTGCAGAGAACTAATATTTTTGAATTTTCCGGCAATAGTTGCAACTGAGTTTTATGTTTCAATGTCTCGTTATGGGCTATGCTTTCTCTGCAGAATTCTCCTCGTAGCAGTCCATAAAAGAAGATAGATGCGCTTGGGTGGGTCATTGCGGGATGCTGGAGGCGTTAAAACAGGGGAAAGTAGAACAAAAATGTCGATAAAAGTTTCAGCCGAATACTTTTGCCGAATATTCGGCTATTCGGCCAGGAAACCTGCAGAATATTCGGTATTCGGCATGTGGGAATACACTATTCATTGCAAGTCTAATAAACATCCATCCATCCAAACTTTTGCATTTATAATAGTAGTAACATAAATACTGCATGATCAGTCTGTATACCGGAAATGTTTAATTTATAGTTGTAGTAAGTATGGATGAGAAAAATTTTAAATACAGGGACTGTTCCTATCTAAACCATGAACTTATCTACGAACCATAACAGTCTTGTGCAACATAAATAACTCTCTGCCACTTGGCTGAATGTCGTTTCCTCCTTCATTTACATCTTAGGAATTGTCTCTTGGTTTCGCTCTACGGTCTCGCGTAACCCGACGCCTATCCCCTTTTACATCACCACTCAAACCATACAATTTTGTTCAACGTCAGTTGCTGCTTTTATTCGAGAATGTGCGGAAACTGTAACAATTAAAACGGCAATGAATCATGTTCTGGCGATAGTTTGTAGCACACGTGGATTAGCAGTTGCGTAAGGTGCGTGAAATATAGGGCATTTCTCAATGAACTATACCTACATGAGGTAGACAATGTTGGTTTTGTTGTTAGTGTTCACGTAACGAGTGTTTTTGTTCTCTGAGCGCCTATTATTGAACTAATTAGCTACTTAAATTAACCTGAGAACAGGGATGCGGTGGTTTTATAAATTTTAACGTATATATTATCATGTACATATTTAAAAACTCTTTAATTGTTACGATACGAATATACGATACACGATAGACTTTTGGTCGTTATTTTATGACTCAGTGTGAATGTAAATATCAAATATTTTATGTTTAAACAGGGAACTGTTTATTCAGTTCAAAAAATAATTGACATCTACGTACACTAAGGACAACGCTCCCTCACCTCTGTATAATTTTGTGCACTTCGTGACTGATGATCGCGTGCTAACTTTTGGTGTGGCGTTAAATGTAACAAAAATAGTCTGACCGTCTAGCTAGATTTAATTTCAGGGTGCTACTCAGTACTTCACACGACTACATAATAGGTGAGTGTGTCTTTCCGTTGGCTGGACAAATGTATGACTTAGATAATACACGTTTTGTATTTACAAAACGTGTATTACCTTTGTGTTATTACAAAAAGTATTTACTACACAATCATCATATTACAACCTTATTTTGTAAGTACTCGGTTCATCCTAAGACGGTCGTAGCAAAATATACTTTCGTGTCTAGCCTTTAGTCTCATAATAACTTGCGTGGTTTACTTACTGTAATATTGTCGTGTGATATAATTTACACTTTATTACGTGTTGAGAGAATCATTATTTATTTAAGTGTCTTTAAAGAGTCTGTTTTCTGTACATAACGTGGTAACATACTAATAAGTAGGGGTTTTCTGTACCTATTAAACGTATATGGCACTAGATCACACTTATTGTTGACATTTCTGTATAAAGACAGTAAGAGAGCGTAGGATGTTTTTATTATTAGGTATTTCTTTTTTAATAAATTGCTTTCTAATTAAGACGTACTCGACAAACTTGGACAATTCCTTTACTGTTCAAGCTGTGCGATTGTGGAATGCCTTGCCGGTTAGTATAAGACGTGCTCGATACCCATTTAAAAAAATGTAAAGGCCCACAATCTGGTAGCACACTAACTTATCATTGTCTTTTTCTAATCCTCACTATTTTCTGT
Organism: Euplagia quadripunctaria; assembly: GCA_963859945.1. Lineage (NCBI taxonomy): Eukaryota > Metazoa > Arthropoda > Insecta > Lepidoptera > Erebidae > Euplagia > Euplagia quadripunctaria. Next base: position 6,048,769 of record OY982574.1, read on the forward strand.
CTAAGCATACCATGTCCACCCTTCTAGTTCCACTCAGTTTACAGTAGTTCACTATTTGCACATGTCTACTATTTTAATTATTTTTTATATATATATCGATCGAGAGAAGAATCGATACTGTAATAAAAATGGTAGACAGGTGCGAATAGTAGCTGAACTCTCGAAACCACGGGGAATCTGCTTCACATGTTGAAAAGCGAGAAAGATTTAAGTATTAAGAAATTGCAGCATATCTCAACCGGACAGAAGACCTGACCTGTTGTATAAACTGCTTTTTCAAAACTTCTAAAGATGACTCTAAACATGCCGAGATTTATTTTATGTATGTTCATTGGTTACCTTAATCTACCCGATTAAGTAGTACCTCCTTCACCCTATCAAAAAATCTTTGGTTATTCGAGTATTATAGGCCTGGTAACCGATTACCATCAGACGGCCTTTTGCTTAAAAAATACCCGATTAAAAAAAGTTAACCATTTATATTCTTTTAAAATCAAAACTTTATTGCAAAACTGAAAGCGCCATGTCTTAGGGTAAAGTAATTTTATTCACGTCACGGAATCTACCAAAAATGGTGGACAATTACGCCAGTTAGGACACAGAATCGATTTAAAAAATCCCATCCAATCAAAAAGTGGGTCCGTGCTATCAAGTCAATGCCAATTGAGGCTTTCTTAAATTTATACGGTTGTTACTTTTGGGATGAGTTTGATATAAGTAAACTTGCTTGTATTATATGTATGGCGTAATTGCGTTTTCGTTATTATTTTGCATTTGGCTTGTGAATATTATAAAATAGTCAAAATATTACAGTTCTGTGATTCAAAATTTTTAATTTTAACTTGTCTTTCTGACTCTCTATATCTAGCTAGGAGGTGGTGCTTAATTTGTTATTGTATTGCATAAAAAAAATCTCCTTGCCGTAAGCTTGTAAGCTTCCATTTGCGGCTAGAGCTTCTACCGTCCTACGGACTGTTTCTTTCAACTGCAAAGTAACGTTGTTCTGTGCCAGCCTTTGATATAACTTACGAATTTAGACTTTTTAAAAGTTAAATATTTATTTATTTGTGAAAGGTACGCTTACAAATTACTGCCATTACATGACAGATCATTGGGATATAAGTACATATTAGGTCAAGACAGTGATCGAAATATAGAATACACAACATGAAAAAAGGCGAAAACAAATACTTGCCACGCTTAATTAACCAAGACGCTACTTAAATACATATATCTACAGCATACATAAGATTAAAACTATATTTATAAGTAAATACTACGAACGTTGTGCATTTATTATAACTGTTATATACCCTCTTGTACTGGGAGAATCTACCATTAAATACATCCACGTTTTCAACCCGATTCAGTTCATTATATGTGCGACACATCCTTACAATAGGGTTATAGAAAGGGGTGTGACGGCCCGAGGGGGTTTCCACATGCACTAAAAAAAAAAAAACGGTTATAGAAAGAGGTGTTATTTTTATAAGTTTGTATCAAAAATAAGTTGGGACAGCGTGACCTGGTGTTAATACAGACCGCAGACAGCAAACCTGGCGCATCGATGGTGGAGTGAATAATTTAATTTAAATTTATAATAATTTAAAAAATATGGACTGAATTCACTGGAAAGTTATTTCCAGAGGTATTAAGAAGGCTAAGGACAATAACTGCCACCATAGCGAGTTTTTTTTGGAATGAAGTTCCTTTTTGCACTGACGTGCAAAAAGGAACTTCATTCCAAAAAAAACTTCAGACGCTCTATGTATAGGGGCTAGGCGGAAAAAAAGTGTTAGCGCAACGAAAAATGCTGACCGCGAGTTGATTTTTTTATTAACGCGGTCTGTGGATTGTGCGCGATACTAATCTAATTTGATGTTGGTTGTATACTAATTATGCCTAGATTAATTCGGGCAACTTTCTCAAATGGCTCAATTTTAATTTCGAGTTTTTGCAATATTTACTACTAACTTCGTTCCCAAATGTCCCAAAGACACCTCACGACTTTTTTTTCTTTAGTCACTAATCGTAAAAATATCTTAAGTATTTCTAGTTTTGTCGTTTTTTGAACGATATTTAAGTACCTGATAAAGTTAATAAGCACACAATTAAGCACATAGTTAATACATGGCTATGTATTAACTATGTGCTTAAACACATTCCTTTTTTTGTAGTCAACAGCGGATAAGCCTAGATAGCTCTGTACTTTCTTTTCACAAGAAAACACAAATTGGTCATACAATTATCTTTCAAGCAATCGTCTGTAATCCTTTTTATGAATGTCATCACCTCTTGCGTAAGCGTAGAAATATTTACTGTCATATCAAGTCCCGCAATCGCGTGTGTAAGACCGGTTTCAACTTCCAAGTACTGTGTAGAAAGGGACATGGGTCACTTTCCCATGAATCAATGGCTTTTTGCTCAACTGTGATGGTTGTTTAAGAATCCCAATGCGACTCGATATGCCATCATTTTTTTTTAATACATTACTGAACGATCGGGTGGCGTGGGAAAGTGAGATATGGAATTTATGTAGAGAAAATGTGTTTTTTTTATTTTAAGTCTACTTGTGTATGATATATGTATTACTAGCTGCGCCCCGCGGTTTCACCCGCGTAAATCCCGATGCCGTGGGAACATCGGGATAAAAAATAGCCTGTATTAATTCAGGTGTCCAGCTATCTACATACCAAATTTCATCGCAATCGGTTCAGTGGTTTTAGCGTGAAATAGTAACAAACATCCATCCATACATCCATCCATCTATCCATCCATCCAAACTTTCACATTTATAATATTAGTGGGATTAAAGTTTGTTTAATTTCAACATCAACATGCCTATGTTTACAATATCTATTTTTTTTAAAGACAACTCCCGCATTAAGAATTACTCCTGTGTCGCGGGGGACTTTACAAACAACGGACACAAAGAACACCCAGACTCGGGTGGGAATCGAACCCACGACCTATGGCATAGCAGTCAGGGTCACTAACCACTAGGCCAACAGGCCAGCCAATTAAACTGTTGTTTTTTGTGAAATTGAGCTTAGGCACAAGAAAAAGTGATCAGTAGATTATGGATTTTTTAGGGATGATTTTTTGTAACATAAGTTAATAAAATGCCCAAAAAAAAATATATATTCAAAAGAGATAAATACTATCAAGCACGATTGTAAACGTTTTTATATTGATTTTGCCGATTATTCGATAGGATAGGTATTAGTCCAACAAATATGAACATGGCCTTCTAGTAGAACTATTTCTGTAACATCTCAGCGTTGTGCTGCTCTAATACGGTAAGTCTTGTTGCAATTCCTATTAATTACAATGTTTATGCTTTTAAATTGCATCAGTAAATAAAACATGAAGGAATGCCGACAAAACGTAATGTTTGTCGTGGGAGAGCCATGCTTCGGCTCGTATGGGCCATTTCAACCGGAGTAATACCACGCCCTCACAGAAAACCGGCAGTGAAGCAATGTTGCATTGCTTTTCGCCGAGTGAGTGAAGTTACCGGAGGCCCTAACCCTTCCCTCCCCAGTTCCCCTACTCCCACCTTAAAGGCCGGCAACGCAGTGTGACTTGTGACTCAGGTGCCCATGGGCGGCGGTAGTCACTATTTGGTGACCCGTCAGTTCGTTCGCTCCCTACACAACAAAAAAAAAAGAACAAGAAGAACCTTGCATAACAAATTTAAATTTCCACTGTGACTGTGTATTGGAAGTACTTTAATAAAATCTGTCAACCTTCATTCTATTCGTATACCCGGGCATGTTGCCTATCACGTCAAGTACCTTACAATACTAAACAGGTTCTTGTGTATAACCTTCAATGAGTTCTAATTACAACCATTAAACACATTAATACTGGGCGTTTTAATGGTCAATGTGGGAAAAAATACTGTTACTGAGGCCGTTAAAACCATTCACACAAAAAAATCTTTCTACGCTTTGATTGGTAACTCAAGTAGACCAATAATTTAATAGGCTTTATTATTGAGCGAATTGTAAATAGCGAATAGAGAATTGAAATATGCAACTCTAGTATTTAGAAAACCTTCATTGTTATTAAATATATATCTATGAAATTATAAATCAATTGGAAATTAGAAATACATTTCAAATTGATTGAGAGAACCTAATTTTTTTACGACACAAGACACCAACACAGGCTCGCATGCAAGCACGCACGCAGGTTATATTAGTCATGGCAAAATAATACCTATTAAAAGGAATTATAGTTTAAAGTTAACTTACTACAAAGGATGTAGAATACTAATCAATTTCAGAGGTAACGAACACCGTTATTCCCGGCGCTTTGTTCATAAATAACAATAATTTTTAACAAAAAAAGACGAAAGAGTCAGGTGTAACCGTATAATCTTTAAATTACAGAAAATGACATCACACTCGTAGCATACAAAAATATGCTTGTAGGTATTGAAAAGTTATGTAAACTCTTGGTAACGTGCTACCGGTTTGCTGTAGGTCTAGAACAATTTAAAGCATGTAAGACATATAATTTACGTGTACGCCTTCAGGCAACGGCTGTGTACATGATAATGCTTGCACAGACGGACACACCTAGGGCTGGCACACCTCTTTTTCTTGTTTAAATGTCCGGATCTTACTAAATGTAAGTATATCGATAAGGCCATGAAGATGTGATTTCGTCAGATTCAAACCAAACAACCGACTTTCTATCTTTTGCCCGACATGGCTGTTTTGCCCGCGTGAGGTAGCAACTACCTGTCCACTTTGAACAAAATAAACCCATCTTTCACCCGAGAACTACCGAGCGCGCCGCCCGTCTACTAGCAAGATGGTGAGTTGAACTTTATACCATCTTTTCCAAAGAAGTTTTATTTATCGAAGCTCCAAAGAGTCAATTTCGAAATAATTTCTACGCTGTATAGAAATTACTATCGAAATTTAAATCTGGAACCACATAGAATCAGAAAGTTGCTCTAAAACTCACAAATCAATAAAATAACTTATTTACGTACATACATAAATTCACACCCTTCTTACTTCGGGGTAGGCAGAGACAACAGCCCGTCATTTGCTTCTATACTTACGTAGGTACCTCACAAGGTGCTTATTCTTTCATTAAACTTTTAATACAGGCCCTCCAGTTTCGGCCGTTTCGGGTACTTCTCACCTGCCCTTTCTGCAGATCATCACCAACTTGATCAGCGTGAGTTCTGCGTAGTCGACCCCTGCCCCCCTGCCCATAACATTTGCCTGATATAACTACTTGCTTTGTCATTCGTTCCGCACTCATTCTTTCCACGTGCCCAAACTACCTCATCATACATTCCCATTTTTAATCTACACTGCTTTTTTTATCAATATTAAATAACTAATTCATAATTGTATATAGAAAATAATTCATTGAGATACTGGTTTTCAACAAAATAATTTAGTATAAAATTATAAATTTTGAAAAATCTATATGCACTTTACATAGTGGTATTTGCGGGTTCTTTCGTATTCGAACCACATTTTCAACCCACGAGTGAAAATAATAATAATAATCCGTCTACTGCAAAAAAAAAATACGGGTTGAAAACGGAATAAGTTTTAGGTTGAAATTGGAATAAAATATTCGTAGGTTGAAAATTGGCTAGAATACACCCGTATTTGCAAATGCTGTTCTATTATGCGCCGCCGCTCGACGTCAAAATGATACTCCGTTAAACCCAACTCGTAACCCCCATGGGAGTCGCCAAACACGCACAATAACTTGTTAAATGTTCATGACACCCGCCAGAGGCAACAAGCTAAATCTTATTACCAAGTGAAAATTGTATGTTCACAATATTTCAATATTTTTTTCTCAGTCACATTTCTCAGAGACATTTAGAATTCTAAAAATAGTATTTTTACAAAAAAAAATTCGTTGAATTTCTATTTACTACTACTATATTTCTATATATAAAAATGTAATATCTATTGTAGGCAAATGAAATTAGGGTATTAACCGTTACACCGTTAAATCACTTAAATCACTCTGTCACCTTATCCTATAAGGTAAGGTTGAAGAAATAACTATGAAACTACAGTTCTAAGCACAATTCTGGAAAAGACGCGACGTTTATTTATTATTGTTTTAAGACAGACAGTAGCACAAAGCAGTTTCTTCTATTTTGAGGCACATCGCTTTGCTGGCAGCGTCTAACCCTCAAGCGTAGCTTCCCCTTTCAGTCTCAAATAGTCTTACCATCTAGGTAATAGTAGGTATTTATAGTATACTGATGCTTGCAACACCAGGGTTGTCAATAATGTGTTTTATATAAAGTCTGGTAAGTCATTTGAATGTTTTAATCTGTGCGGCAACCGTGTCTTATTGTTTTGATCTTAAAAATAGTAACTTATATCTATCTTAATCGATTTGCTATATTGAAGAGAATCTAAATATCTACTTATTTAGATTCTCTAGAATATAGCAAATCGATTCTTATTTGTTGTTCTTCGCTAATGGATCGTTTGTATCTTCTAAAGTCACGCGCCAATGGGTTCAAAGCGAATATTTATCTAAGTAAGACGAACAGTCGCGAGTTATAGATTACCTCGCAAAAGAAGAGCGCTCGGGCATAAGCCACTTGATAACTTTATTCAACTTCTGTTTCAAAGGCATTCGATGTTTCGAGGAAAATTGGGGTAAATCTTGATACTTTATGAAAACGAAAGCATTAGTAATTTCAATTGAATTCATCGTTTCTTCCAAGGGTTAGAGATTTGTTTTTAATCTATTATAAAAAGTGCCATCCTTTAGCCACGCCTTGGTGCGATAATGAAATGAAAGGTTCATTGCCCCAGACTACATTCATATCTCTTTTTTTGCACTACTCTATGTACAGGTTTTTTTGTGTTTATGATATATCATTTATATATATTTATTGATTAAGTGTACAAGTATAAAAAATTATGACGTGACCATCAGAACAATCAGCAGATAGATAACGAATAACAATTGCGTTAATATTTTAAGGTCAATCACTCTTTATTATCTACGAAAAGCGACGTGGTCTAAACCATTTACATTTACTGTCAGAAACAAAATGAAAACTGCCACTGTCTGAAACAAAAGAATAACGAGTTGGGAGGAAATATATAATTATGTGTGATAGATAATAGTACGATTATAAATACATATATTTCAATTAGGTGTTCAATTAGTACGTATTGTACAATTAACAGTTTAAGTAGACTAAAAATGAAGGTTACGCATTTATTAAACATCCGGCTTCGATTCCCGGTTCTGGTTGGTCATATTATACTCAGTAGTAGCACCGAAGTTTGAACTTATACCTGAAATTAGCTAACATAAGTCTTCGAAAAATTTGCCAAATCCTTCCATTAACAATTGTGTGATGCTTATGTCGCGTTTATTTACTTAATGTTGCATGTGATTACCCAAAGTTTTCACATATTTTGGTAAGTATTTTTGCAACATGGCATTAAATTTTAGATACTTTCATCAGTTTGATTTTTTTTTCATTTAAAAAGTTTATCTGTTTTACAAACATTTCTTTTTTTTTGTTGCAGGTAAGAGCGTACTTGTAAACGAGAACAGTATTAGATACCGCACTTAAACATAATTCAGGTAAAAATGCTTTAGATACTTACGTACTTTTTTATTCTCACCTTTTATAGAGGGTTCTTAGTAAAAATTGTAAGGGTATCAAGCTTCAACGCTAAAAGTTATGTTCTGCGAGATCTGCTGAACTTTTATTAGCTGATGTAATATCGTGATAAAGTTTGTGAGATACTTCAATTGTTGTTAATTTTATGATAGTTAGATTGAATCCGTAATCGGTCCGAAGGAACATAATTCCTAAGGAGCGTATCCTTATCTTTTGAGCGTAGTTCCTGACTCCTATAATATTCTGCTTAACTTGACCGGGCTATCATAGAAAAGATCTTGTGAAATTGTTAGCGAAATTTAAGTGAGTGAGTGATTAATTACTTTGCGTAGAAAATTCTCAGAAAAATAATTACCTAACTTTAAAAAAAGTATCACCGACTTCATTGCACTTAAATCATGATAAGCTGTATTCTTCATCCCTTAATTTCCCACCTGTGGAGGTTGAATATTTTCTTCAAATTTTAATGGGTCCGATCTTAAGTACAACCAATTTAATTAAAAAAGGAATTATTGAAATCGGTTAAGTCATCTTTAAAGATTATTTTACACACAATAGTGTAAACGTTACAGAACAATACTCGCCGTGAAAGTCGTAATACAACATGCCAAAACAATTCTGAGCAGTTCAATCCAAAGAGCAGAGAGAGTAAGAAGAGTTAGGTTTGTGTGTTTATATGCACAGGAGCGAATATAGTACCTATAGTCAGGTAAGTAAATACCATTTGATTGCCTACAAACAAGCAGTCGCTAACAGCAAAGCTTCCTAAAATTGGAATAATCGAATCCAGATCCGATTACAATCTGTGTAGATAGCTTATCCGGCCGATAAGCCGTTCGTTCGTTCTACCGCCTTTGTGTCAACCGCAGACTTCTTAATAATGACTTCAAGAATGTCTCGCGAATTTAACAACGATAGCCTTATGAACTTCTGTAATATTAAACCTCAACTTAGATGAAAACTATATTTTTGTAAAAGTAACATTTGAATTATCACTAAAAAATATGGTTTCATTGTGACACAGTTGTTCCGCTAGACGGTTTTAAGTGTCCAGTTTAATTTACTTATCCAATTATGAATGTGTTTAAAAGTAGATCGGTATTTCAACCGACGATTTTGAACTGACGATTGTCATACAGTCATATGATTTGTCCTCAAAAATATGTAATTTAGATAATGTAGCAAAATCATGATTATTTTAAATTATCAGAAAATGTACCAGAATGTTAATAAAAGGTGTCAGAACATTTTCAAACAAATCCTAAGAGTTGACTTATGCCGCGTTCCTATAATCAAGAAACGATTTGTTTTGCTTACGGACGGTAAAATTTTCGTTGAAAATTCAACAAAATTTTACCGTCCGTAAGCAAAACGAATCGTTTCTTGATTACAGGAACACGGGTATCAAATAATAATTTAATTCTTACCTACAAATAGACCAATTACTTTCTATGTCAAATTTATTAATTACGAGCAGTTCCCCCCGTGATTATGGTCATTGTTCCGCTCTTAATGGTCTTAGCGTGACATTACATAGTCTATAATGAATACTCTATCCAAACCAAAAATATTTTTTGGAATCCGACTGGTGGTTTCAGAGATTAGGGCGTTTAAGCAAACAAACAATAAAACAAAAATCTCTTCAGCTTTATTGTATTAGTATAGATTCAGTAGCCAAATTTATAATTAAAGTCTCCAAAATTTATTAATACATAGGTGCGAAACTTTACCAACAAATCCATTCGAAATTTATAGCTTAAAACATATTGCAGTACAATAAATCGTGATTTTAAATGTACGAGCGACGAATAAGCACATTATGCTATTCGTCACGGTACTTCAGTGTCGTGTCGTGTACGGAACAGATGGTCCATCTCGATAATAACATGGATGGATATTGGATATACATATATTGTATCTATAATCCGCATGTAACCATGTTATATTGTACACATAATATACTTAATTAATAATTATTATTTGGGACATAATACACAGCGCCATCTATACCCAAACTAAGCATTGTTGTACCATGAGAACTTGAAACATCTCAAACCCGGCCATCTGATCTAAAACTAGACAGTCATGAACGAGAAAAGAGGGAACCAGACTGCTGTTAAACATACTTATATATTATTAAATACGTACATATTATAGATAAATTACACCCAGACACAGAAGAAATGATCGTGCTCATCACTCAATTATTTGTCCTGGGTGGGAATTGACACCACGTTCTATTTCTTAGCCGTCAGAATCACTACCCATTAGACCAACGGGCTCGTCGAGCACATGTAGATAGATTGCTTTTAGTAAATACTTAGCTGTTTACATAGAAATGCCCACATCAATACAAATAGACTATACAGGCATACAAATATTTGCAGTGCACGGGAATCGAACCCCCAACCCATGACGTTGCAATCGAATGATTAACCGCCGTGCCATTGAAATATACTTACGTAATATTCTATTCCTGTTTTATCTGTTGGCTAAGCGCGATTTATAGCAAGGGTGTTGCTAGTGTCAACCATATATCACCCACATAATTATGTATCAACACGGGAATTAACGCGGTCACGAAAAGGTATTACATACCTCTAAATTGCCTGACGTTTCGACCAAGTTGCACTGGCCGTGGTCACACTCAATGGTATGTAATACCTTTTCGTGACCGCGTTAATTCCCGTGTGAATACATAATTATATCATGGAACGCGAAAGTTTAAAAGTTTGTACATATAACCCATGTTTTGATATTTAATAAAATATATTACACTCTCATGCATGCAACAAACATTCCTGGATAGCCTAGAATCTGGATTATGATATATTTATTAGGCCCTGGACCAAGCATCGTCCTCGCTGGCTGAATAATCCAAATCTGGATTGACAGTTTTGTATTAGCCACGCATTCGGTTTGGAAATTTTTAACCTTACGAATAGTTACATTCGACCGTTATAATAGGATTATCGTTTTATGTCTATGACTCACTATATTATTGGTAATGGCTTCTTGTCGCCCGCGTGGTTAGATGATTACTCCGATTACCCATAAAGTTATATGTGTAGAAATGATTGAAGAGTCGGAGTCTTAATAAATATTATAAAGATATAGCTACCAATCTATATTACGAACTATATGTGAAATAGTTGAGGAGATAATATTTGGCTAATTGCCATACTATATTGAGCGTATGAACTTTATAATATTCCTGATTAAATGGTTTATTTTTACAGCTGCAATCGCTCGTTTTAGAAGGAGTAAAATGGTAAACAGCACATTATTAAATATATTTATTATAAGGAAATTAGGTGACAATGCATTTATTTACGATATTCTAAAGCTTTAGGTAACTGTTGCGAAAAAAAAATTAATGGACACGCCGAGATTAAGGGCCCTTGTTTTTTATACTACCACAGTGTTATACAAGCAAAACATGAAATTTAAACTAATTTTAGGAAAGCGTGTAAATCCAGAATACATAAATTACATTTGCTTAATCCTACTAAAATAAACTTACTAAACAAATGATAATGTCACTATGTTGTTACTGCAACAGACAGACCCTAAGCGAACAATAGAGTTCCTTCTTAAAAAGCTGTGTTAATACCTACAGATTTTCCCAAACATTACAATAACTTGTTTTGGTAGCAATCTTGTTATTCCAAACAATAAAATCTCTTCATAAAATGAACATTTGCTTTCCGATCGAAATAACTATTCAGTACAAAGAAGCAAAGAGCACACCTATCTATTACGTCTCATTTCTTCTTGCCAAATCGAGACGGCGTCAAATATATCCAAAATGAATGAAATTTCAATATCTTCTCTGCCTAGTCCCTGAAGATGGGTACACATTTTCACACTTTACTGTTACATAATATTATTCATACATTTCACCTTTGTCAGCACACCACTCTCTTGTCTGTTCGTGCCGAAGCAATCACCAACAATGTTTATTGTTAACACATAGCTACCTCCGGCCAATAACCCCGAATCTTTTATAATTTATATTGTATGGGCCGGCGGCGCGCCAAGTAATACAAACTGTATCAAATACACAAACATTAATCAGTTGAGCTTGCATAAGTTATTTATAAGCAGTTGATTTATCGGGACGATAAGAATTGCAAATTATTGTTGATGCTATTACCGGACATAGAATGTCTTGAGTCTGGAGTTAATTTGTAATAACCTTTCGTGTGTTAGGAAATAAAAAGAAAGAAAAGCCTTTCAAATAAAATATACTTTAAAAGAGCATTTATAGGTACTTATGTTTAAAGACCAATCTGAACTTTCAGTACATTAAACGTTTGTAAGTAAATTTGTCTTTTTTGAAAACAAATTCTCTATGCATGTTGGTCAGTCGATGCTACTTAAGGAAATAAGATTCTTTATACCATTAAGGTGGTGAATAAGCATACCATCAGCTATTTTAATTTTACATTATGCTTTGGATACTGTAATGTATGTGAATTTGCATACTGTAAGATTATATCCAGATAATAAAAATTTGCGGCCGTTCTTTTAATTTGCCAGATTACTGTGTTACATTATTACAATAACAACTAAAAGCAAGTGGATCATGGTCAAAATATCAGACAGTTCAAAGGTATGTCTGACTTCTTATAGAGCAATTGGATCATCAACAATTTTGGTCATGTTGACATATAATTGAATGTTCCTAACTCATCCGAAAACGAACACGATGACTAGACCATCCAATCCAACCTATTAATATGTCTAAATAACCTATTGATCGAAAAGTAACGACCGTTTCCATAAGGTCAAGACCAAGAAAGTTATTAGATAAAAAATCAAACATTTACTTACGATATTAATATATCTATTCTAATATCATAAAGCTGAATAGTTTATTTATTTATGTTTAACGCGTTTTAGTTATCTCTCGAACTAGCGACGGATTTGAAACTTTTGCATTTATAGCCCAAATCTTGATGACAATTATAAGCTTTTTAACATCAAGCTACGAACTTTACCAGTGGAGCAGTTACTATAAATGTGGGTGAAAGTGGATGGAATGGCTAGTAATATTCTATGGTTATCAATTTCAAGGATAATATCTGAAATTCATTGCTTCTTACAGTTAACATTCAGAATGAAATGAAAACTAGACATTTATATCAAATGCCTGCGGTATTTCTGAACCGATACGACCTTCTAAGTTGCAAGTGTCCTTGGGCGGCGGTAGTCACTTACCGTCAGGTGACCCGTCTGTTCGTTTGACCCCTATATCATAAAAAAAACATTAGAAGTTTTTATTTTCAAATCAATCTTTAGATATATTGACTTTTAGTTAGAAATATTTTTACTGGAAGGATTAATATTAGCTGAAGAGTGCTCCTGATCACTAGCTGGGAACACTTTAGGAGATTATTTTATTTAGCAGAGGACTATCCCGTCAAAGTTAGCGTGAAAGCTAAAGCGTTGGCATGGAATTGCGTCTCTCAAAAAATTATATATGTATACTTTTTAATTATTTAACTAACATTATTTCCACAATTAAGTAGTGATATATACGTATCATTCGTTAAAAGTGTTTGTGGCTGTTACCTAATAAGACGGCATTAGAGAATGCGGATTACGTCGTTCACCCGTAACTACTTTTTTATTATTAAAATTTTCTGTTGTACTTATACCATAGAGTCAAGAGCTTACCTATTGAAGACTTTCTCCGATATACATTACAGTACTGCTGAAATATAATAATAGTAAGAGTAGGTCGGCATTACACCGAATTAGGTACAATACAATACAATACAATACAATACTCTTTATTGTACACCATAAAACAATGTACAATATTAAAAACAAATAATTTTACAAACGGCGGTCTTATCGCTAGTTGCGATTTCTTACAAACAACCTTTATATGGACAGATGCAATGGGCTTCTTTCTGTATAGGGCAGTTAACAGCTGCACAAATTATCTCAGTAATTTATTGAAATTATAGGAATGGAAGAGGAAAAAATGCCTAAAAATTAAATGTACTTGTACCTTACATAGAAACTTGTTAACATATTATTTACAATCAAACACACATACATATACCTACATACATATATACACATACATACATACTATAATAAATACATATCAATAATAACTAAAAATATTATGCAAATATCCTGTATTGTAAGTTGTAAGTACGAGTAAAATTATAAGTATTAAAGAGATTATTACTATGATGACAGATGGTAATCAAAGACCAATTTTTTAAAAGTGCTAAGCAATTGACCACGTCTAATATAATCAGGCAATGCATTCCAGAGGCGAGCTGCATGGACCGTAAAAGATTTATGAAGGAAATTAGTGGAGTGCAACGGTATTTTCAGGAGCTGATTTTCCGATGACCTCAGAAACCTCTCATGTGAGTCATTTAAGAACTCGAAACGTTCTTTAAGGGAGGCGGGAGTAGAGGGATTCAACAAAATATTCTAAAGAAGAGCAAGAATATGAGCATTTCAGTGAAGTCGAATAGGGAGCCACTTGAGCTTAATACGAAATTCAGAAATATGGTCATATTTACGTAAGCCAAATATAAACCTGATGCAGACGTTTTGAAGACGCTCAAGTTTATTAAGTTGGTCCTCAGTGAGATCTAGATAGCTGGCATCGGCGTAATCGATGATTGGTAGGAGGAGAGATTGAACCAATGCAGTTTTAGTGTCCATGAGAAGAAAGTTACACAGTCTTTTCAAGGATCCTATTGAAGTAAACACTTTACGGCTGACCTCCTGCAGCAGTGGACCCCAGGACAATGTTTTGTCGATGTGAAGCCCCAGGTTTTTTACTCTGTCACGAAAAGGTAAGATAGTGCCGTTAAAGAAAACCTGAGGAAGAATCGACCATTCAATTTTGGAAATAAGTCTAGGACTTCGAATGATTATAACCTGACTTTTCACAGAATCAATGGTGAGGCCATGTTCAGTACTCCAATTAGCTATGTGTTTTAGATCCGTGTTTATCACTTCGATGGCTTCCGATAGCTGCCCGAGATGAGCACTTGTATATATTTGCAGATTATCAGCCTAAAGGTGGTAGGATGAAAAACTTCAGAGGAGATGGGGTTAATAAGTATAGTGAAGAGTAATGGGGATAAAACGCCACCATGAGGCACACCAGCAGAGGTATTACACCACGAAGAAAGGGTTTCTTTGATTCGAATATGTTGACGGCGGCCAGACAGGTAACTACGAAACTAATCGAGCACCGTTGGAGATATGATAAGAGAGCGGAGTATGGCTAGTAGTATGTCGAAATCGACAGTGTTAAATGCATTGCTGAAATCCAGCAAGAAGAGAACCGTGAAATAGTCATTCTCCATACCTGATCTAATGTCATCCGTAATATTGATACGGGTAGTGGTAGTACTATGCTCAGAACGGAAGCCAGACTGGAAAGGATTTAGGAGGTTATTTCTATTAGGAAATGTACTATTTTGGTTGTAGACAAGATGTTCCATAACTTTAGAAAGGAATGGTAGGATGGAAATTGGACGGACCTATAATCTAACAATGCGATTGGTTCTACTTTTATTTAAAACCTAATCCCGACACTTTATTTTATGCAGGGCTGGAGTAATTAAAATGATTTTTATT
The DNA here is from genome assembly GCA_963859945.1 of Euplagia quadripunctaria. Taxonomy (NCBI): domain Eukaryota; kingdom Metazoa; phylum Arthropoda; class Insecta; order Lepidoptera; family Erebidae; genus Euplagia; species Euplagia quadripunctaria. The sequence continues at coordinate 6,064,046 of OY982574.1, forward strand.
TCTTTTTGTAATATCAAAAAAATAATTTTCTTTTTAAGTTCATACAGTTATTTGCACGAATGCCTAAAAATCAGTTTTTAAAATTTAAATTTAATTAAAATAAAATAAAGGCTGTCTGTCTGTCTGTTTGTGGAGTGGACCGATTTCTAAGGGACTTTCACTGGCAGATAGCTCGTGTTATAAGGAGCAACTTATGCTACTTTTATTTTGGAAAAAGAATTAGGACTCCGTGCTAAATAAACTGTAAACCGCGCGGAAACCGCGGAGCGCGGGAACTGCTAGTTATACATATAATACAGGTCTTGCGGTTCACTCACCCCAATGAAAATTATTTAGCTTCTTATGTGCCTTATAATAAGTCATCTAGTAAACAAATTACAAAGAAAGTCTGTACTATAAATATCCTATGACATCCAATCAGTCGGTTATCGTTCGATGCTAATGACGCCTGATAGCGTTATCTATATCAATAAACTATATGACCGTCATCGAAATGGACAAGGGACTTGAGATATTAGCGAAGTATCTGATAGATATACGGCTTGTGTTATATCTCGAAAGTCTAAAATATTGTTTTTTTATGAGTACATATATTATTTCATTGTCCTTCATCGTTACTTAATCGAAAAAAAAAACATTATTTTAAAAATGATAGTCAAACATATTATATAACATGCAGAGAACAGCTGAAAAAAATATATATTAGTCTACTTTTATCTCTTATTTGCATTAAGATTTATATTATATTCAGCAGAACGAGAGAACAAACAAAAATTGTAAGAAAATAAGGCTTTTAATATTTAATTTCTCTGTGAATCCTGAAAAGTTATATCTACAATGTCCGCATGTTTTAATCCCCGGAAAAAATTTGACTGGCCTGTTGGTCTAGTGGTTAGTGACCCTGACCGCTACGCTTATAAGTCGTGGGTTCGATTCCCACCTGAGTCTGGGTGTTCTTTGTGTCCGTTGTTTCTATGTTTGTAAAGTCCCCCGCGACACAGGAGTAATTCCAAATGCGGGAGTTGTATTTAAAAAAAAAAAAAAAAATCATATAATTGTGTAAAATTATTGAAATTATACTTTCTTATTTTAGCGCGGTATTAAGAAACCAGTTAGGCCGTATAATGCACGCACAAAATATCTTATTACTTTAAACGAGCAATTCTTGTATGTGTGTATTTATTTATGTATGTATTTATATTTTGGGTATCCCGGAAACGGCTCTAACGATTTTGATCAAATCTGGTATAAGTCCAGATACAGTTTTGCATTTTAAGGTCAACAGCATAGTTGTATCATTAAACTATCTGTCTACTGATATTTACATATTTTATAGTTACTGTTCCTACCGTGAGTCACGTCAGCGGGCTGCCAACTGAAAATCAGCGCTGGACGGTTCACCGTCTAGCAAATGCTGAGGTGGTGACCCTTTTCGGGGGTTGTGCTGGGCATGCATACTTGCATGTTGTGTAATTTATTGCAGTGTATAGTAACTGTCATATCAAGTGTATGTATATGTAATTATGTATGTCTTAGCATGGCGCTGAAATAAACACATTTCATTTCATTTCTTCTCATCCTTTTACGACATCCCATTCCATTCAGATTTTTTTATGAAAACTATCAATTTCAATCAAGCCGTTTATTGTAACAACGATGTCTTATCTATTTGTATTTATGATTATACTGTAATGTGTATTAATGTAATATTATGTATAAACCACTACTAATTGGACATCGGAAATTAGATTTGCCTAATTGTTTGGTAACCTCAGGGTACATTGACTAACCGAAGCCCTGTACGGCTACCGTTCCTATCAATTGCCTATATATCTATACTATCCTTTGTTCAGGGTGCACCTGAAAGTTTAATATTTACATTATAAATCTAAATATAACAAGAAAATTTAACATCTAAATAGGATTTTAATTCTTAATCGTTTAGTTAACTCCAATCTATCTTCTAAGTCTTTTTAATAAAGACTAGCTGCGCCCCACGCTTTTACCCTCGTAAGTCCCTCGTTAAATTTTCTTTTTTGTGCAAACTTCACATAAACCATCTACTAAATAGTCCGAACAAAGCCTAAACATTTGGTTTGAATAGGTGAGCCCGTTCTTGAGTTATAAAATTACAACGAAAAGTGGTATTGATTTTTATATATATGGATATACCGACTTCAATTAACACAATTGATTACGCTTCTACAAATCATTTACCTAAAGCATGGATAATAATCTCGTTTCTAATCCATGATATTGATTTCTTATTGGTGTAGCTACGAGTAGGTGCTTGCTAGTAGTATTGTATATGAACACAGTAATCAATTGAACAAAGATGTAGGTAAGCAGTTAACCACTAGCGCCTTCCCTTTCGTGCGGTTAACTATTTGAAATCTTAAAATTGCCGCTTCTAAAATAGAAAGTTTAGCCATCGCAATTACTCGTCAAGCTTTTTGTTTAATGTATTTGACAGCTTTTAAAAACCATTTGCGATATAGACACAGACTGCAAAAACGACTTTTTATTTAAAATAGTGATTTGACGATAAATTGAATTTTCAAAATTTAAAATTTGATGATATCAATGTGTCAATTTAATTCAATTGGCTGGGATCATAACAGAACAGCAACAATTTCGATGGTTACCATGTACTCGTATACGTGGAAAACGCAAAATTGTTTGAATTGTATAAAATAAGTGCAGAAAGCTGTAGCACACAGCACCAAAAACTTTGACCCAAGACGTTTAAACTAAGAACTACCTTCCAAAAAGAAGTCATTAAAAATATTCAACAAAAAACAAATCCTTACAGACTGCATGTCCAATCATTTTACAGCTTTCACTGTTAAGCCTGCGCAGACGCACGCGTTAATGTCACTATCACTGACTGATTGCTTCGTGATATCGTTCCGACATCTCTCTTGCGTTTCTATTTCTAATGATGTATTTTAAATGGTTGGATTGATACTTGCGGGTTACCACCGTGCCAATTGAGTGGCATAGATATTGCGTATCAAATAAATGATAACTATATAATAACGAAGAAAAAATACAAATATACCTACTAATTATTAATTAATTATAGCTAGACTTTCGTCACTTCTCGAGGTACCTATAGTAATGTGTTTCAATATATAAATATACCTATTTTTATTGCGTTTTCTTAAAACATTTTTTTCCGCTTAGTAGACGACTTTTGTTCTAAGTACTTTCAACTTAACATCTCTACGCGATCCTGAGAAAGTAAAAAAAAACAGACATACAGACCTGTAAGGTTCTTTTTGGAGGAAAGGAACCCTAAAAAAATAGTAGGACAAACATTTTATCCTTTACTAGCTGCGCCCCGCGGTTTCACCGGATTAAAAAGTAGCCTATGTGTTAATCCAGGTCTCCAGCTATCTACATACCTAGGTTCATCGCAATCGGTTTAGTAGTTTTTGCGTTAAAGAGTAAGAAACATCCATACATCCATACATCCTCACAAACTTTCACGTTTATATATATTGCAAATATACTAAAAAATTTAAAGAAAGACTTAAAAACTGCTCATAAGTTGTGCCACATTTACATTACATATATGTCAATACAATCATTAATGGAACTGCAATTTATTAAAAGCAATACAAAAAATAAATAACCATATTTAAATATGATTTCTTTCATTTTTGGCTTGCAACCTAAATTGGATATATACCAACTAAAAGTACTTAATATTAATTATGTTAGTACAGATTTAAATTTTTTTTAAATTTAATTTGTTGGTAGTTTTTGGTAAGTCACTGATGTGGTATCAGCGTAGGCTATCTCTGGCATATTTACCCTATCCTTTTCCTCGTAGAACTCTTTACTCTGATTTAATTACCTCACTAGTCAAAAAACACACACCCACTGCGCCATTGTGGTGTTTAACTTCCTAATACAGTGTTTAGTGGTGCCGATGCCAACAGAAAATAGCTCTTCTATTACCTACTTATTCTTTTTCTTTTTTCTTTTTTTAAAAGACAACTCCCCGCATTAGGAATTACTCCTGTGTCGCGGGGGACTTTACAAACATAGAAACAACGGACAGAAAGAACACCCAGACTCAGGTGGGAATCGAACCCACGACCAAGACCAACAGGCAGGTCATTCCCCAGGCCATTCTATTATTGCTATGTTGCTACAGATCTATAGCTACTGTTTACATACCAAATGATTGATTTAGTTTGTCATCATTATCATCACCATCTCTATCAAAGACACGACCCTGGACACAGACATCTTACAAAGGCTTTCTCAACGAATTCCGCTGCCTTTATCCAACCACTTTGACCAGGTCGGTGATCAACTGGTTAATCCATTAATATTAATTTTACTATTAACATCAGTGGCGCGGTGGTAGATCATTTGACTACAACGTCAGGGATCGTGGGTTCAATTACCGCTCAGTGCAAATATTTATTTGCATAAATAGGTCTATTTGAATAAGTCAGGGTGTTTCTATCTACAATGTATACGTATTTACAAAAAAAAAAATGTTTCAAAGTTTGTGTAAAATGTCCCAGAATTTTATCATACATATTTGAGCGATAATTTTGATTTATATTTCGTAAGACTTTGTTCACATTTTTACTTGCCAAAGTGCCCTCATTTAAAACCAAATATATTCGGTAACGTGTGATAAAAAATATTATGAAAATATTTCGTTCGACAAAAGAGAGTATCTTGAATGAGGAAGCTTCTGAAGTAAGAAATATCGTTTTCCATTTTGGGATGGGACCGTCAAAATCTCTAAATTTATTACGTATGAATAAAATTCATAAGTGGTAAGTCACTTCTCTTGGCGAACGTACATTTGGAATGACATGCTCAAAGAATTCGAGAATGTTATTCAGACGATAGTTTTATGTACAGTCGCTTACTGCTGTTCGTGTAAACGCTATGTGATATTAGAAAGGCATAACCGATTGGATTTGTATATTCAGTCAATAATTTTACTGTGTGTAGACACTGTGTGATTTGTCCGTTTGTTAGATAGTTTGTTATTAGTTTTCAGCGAAATTGTAGCATCGCAGACACGACAAGTTTATTGAGACAAGCGTCTTCAACTTGAATACGGAATTGAAGCAGTTGTCATTTAAATTATAATAATAACAGTAGAACTCGTTTATAATATAAAGTTTATTCAACAATACTTTCAAGTATTGCGAAGTTAAGAACTCTGATTAACTGGATTTATTACATTCTAGAAAAGGTCTAGACAGACCGAATGGAAACATCCGTCTGTTTCTATTCGGTTCAAATTACACATAATCGAATCTAGTGTTGTTGGCCAGGGTCGCGGGATATTATGATACAAAATATTATTATTATGTCTCTCCTGCCTAACTTTTCCGATACGCTCTTTTGTGATACTTACGTGGGTCCAACATGCAGTTGCTTAGTGTTACCACAAGCATAAACTGATGAAATAAAGGTGACAGAGGACAACGCAATGATGTCGAGCAGTGCTGCGCCGACTTCATGGGTTTTCAAGAAAAGTAGGGTCTTTTAATAGCAGATTTACCCGTAATTACGACCTCTAATGTGACGCTTCCGTCCATACAGGTCTGAAAATTTTCCTTCTATCCGGGCGAATAAGATAAGCCAGAGTTGTGAGAAGATGAAGAAAAAATCGTAAACATTCTTTGGAGTTCATCTCCAGACATTAAAAGCCTGTTTGGTCGACGAGACCCACAAACTCTTTGAGGCAGCAGGACCTCAATGACAGCAGTCTCAGCATGTCACAAGCTGCTCTGATGTTTTCATAAACCTTTTACCACTTTTCGTTGATATCGCCATATTGTTGTCCTTTAAAAAGCTGATACTATACCCTCATAGTGTCTTCGACAAATGGAGTTTCGCAATATAAAATGTGTAAACTTACAAAAAAGTCTCAATATTTTTTATCCGAGTTTTAAAAGCCATAATAAAAGCTATACTCAGTTCTGTTCCAATATTGAAGAGAAGTAGAAAATCACTACATATTATAAAACAAGTCCCCCGCCGCATCTGTCTGTCTGTCTGTTCGCGATAAACTCCAAAACTACTTAACGGATTTTCATGCGGTTTTCACCAATAGATAGAGCAATTCATGAGGAAGGTTTAGGTATATAATTTGTTAAGGTTTTGTGTAAATTGGTTGAAATATGATGATGATTGTTGAAGATGTCTCTGCTACCCATGCGAAGCCGCCCCGGGTTGCTACTAGTTTTATAAAGAGACTAGCCATTTATGGTCACTGCTCTGCTCGTAAGGCTTGTAACGTAATGTTAAATAGCCTTACAACAAGGTTGTAACACACTTTTATTACCTTTACTTGTAACCAACTAACTATGTAAACACATCTGGAAAATCAATTTTAACCTACTTCTAAGTGTCTAATTTTGGCATCTTCGAGATGATCTGACGATGGAGCTAGGTGGACAGTGAATCTTTTAGTCGCTACTAGCAAACCCTTCGAGTTTGGGCTAATATCTTTCGTTTTGACGAGTCTAATAGATCGGACTTGGTAATGGCAGTCTGATGATGAAGCCAGGAGATGGATAGTGGAAATGTCTTTTACTTTTTAATTCAGTTCACTATTAAAGCGTGTTTTATAATTTTAATAACTATAATTTTATTATGATTTTTAAACATAAACTTAGTGTATTACGATAGTATACTAAGTTTATGTTTTTAACAGACTTCAAAAGGAAGAAGGTTCACAGTTCGATTGTTTTTTGAAGTGAAAACTTCTTTAGCGGCGTTGTGCACTTTTTGGGATGAGTAAAAAATGTTAAACTCGCGTCAGGACACGTGACCTGATTGAAAATTTGTAAGACGGAGCCGAGTCTTATATTTAAAAAAATATTTTTATGCCATCTGTGGATTCTGCGCGATACTACTGTAGTTTCGTATATACTTATGTATTATATGGTATAGATCCACTAGAGGGCGCTAATCTAAGCATTGAGTTTTGTCAGCTCCTTATTAATTAATCTTAAAAAAATGTGTTTTCACTTCTATTTCAATAATTCTTTTTTTTTATTCAATTTGTTAAACTCAAAGGTTATATAGGTTAAGGTTTATCACGATTTAGGCGCATTGAAGTCGGTTATATACTGTTTTTAAAACGTAAAAAAGGGGTTCGAGTTCTCTTCTTGACAAGTATAAACTGATGCTATCAATAAAATTTTCTTTAAAAGCACATACGGTGTACTGTTATGCCAATTTCCTCGAGTTACTTAGCGGAAATGTTCCAATATGGGTATTGCGAGAACACGGGTTCCCTCTTAGCCGCAAACGTCCACCAGTCGTTTGTCGTCAAATTACTCGTGGGATATGTGTAAAGAAAGGAAGACGTGTTTTTTGTTTTGATGTTTTTTTTTTCAACTTGTTGAATTTTATTTGGGTTAAAGTAATCTTAAAATTTATATTTTTACTAAAGGGGAGCGTTTAAAATCTAACAATAAAATTATTACTACATGTGTTATGTTGCAATGCTGTTAGGTTAGTAGGTACATCATAGTTTTTTATAGTTTTTAATAAATTATACATTAGTATGTGTGATAATAATGTGATAATTTATTAAAAAAATTGAACCTAGACACATTTCTTACTTATTAAAAAAAAAAGTTATTTTTAATTTTTTTGTTTAAAAAGTGGAAATATAAACCATAAATGTCACTCCTACTCTCTACTCTTCACACTGGGTTAATGCGGTTTCTTTTGCTGGTGAGGAATGTCCCTAGGACCTTGTAAATGTTTTTTTTTTCGGATTTTTGTGCGCCGCCTCACCCAAGATGATAAAGAACACAATACATTTACATTCTTGTTAAACCTTTCCAATGCTTGGTCTGTTAATCTTTAGTCCCAAAAGCGACTAATTCCTTAATTTCCCATATTTTTTTTACAAATCTTTTACTTATTTTGGTGCATTTTATTTGTATGTTGTTCTAAATAAACTACCAGTAGGTACACCTTTACTGCACAATTATTAATTGTAAGTATTCCACGTGCCTATATTCCTTCTGCCGTACAATGCGGTTGGTATATAACGCTTCGGTGTTGAATAATTCAACAGGATTCATATGGAGTTAAATCCGCACGTCAGTTACAAATGGTGGTGTTTCAATATTCAACTACGTACGTCTCTAGAGTATGTGTGGAACTAGGTGACCTTGTAGCTGCCAGGGATTTAAATTTTTCGTGGACTTGAACGCCTTTACAAGAAATACTGCTCATCCAGGCCACGAATTCCGAAAAAAATGTTATGGTGTTATAATATAATAACAAATTAACTATTTAATACCTGGCTAACCGCTTGAAAAGTTACCGAGAGTTAGAACAATGTGTTAAAAATTAAGTCTTAAGATTTAAGAAATAGACAACGTCTAGGACATCAGATGTCCCACTTGCACAGTGAGCTATTAATTGAGCTACGACTCACCTACGCTATCGGGAATTTTCTCGAAGTAGTGTGAGAATCCTAGCTCATAAACCGTAACGGTAACCATTTCTCTCTTGTCCAGTTTTATAGGCTCATATTATAGCCGTCTCATCACACCGTCAAGCGACTAATCGATCCTAAAAAAACAGAACAACATTTGAAGAACGATTTTAACATTTTCAATTTTCATATTGTAAGTTGTTTTCAAAATAAAAATCAGTAATAAACAAATAAGCCTCTAAACAACTTCAAACCTTCAAGAAAAGAGCGTACTTCTATCTCAAAGGCCGGCAACGCACTTGTGACTTTTGAGTTGCAGGTGTCCATGGGCGACGGTAGTCACTTACCATCAGGTGACCCGTCTGCTCGTTTGCCCCCTATAATATAAAAAAAAAACACGTAGTCGCATTAATGCAGAAGCTAGTAGACGCAGAAACAAAGAAAAATAATGCAAATTAGGACAACATTTACGTACCTTTGTTTACACTGTGGGACCACCAGCAGGCATGCAAAATTTATGTAATGTCAAGCATTAAACCCTTTGCCCGTTAAACTTTACGAACTCAGAATGGTGATTATGGGATGAATATTTAAAACCGATTTAAGGAAGGACTGTCTTTAGGTTCTAGTTAGAGAAAAAAGGGCGACTCATAGTGGGTCATAACTCATGCGTCATTTTACCTTTTATGTCTGTATTTTACCTTTTTTGTTTTTCTTTATACAAATGCTCAAAAACTACTGCTAAGCTTTCTTACAAGCCTTCTGATTTTGATACTTTTTGATATTTCGTTTCCGCTTTCAACTATATTTCGACTGACTAGATCCATCCCAGTTGGTACATTTGTGGTGTATTATTGACATATTCGATTTGGCACACTTTGCACACAAAACATTATATAAGCAATCAGTATCATCAGGCGGCCTTATCGTAAGCTGTGATCTCTTCCAGGCAATCTTTCAATGGTAATACACAAATTGTAGATCACAACTACTAAATCCTTGGAAAATAGCAAACATAAGTCATAATTATATCATTATTATGTGCCCGTACTAAGTATTTTTATCATTATTGCAAAATTCATCTCACAAAATTTGCCAAACTGTTTAAACGGCCACTCTTTTATATTTTGAATTTAAAAATAGCTAAAGATTCATGATAGGGGTAAGTCGTAACATTTCGAAATCTTATCACGTACTAACGCCAACATTTAGAAATGTCAACTGCACGCAAAGGGCAAAAAACGTCACCGTACAATAAAATAACCCGTAGACATGTAAAATACAGATGTTTAGATTTGTACAAAAGTTTTTGAGGAGTCTATAAGTGGTAACGTCATTAAAGTTATGATACGATTTTGTATGAAACTTTAGTTTTCAGATCAATAATAATTTAATTATTTAGAACAATCAACGTGAAATACAATTCTTTTTGTATGACGCGATCGAAGAAAGTTTAAAAATAAATAAATTCTTGGGTATATAACTTGCACCTTGAGTAAGTGCAAGTTCAGAAACCGCTATTCTATGCATGCTATACTTTGTGTAAAATTAAATCATTCGGCATAATTCGGCACGGTACATGCATAACGAATGATCTTTGGAGACGACTTACAAAAACCCACTAAGTTTACCAGTCAAACAAAAAACAAAGCAATAATTATATACTGTTGTTACGACTAACCTACTGTCCTATATCTTTTTGATCGCGTCAATAACACCGAAGTGTCATTTCTAAGTTGTCGGACAATGTAACAGTTCCATGGTTCGTGACTTAATTTTGTAAGTAAAGGTTTATGATGTGATTGCCTGCTTTATACAATACTTTCAATATACTTGTCCCACTTAGTAGTTTTATAGATGCATTGTAAACGTTTAATAACTTCTTATATACAGAAAAATAAAAGAATATTTTTAAAGCGGAAATCAAGCTTGACTAGCATGCGCCGTGACGAAGCAAAGACAGCGGTAAGTTTCTTCCTTTTTCTGAAAAAGTTGTTGTTCCCAGAAAAAAGTCCGCCTAAAGGCCGAGGCGGCAGTTGGCCATTAACAGGGGTAGAGGCAGTAGAAAAATAGAGTATTATTGCATTTTGAGTTCGTTGATTCTGCGTACGAAAAGGTTCCTGACCGACGGGAGGAACTTTGTTGTGTAGGAAATGTTTTAAAGAGGTAATTTGTAATACTCCTTTATGGTTCTTGGTAGTAGCTTTGTTCTGCTAGGAATTGTGGAATCCGTGAAAGTACAACGCAAATAAATCGAATTGCGCAGTATTGTGGCATTGCAATACGCTGTGCAATTCTTGTATTTGAGCTTATTGACTTGGCTCACTTTTACACTTCCGCGATAAATTTTATGGATACTGAAGTTTTGCTCTAATTAGCAATGATTACTTCGACTACCGAACGTGGTCACGGGCCCGACAGAAAACTACAATAAAAAAAATGCATCGGCATCGGTCTGCGATGCAATTGAAATCATATTTTATGAATAGTTTTTTAAGCCGTATCTATACTGACTAGAAATAGCCTGGTGGTCGAATTTCAAACATACCAACATAACTTGAAATGTCTTTGTATAATCATTCCGTACTATGACAGTTCAGCATTTATACTGGACTCCTGTAGCTTTTTGTAGTCATTTTTTTTCTTTATAACACAATCATATTGATTCAAATTTGAAGCTTTCTGCACTTTTTCTAAATTTAAACTTTCAGTACGAGGGCTACACTGAAAATTTCGGGAATCAAGTCAATCAAATTATTGCTTTTCGAAGTATTCTCCGCGAAATTTGACACATTTTTCCATACAATGGAACCAATCATTGAAGCAACCATTCCATTCGGAAGTTGGGGTCTCCAAAATGGCCGTTTTGTAGGCGTCCACAGCTTCTTCAGGTGATGAAAATCTCTGACCACGCAATTTATTCTTTATTTTAGGGAAAGTATAGAAATCATTAGGGCTTAGGTCGGGACTGTACGGCGGATGGTCTAATAATTCTATGTTTTCTTGCTCTAAAAACTCTTTTGTTCTGTGCGCGGTGTGAGAATTCGCATTGTCGTGATGGAGGATGATGCGGCGGTTGCAGTTCTCTTTACGGAGTTCGGAAACGACCTGTGGCAAACAAATGCTAGCATACCATTCTGCATTAACCGTTCTTTGTCCCTCAAGAGGAATAGTCGCAACATGGCCGGTTTTGGAGACAAACGTGGCCACCATTTTTTTTGCAACACTCCGTGAACGAACAATTTTAGTTGGCTTTAACTCATTTTCGAACACCCAAACTCGTGACTGGTTTTTTGTTTCGGGTTCGTACGCGTATATCCAGGATTCGTCACCTGATACAATATTGTATACAGCATTTGAGGATCCTGCGTGGAATCTTTCGAGAGTTCTGACGCACCAAGTAACGCGAGCCGCTTTTTGCTCTTCACAGAGCAAATGCGGTATCTATCGGGAAAACAACTTTTTTACACCTAATTGTTCACGCAAGATTATTTGTATTTGACTCATGCCAATGTCTAAATTTGCCTGAATTTCGCGGTATGTCACATGTCGATCTTCCTCAATCAGCATCAACGTTTTCTTGGGGACTGCGGTTTTTGGACGACCTTGACGGGGATCATCACTGAGCTTGACACGTCCACGTTGAAATTCAGCAAACCAGCGATAAATTGTGGTTTTGGATGGGGCTTCATCACCAAATGCAGAAAGTATCCGGTCAACACACTGTTTTTGTGTTAAACCGCTTCGAAAGTCATAATAAATCATCGCCCTTGAATTTTCTCGAGTCAATTCCATTTTCTCAACGACTAAACAAGTTTGAGAAGACCTTGTGAGAAGACCGAGAATCTTTTTTTAAATAAATAAATGGTATACGATTTTTAAAACCAAGGAGTTTTCAATTAAAAAGATTTTAATATGATAGGAATAGTGGAAATATTCTATTCCCGATACTTTTAGTGCAGCCTAAATATTTTTCGTTCGCGATATTTGCAAAAGGGGGTACATAGAATTAGACAAAGAGGTAAAGTTTGTAAGTTTGAATTTAGAAGCTAGTAGAGGGTGATCTATAAAACTATCGGTCCGAAAAATATTTTACTAACAGGAAGCTGCGTAGTAAATTGCACACGTGCAAAGCCGGTTCGGATAGCTTTTTTTATTTTTAATCTAAGTGGTAAACAGGGACACGACCTGTCTGATGGTAACTGGTTGCTGGAGCCTACAAACACTTATAAAACTGGGTGTAACTCGCGTGCTACCAAACCTATTTGCCTCAATTTGTTTTGGGCGCTTTATAGTCACTCAACAACGGAAATACTAGTAGACACACAGCTGGTCATTATGGTTTTCCACGTTCTTCTATAAGGTACTTCATACCCATTTACACCTAATATGTATGCGTATGACAACTAAGAGACCTTTGATTATATCTACATACCACCTCATGTCGGGACATACGGCAGTGTTTCCGCCAAGTTCGGTTTTAAAACTTCACCAATAACAATCTAAAATGATTGTTCAAAAATAAAGGAGGGGCTAAACTGTTGTTAATTTCTTTTGTATATATAAATGGCGTATTTACTTTTATACTTTATTAATAGGATGTTCTGTTACACAAAACTGAATTAGTCTATCACCTCATTTTAGTAGCATAAGTCAACTGCCCAGCCGACTTAAGCTAAAATGCGCGTATTTTTTTTGAACTCTCAAGTAGTACTTACATAACTTCAACGTGTTGTCTAGGACTGCGTAATATAACCATAAATATATTACAGTCATTAAATATCGTTTATTTTTTCTTAAAGAATAATAACATTTAAGAAATGCTTCGTAGCTTTGCAGCGCACTCGCTTTCATTAACTAATCCATACTAACATAACATTGTCGCCGTCTCTGCTAACCGTAGTTTCAGTCCACTTGGCATAGTTGGCATTTTTGCACTGACATTACAAATTTATCTCTAACAACATTACAAAGACCTTGCTATTTTAATCCGCAAGTCGCAATTTTTACCGAGTCCCATTAGTTGAATTTTTTTTAGTGTTAGGCATTATTCATAATGGCTTTAGCTACGTAACATTACTCTGCGATTATGGCGCAATGCATCTTTCAAACGCTTGTGAAACTAGGGTATGTGTGTTATCTTTGTTACATTTTCAAGACCCTTGAGTCTAAAAGGGCCTGGCTAGGATAGATTTAGACAAAAAGGTATAAGATACTTTGTATTATGAATATTTTATATTATTAAGCTAATATAATTATATTTATTGGCCCGAAAACGACACTACGTCCGGATACATCAGGCAAACTTAGTGAGTAAATAATATAATTATGAAAATTATCAATAATTTGGCACACTTAAATTAGCATTGTATTGGAGTCCCTATGGGGTAATCAAATAATTCCAATAAATGTTTAAATGAATAGTAATTGAGCTTTGATTAAACTCACTTCCCACGGGTTTGGCATGTCATGCTACCATTTAGAATATAATAGTCACTAATTGTGTGGTTATCATTTATATGTTTTTGACATAAATGTCAGTTTACCGAACCAGACACATAAATTATTAGTTTATCTCGATTTGGACATTTATAGATTAAAGGCAACAGATCAACGCAGATGTGACAATACAGCTAATCGATGCTGCCAATTAAAAATACTTATGATTAAAATCAAGCATCTTTAAACAAAGCAATCAATTGTTGTTTAATCTTTTTGTACTATCAATCCTTATTATACTTGAAGATTGACTGCTCATAAACACAAACACTAATATTATATTCAATACCTTAGGTTCTCAACATACCTACGTAGTTGTTGTTGATATAAGTAGAATACAGACACATCCCCGAAAAACTTTAAAATATTAGCTGCAGTGTCGTCAGCTGGACATACCCGTGTTCTTCGTGCTACCAGTGGAGTCAGCGATGCCATTTGTAGCAACCAGGGAGACTAAAAGGTACATAAGTATAAAAATATTATCTGAAAAATTTAGATGATGGAGATGTCTGCTATCCAATTGGGTTCATATTTGAGCGAATATTTCTCCTATATATACAAAACGTATCATTCTGATTTCATACATATCCTAAGAACATTTCTACTGAGAAGAGATAAAGTATTGTAAAAATAGAAAGTACCCTTCATAGGTTACGAAGTTTGTCACTCACAGACAAACAAACTTGCAAACAAAAACTGTGTTACTATATTGAATTACAGCAATATAGTAAAAAAGTCGGAATAAAACTACGTATCAACAAGAAGTGAATTACTTTTAGACATTTTACACATCAAACTCAATTTATTTCGCTTTTTTTTTTATTTTCCTTAATTTATGAGTCTTGTTACCTAAAGTTAATTTGTAAATGTAGTAACACTGTTTGGCCCTTGTTCCTTCCAAATTGCAAGGAGTTTTTTTACCACTACCGAAATCGTTGAAACTCCCCTCCGGCGAGGATCGACGAATCAAAACACTGTTATGATAAAGAAATTTGGAATCACTTCTTTTGCTTGCTCATTCAGTCACAGTATTACTAATATGAAATACTAGCAGCGCCCCGCAGTTCCACCCGTGTAAGTCCCGATCCCGTGGGAATATCGGGATAAAAAGTAGCCTATGCTTTAATCCAGGTCTCCGGCTATCTACATACTAAGTGTCATCGCAATCGGTTCAGTGGTTTTTGCGTGAAAGAGTAAAAAACATCCATCCATCCAAACTTTTACATTTATAATATTAGTGGGATAACACGTTACCAAGTTGTCAACATATTCCGTCCGTGTGTCACCTTAATCCTTAACCCTGTGGGTCGACTGTTCTTTCCAAAACTATACGTGCTTCGTATGACAATGTGCCGTGAACTGCTGACCGGAACACTATGATCAACTCTTTGTTCGGCTAAGTCCCTTTGCTTACTTGACAGAACTGACTTTGTTTTCTATTTGGCTTGTTTTGGAATTTGGAGAGTTGTACCGTTGTTTAGAGAAGTTTATTCTCTAATTCTGAACGATCCTGTTTACAGAAAGACGAAGAATATTTAAGAGCAAATTTAAATGTTGTAGATTGAACAATACACGTGTACTGAAGTTAAAGCTTAATAATTCGAAGATTTAATTCGATTTTTCGATTTCGATTTAATTCGAATTGGAAGAGATCGCAAATCGCGATAAAGCCGCCAATTGTACATTTTTTTTTTCTCATTTGTTTTTTCTGTATATTTCTTTTTTGGGCTTTTAGTTTATAAGAATGTATACCTACGTATACAAATTGTATTTTTTTGTACAATAAAGAGTTATCTATCTATCTAATTCGTTATGGAATGTAATGAGCTTCGCAGAATAAAAATATCCTTAAAGCATATTTGTTCTATTCTTGTATGTGTAACTGATAATGTAATTATGATTTCTCTACGAATAAGTACAACTTCGTTAATTTGTATTCTGATATTTTTTTCATGACATTTCTTTTCCATGGGAGGACAGGCCGCGTACTTCCATCGCAGTAGGTATAATAACTATGGTTTAGTAAAACAAAAAACTAACTAGACTAAACACTTTAATGACGAACTGAATTAAAACTAACAGACTACCATTACTAAGTTCAGTCCAACGAATCATGTGAGTCAAAACTCGAGAAGTTTATCAGTAGCGACAGCAGAGTTCCGCTATCCAGCTCTTGGCTCCATCATCAGATCAGCTTCAACACTTACAAGATTTCGTTACAAGTTAGTTTTTTAATGGAGCCAATACAACCGTGTTTAATAATAAACGAGAAAATTACAAACACTATTTCAAGCTACTTCATGATATTTGACAAGTCAGATGTAAGGAAAAAAAATATTTTCAATATCGAAAAAGTTGTTTTTCAAAGTAATGTGATAGATACTATTATGTCAATGTTTGCGAAGTTACTTCATAAAACTTTTTTCTATTACAACAGAATATACCGAATTTCGTAACTTTTAGGACGAACTGCCCTTACATACAGTCGTAAAACTTAGGATATCGATTCGTATTATAGTATATAGTGAGACTGAAATACTGACATCGATCTTGCATTTTTTTTGTTCTATGAAAAAAGACAATTTCCGAACTAGGAATGATTCCTGTGCAACGAGGCCTTTTCAAACATTTTTCAAACGTTTTCAAACACAACGGACACAAAGAACAACGAAACTCGGGATAACTATTTGCGGTTTAAACAAATTTTTGTCCCGTGTAGAAATCGAACCTACGGCCTATAATACTCGGCGTGGCTTAGTGGCAAGGCGACCACTTTAACCATTGCGCCATGCATGCAGTCGTACTTTTGCGCTTTATTTTGTAAATATTAGGATTTTCAACGAAAGAATTTACACTGAGCTCGGTACATCGCTTGCCTATAATATTATTTTTTGGAAACAACAAAGCCATATACAAAGTAATATAATAGTTGTTTACCAATATGGCTAAGGACAAAAAAAAAGCAATATATACAAAAGGTGGAATAATTTTGGAGATATGAGCCTAAAATTTTAGTGGAGTGTATTATCATTTCCTTTACGCAGCTTTTCCTAATCGAAAAAGTTTTGCTTTTGTCTTAATAATACAAGAAAAAATAAATGTAATTGATTTGAGGATAAATTGAAGTTATTTAACAAAACAGATTCAGATACATGATCCTATCTCAGCTATTTGTGAAATGTTTCACTCAAACATTTTCATGATAATGAGTGCGAATAAGGAATAATCAACCCACGGTTTCTTGGATTCAGATTTATTCGAGGCCCTAACCCTTCCCTCTCCTCCCCTTCCTCCTCTCCCTCCCTCACTCCCTCTTCCCTCTTTTCCTACGCCCACTTTAAAGGCCGGCAACGCACTTGTGACTCTTGAGTTGCAGGCGGTCATGGGCGAAGGTAGTCACTTACCATCAGGTGACCCATCTGCTCACTATAAAATAAAAATAAAAAATACGCTTGACTTTACTAACATTTAGTAAACTCACTGTCGGTTTAATTTCCATGAGATCTTTTTAACAATCTTACAACATCTGTGACGTAAACAATTATTTAGGTCACTTTTCTCAAAGGTAGATTAAACACATCAGCTTGTTGTTGCTACTACTACTATAATTGGTCAAGTTAGCCTTTAAGGGTAATGGTTCAGGGTTAACATTGAACATCTGGACGACGCAGTCTTCGCATCTATTTTATATAAATATGAAAATCTTTTTAACAAAAAATTAAACCGACGAAATAACTAAAAAGCAATAAATTAATAAACCTCTTAAGTCTTGAGCTTATTTACATAAACTATCAAATTTTATATTAACTTATTTTGAGTCGGCGCCAAACAACAAACTGATTAATTATATAAATTTTATGTGTACACGTAGAAATGGACATGGCTATACACACGGAGAGAGGGCTGAAAAAACATTAAAAAAAAATATATATACGGTCGAATTGAGAACCTTCTTTTTTTTCGTCGGTTAAAACAGGTAATTAACATTTAACTATGCTCTTAATTGTTGTTATATTTGTAAAAGGGTGACAGATAGATGTCAGAGTCTACTAAATTATTTATATTATTAACCTTCTAAACATATAGCTTGCACGCACTTACAATAACAGCCAATTATTTTTCGTGAATATATTGGACAAAACAAGACTGCGATCAGAAACACATATAATTATTATAAAGGTTTGTAATTAGAACAACGATTGAACGTTCGAAGCGTTTGTTCTCCTCGCCAGTATTTAACGCACAACCAATTCATACGGACTACAAAATAAATCGTCCGTGTGTCTACTTGCAAAATGACGATTTCGTGCATAATTATGCCACCTTCTCATTTACAGAGGACGACGACAATTCATAATGCTTCAGTCTGTATAAAGCAATGGCTGCGTCGATTCGACCTTACTGTAAGGTCCTTACTACTCACACTAATAGAGTAGTTAGAAGAATGTCTGAGGATAGGGTCATGATAATTATCGGTTTGTTTAAACGGAGGATTTGTGACTAATTTAATTTGAAAATGAGTTGAAATTCTTTAGTACCTATCTAATATTTATATGCGCATGGTTTTTACAATATTCATTCAGTTTATTAAACGCGTTGTAGATTCTTTTATACGAACCGTATTCTGCCTGCCTGGGATTTTCATATCCCTTATTTTATGCCCTTAGGGAATGAATTTAAAAAAATTCCCACTAGTTTATGTAGTTTGATTTAATTTTATTTCACAAATGCTGACGAATCCTAACCGACAACTTATTATAAGGATCTGAATCAGAATGTCAGTTTATTGCGTCTAGACCGTCTCTCGAATAAAGTAGGTACTCCTAAATTATACAATCAGACTGAACGCCGACCACCCCTTATGAGTGAAAAGCTTGTGAAGAATGAGTTCTCAAAGGACACTTAATGCAGCAGAATGAGAAGGGGTACTTCTCATTCTGATGAGTCATCTAGATTTTTCGTGATGTTTCTTCTTCAGAAAACAATCAAGTGGAGGGTAAAAAAAAATTATACATTTATTTTCTGGGTTAGTCCTGCTGCTCAGACGAAAGTATACGGATTCATATTTTTCTGACATTATTTTCACCTATTGCAAAACGGGTCATATTATGTAAATTGGTAAAACAATTGTTTTAAAAATCAATACTTGATTCTTCCTGCTTTATTTTATTACGGACTTTTATGCGCTAACATAAATTATTAACATTTTAATAAACGTGGGTACGTATTAATATTGGCGCATAGAAATACAGCGTCCATTTCTCATAACTGTGCGTAGGAGAATTAATATGGTCCGAGAGCACCGCAAAAACTGGCGCTCTACGTGATTGTGAACGTTATTGGTTTTCATACAAATATTATGTATACAATTACATGTGTGTTGCTGTTGAATGACAAAATTCGGTCACATTTACATCTTAATTGGTTTTTATTGAAGGTACAAAAATTTATCTCTTCATTTATTTAAAACTTTTAGCTTAAAATGAAAATGTACATCCCTGACTTTAAGAAGTGAATCTCTTTCTTTTAGTTTTAACTTATGTCGCACATTAATAATGAATTTTTTCCTACAATATTTCTGGTGAGGTTTAATGAATTTTGAAAGATTTTTGTGCTTGATAACCTAATTAACAGAAATCAATCGATGTTTCATTTCGGTTAAAATTTACTTCCAAGACTCCACTACGTTGTAGATAGAAGCGAAGTCAACATGAGTGTGTGGAAATTCCTGATGCTTAATAAACGTTAATGATTAAGGCAGTCATCAAATCCCTTGACAGTCGACAAACAATATATTTTAAGCATTGCAGCTAAAATCGTTAATTGAATTAATTGTCTGTTAATTACCATTATATTATTACTACAATGTGTATTTATGAAATATAAATTTTGATCGTATCGACGAGTTCTTATTGACAGATGCCAACTACCACCATTTTAGGTGATTTTAGTTTATGACTACCACCGTCATTAGTGATCTTATCTGTCTACGGTAGTCGTCTTTATGATTTATGTAATTATATGGTTTATAGGTTGAATAAACAAGCGTCATATATTGACATATTTTTTTAATTTCATTAATTCGTTTAAATTTGGTTGTTTTTTTTTTTTTTTTACGTTTAAAGACAACTCCCGCGTTAGGAATTACTCCTGTGTCTCGGGGGACTTTACAAACGTACAAAGTACGGACACAAAGAACACCCAGACTCAGGTGGGAATCGAGCCTATGGCATAGTAGTCAGGGTCACTAACCACTAGGCTAACAGGCCAGTTATGAAGCATTTTAAGTAAGTTACTCGAAAAAGGATAGTAATAGGTATATGTAAATAAACATTCGCCAGTATATTGTACATAGTTATGTAAACCTACCTATTTATTTTTGTAACAATAAATGATAAACCAATGATAGTGGCATCACGTGATAAGATAAGTAAAATAACTGATAACATCAAAATTGTGTAAAGTGAATAAGAATCGATCTTTTTATGAAATATGTGACGAGAACGGAATAAGAATGGGTGCACATTATCACATAATAGACGATTGCAGGCTGTTGCATTGTTATGATATTGGTATGTGACACTGCTTATAAATGTTGATATGCATTTTTGTATGTTAATATTTGTTAAAAGAACCTACCGCTTGTCGTGTCGTTCGTGGTGTAAGACATTTTTGTAAATGACTTGCGTTATAAACATTGCACGGTGGTGTAAGTGACTATAACTAAATTGCACGTAAAAATATGTATTCATATTCTTTTATTTTTTTTCTTCAAAATTATTTGTAGGATTGGACGTAACTGACAGATAGAGCTACTAGACTTTGCCAATACTTCAGCTCATAGAACTGTCTGGTTTATATTTATTTGATCGTTGTTGGTAAAGTGTAAAAATAAAAGATAACATTTTACATGATTATCAACTAATTATTACCATTTTCAACTAATTATTGTAAGAAACAGTCTCACAACCACTGATATAAAATATGAAAATCACTAACTAACAGTAACTGCCAAGTTGTTCCTACCACTATTCGCACTCAAGACAAAGTTCTGAACTTATTCCTACCCTTTTTATAACCCCACTATTCATTAATATTTATCAATCGACCAATACCATTGCGTTACCGGTATATCCAGTCAAAATAATGTCTATCAACTTATTCTTATTAAATAGTAAACTGTGTTATCATCTATTATAGTTTGTCCCTATTTTTAATAAAATAAATAAGAGTTTTTGATGTGGTGACGACGTTATTAACATTTTCAACTAATTATGACCATTTTCAACTAATTTTTACCATTTTCAACTAATTATTAACATTTTCAACTAATTATAGGCTTAAATATTTACACAAAAAACAACCTTTTTTTTTCTTTAGCATATTTTATTGCATCTATGTCGGACTAAACCAGTCGTGAAAAGGTAACAAAAACACTAACAAACAGGCTTTGCCGAGAGTTCTGTGGATATCGGCTATTGTAAAAATGGAACCGTCAATCACTTACAAGAGACCGGTTTGGAGGTTTAGTCGTAAAAAGGTGTAAAAATCACTAACGTACAAAGCTATTTTTTCATTCAATACAGTAACGTATAGAAACACCAACAATTAAATAAACGCTCATATATTAACTTTGCTTTCAATCGAATTGACTCACGAGAACAAAGACATGAAACAACAAACAGAACACGTTTCTTCTAATATCGAATGCATTAACGCCTGACATTCCATTGTACTAATAATAACATACACACTAGATTTAGTATCAGAATTATATATTCATTAGGAACATAAATTATACCGTACCAAATAACACCTACGATTATTGCCGTTAAATTGTGGACTTGGCCTTAACCTAGATATTGGATTTCGGCCGCTGCCATTGACAGTCGTCAAACTGGTTATTTTATTATTTGTTCTAGATTCCATCTTTTTGACTAGTATGTGAGTGCGTTTTGATATCTTAGGCGAATTAAAGATAGTAGAACTACAACATATTTAGGAAATGGAACAATGGTTTCATTTTTGTGTTTCCGTATACTACCCGCATTTTCAAACCGATTTATTCCGATTTCAACCCAAAACATATTCCGTTTTCAACCCACAGTAAATTTCAATTTTTAGATTACTTTTACTCTAGTTGTCATTGTGATACATAAATGTTTATTTACAATTTGTTAATACAGGTTCAGAAGGATATTATTTCTCATGTTCAATTTTTTTTTGTTTTTTCCGGCTATTTCGTTTTTAAAAAGGTTGCACTTTTTTATAAATTTTGTGATTGGAATTGTTTTAAATATGTAATTGTAGACTGTTTGTTATTATTATTGCTTTAAATAAATATCAGGGCATCAATAAATATTTTTATCAGCATAAATAACATTGTTTTCTCTTGCTGACATTACGTAACCGTGAAGTATCCTATAGTTACTATTCATTGGGGTTGAGAACGGAATATTTTTTTGCAGTGGGTAGAAATCGGAATTATTATTATTAATTTACACTCGTGGGTTGAAAATGTTTGTCTATACGGAAAAATCCTTTAATTGTCTGGTGTATAAAATAAATGAAACAATAATTCCCCTTTCCAGACTCTGAAATAAATAATACAATGGTTTCATTATTTTAAAAATGAAGACGTCACGTTGCCATCGTGACAGCAGCTATTAGCAATCCTCTCCTTGAATGACACCCCGTGTCTGGGGTACGAGATCACAGTAGAAACGTATAGGGATAATGTCAGTGTATGTTTGGACGTCGCCCAATTGAAGACAGTGCCCGCA
Organism: Euplagia quadripunctaria; assembly: GCA_963859945.1. Taxonomy (NCBI): domain Eukaryota; kingdom Metazoa; phylum Arthropoda; class Insecta; order Lepidoptera; family Erebidae; genus Euplagia; species Euplagia quadripunctaria. Next base: position 6,086,777 of record OY982574.1, read on the forward strand.
TACCGCTTTACCGTTGCTGTTATTAATCCGCAGCACGGTACATGTATACAAATATGGTATATGTAGAATAAAGTATTTAGTGGAATTAAAGTTTCAAAGGCCAGGTGCCCTAGGTTAGATGGTGGCGCGACGTGTTCCGCGTGCGCCTCTCTAAATCGGGAGGAGGGCAAGGCCTTCCGCTACCAATGGTATGGCTGCTTTCTATTTGAGGGCGGCCAAAGTCTGCTAGGGTTCTCGGGGACTTCCTTCCTAGGGTATACCCGAGTCCCTGGCGATAGACTCACTTGCTACGGAACACCGTGTACCACTTCACCAATAGCCATGGTAAGGTGATGACCCGTGGGGGTTGCCACACGAAAAAAAAAAAAAACAAAAAAGGTGCCCTCGGTTGCCACAGGCGTATCTCGTTACTGGCATCTTCTCTGCCAGAAAGATAGACGGATTAATGAAAACTAAGAACATGTTAATTTTTCAAATAAGTCATTCAATCACTAAATTTCAAGATAAACACTTCCAAAAATACATGATTTTCAACCAATTCTAAAATATCCATCCTTATCCTTATTCAAATATTCATATTCATGTTATATTCATAAGATATTTCCGGTGACTTCCTGTGAAAGTGACACCGTTCAAAGTGTCAACTAAAAATATCGTGTCAATATCTGTAATGTTCATTCGTGCACGTGCCCTTGTAAGCTTATCATCCAATTACTCGTGTCAAGATGTCACTCAGTTTGATTCGGATTAACCGGCTCTTGGCGGATATCTCACCAAGGTTGAAAACAGTCTTTATTTCTTTATCTTTATTTATAAAATTATTTTGAATCAAGATTTTTTCTAAGACTGCTGGAGTCTTATAAAAAATCTTGATTCATCGTGGGTTATTCATTATTGTCATTATTCTTACTCTAGAAAATGGAGGTAAAACCAGCTTAATAATAGCCGAACTTACCCTTTCAAAGTATTTTTTATAACGAGTTTGGTTGTAAAATATAGCTCGTTTAATGGAAAGCAGTCGGTGTCATTAGATACTTAAATTATTGAACAACGTTTCCTTAAACTGATTAAGAACTGAAATGGTTTTCGTAGTATTCATTTTATTCATTGTTAAACATCGATAACAAGTTGTTTTGATCTTATGAATCGAGTAGATTATCTACAATTTTTTTTTTTATGTTATAGGGGGCAAACGAGCAGACAGGTCACCTGATGGTAAATGGCTAGTCACAAGTGCATTGCCGGCCTTTAAGGTGGGAGTAGGGGAAGGGTGGAAGAGGGAGAGAGGAGGGGGGAGTTAAGGGTTCTAGCCTCCGGTAACCTCACTCACTCGGTGAAAAGCAATACAAGCATTGCTCCACTGCCGGTTTTCTGTGAGGCCGTGGTATTGCTCCGGTCGAGCCGCGGCCTATATCATACCACGGCCTCACAGAAAACCTTTTGAGTTGCAGGTGCTCATGGGCGGGGGGAGTCATTTACCATCAGGTGACCTGGCTGCTCGTTTGCCCCTATAATATAAAAAAAAAATGTGTACCTAATCTACACACAAAAATCATCGCACTCAAAATCTTTTCGCGTTAATTCCATTTTTGCTACGGACGACGAACTTTAACTTGTGATAAAAAACAATTGACACGCGATTTCCTGCCAATTTTTTTTAAATCAATGTTTGATTCTTTCTTATCTCTAAAAAAATGTAACATTCGAAATTTAAACATTTATGAGCGGCCAGGAGCGCAGAACTTTTAGTTAGTGTGCCTTATGTAGTAATCCAGACATAAACACAGACCGCTTGGTTGTATTCATATTTTTTAAAACTAAGTGTTGTTGCGTTCCGAAACAATAGCCATTTTACAAAATTTACGGTCAATTACCCACATTTATTCCATTAATGATGTACATTTAAAATTTCGCTAAAGTGGTTAATATAATCGTTTACCCATTATTCTTTGAAAAGTAGGATAAATCTTTGCGGTTGATTGTGGTTATTAGATTTTCCCTACGATTTTAATAAATACGCCGTCTGTGGTGAATTTGGCTATCAAATTTACTGTTACATAGTTCTATATATATATATATATATATGTCAACTGTTAAATTGCGTATGCAGGGTTAGTAACGGATAGTTTTTTTGTTGTTTTATGCCGCGTTCCAATAAACAAGAAACGATTCGTTTTGCTTACGGACGGTAAAATTTCGTTGAATTTTCAATGAAAATTTTACCGTCCGTAAGCAAAACGAATCGTTTCTTGTTTATTGGAACGCGGCATTAGTTTTCTGGCTTTTTTATGCAAAGCGAGTTAGCATATTCAACACGTTGTGCATGCATTACATTTCTACTGCCCGGTAGAGCCTACATGCGGGTTGCTGGAGTTTTTACGCGAATCGTTTTCACTAGTCGATGGGGCCCACGATACGTGGGAATTGTAGTGCTTTAAATCGCGCATGTTTTTCAGATCCTTTGAGAGAGTGGAACTAAACAGACGTATTTGCTATTGATCAATATTAAGTGTTGTGTGACCGAACCGAACCGTTTTTAAACTACTGCGCCATAACTGCAGTCACGATACTTTAAAAGTTTATATTAAACTAAATTGCTGATGGCCACACATATGTAGAAAACAAATCCTTGACGTTGTAGAAAATGTGAGGAATTATTTAGAAAGTATTATTCATAGTTTATTTTTTAATGATTTATTGCTTGAAGATGTTGCCCCTGATACATAATTGGTAGTGTTTAGTTTCTGCCGACCACATGGAGTGAGTCAGAAACAAATATTAATGATTTAATCTTTAACATTAGAATCTAGTTTTCTACGAAGCGATTTCAAACTAAATAAAAACTAAGTGCAATTAAACTCTTTAAATTTCTAGATATCCAATGAACGGTTGCTAAATTAGAAGATAGATTTAAAGACTGTCTCAAATACTCTAATGCTCGTATGCACGTTTAAAATTCTATTCAGTTTAAAATTCATTCATTCATTCATTAACCAGGAATGATAGTTATGCATAGTCCTTACTAATCTTACTAATACGAGGGCTACACTGAAAATTTCGGGAACCAAGGAAGTGACACAGCATTACTATTTAAAAATGTATTTATTGCTTTTCGAAGTATTCTTCGCGAAATTTGACACCATATATAAATATGTTCCATACGATGGAACCAATCATTGAAGCAACCATTCCATTCGGAAGTTGGGGTCTCCAAAATGGCCGTTTTGTACGCGTCCACAGCTTCTTCAGGTGATGAAAATCTCTGACCACGCAATTTATTCTTTATTTTAGGGAAAGTATAGAAATCATTAGGGCTTAGGTCGGGACTGTACGGCGGATGGTCTAATAATTCTATGTTTTCTTGCTCTAAAACTCTTTTGTTCTGTGCGCGGTGTGAGAACTCGCATTGTCGTGATGGAGGATGATGCGGCGATTGCAGTTCTCTTTACGGAGTTCGGAAACGACCTGTGGCAAACAAATGCTGGCATACCGTTCTGCATTAACCGTTCTTTGTCCCTCAAGAGGAATAGTCACAACATGGCCGGTTTTGGAGACAAACGTGGCCACTATTTTTTTGCAACACTCCGTGAACGAACAATTTTAGTTGGCTTTAACTCATTTTCGAACACCCAAACTCGTGACTGGTTTTTTGTTTCGGGTTCGTACCCGTATATCCAGGATTCGTCACCTAATACAATGTTGTATACAGCATTTGAGGATCCTGCGTGGAATCTTTCGAGATTTCTGACGCACCAAGTAACGCGAGCCGCTTTTTGCTCTTCACAGAGCAAATGCGGTATCCATCGGGAAAACAACTTTTTTACACCTAATTGTTCATGCAAGATTATTTGTATTTGACTCATGCCAATGTCTAAATTTTCCTGAATTTCGCGGTATGTCACATGTCGATCTTCCTCAATCAGCTTACGCACAGAATCAACGTTTTCTTGGGTGACTGCAGTTTTTGGACGACCTTGACGGGGATCATCACTGAGCTTGACACGTCCACGTTGAAATTCAGCAAACCAGCGATAAATTGTGGTTTTGGATGGGGCTTCATCACCAAATGCAGAAAGCATCCGGTCAACACACTGTTTTTGTGGTAAACCGCTTCGAAAGTCATAATAAATCATCGCCCTTGAATTTTCTCGAGTCAATTCCATTTTCTCAACGACTAAACAAGTTTGAGAAGACCTTGTGAGAAGACCGAGAATCTTTTTTTTAAAAATAAAAATGGTATTCGATTTTTAAAACCAAGGAGTTTTCAATTAAAAAGATTTTAATATGATAGGAATAGTGGAAATATTCCATTCCCGATACTTTTAGTGCAGCCTATGTATTATAAAGGCAAAGGTTTGTGAGGATTCTCGGGAACTTCCTTCCTAGGGTGTACCCGAGTCCCTTGCAATAGACTTATTTATGACGGAACACCGTGTGGTTTTAGTCGGTTCGATTCCGACATACCACTTCACTGGCATTCCCGGTAGAGTGATGACCCGAGGGGGTTTCCACACGATAAAAAAAAATGTTTGTGAGGATGGATGGATGCATGGATGAATGTTTGTTACTCTTTCAGGCAAAAACGGCTAAACGGATCTGGATGAAATTTGGCACAGAAATAGATTATATCTGGAATAGCAAACAGGCTTTTTATCCCGGAAAAATGTACGCTTCTCATGGGATAGATTTCATTACCCTTTCACGCCTTAACCACTTAGCAATGATTATGAAATTTTGCCTTCATGTACTCCGGGGTACAGAAAGGTATCCTTTCATCCCGACAAAAAGTGCTGTTCTTGAGGGGTAGTGAATTGATTGACCAATTCTACACCAGCGCGGCCGCGGGTGAAAACTATATATATATATTTTTTTTTAATGCCTGTTGCAGTAGGTTTCTATTTCTTATCCAACTTCTGAAGGGAAGCTTTGTTCCAATTAATAAATCCAGTTTTAATTTTGACAAGAATCATTCTTAATAATTACCTAAGGATGCATTCACATAAACGATAGCATTGGCCTTGGTTAAATGAAGTTTAGAGAAAATATACCAGGTTTTGAAAAAGTTTTCGCAATATTTCTCAGCGTATCTGTAAATTGATTTAAATGTTATTTTTGTATAGAAATGAACCATTCCTTTCTTAAAAAATGTAGTTAAAAACTATTAGCGCAGAATACATAATAGTATAATACTATTAAGTAGGTTCCTAATAATTCTTATCACAATAATCTAAGAAAATTAAATGAAATACTTATTTGTTTAGTTGACCCAGATGTAAAGTGTGATTGCGTCTTTAAAATTTTTATTTTCATTACCTAAAAAGTATAAATGTGACTGCATTAGATACCTACTTACCTTAACAATATATTCATACTTACAAGCCTAGCACAACTAATGTCTTAAGAAGAATTATAGCGATTATTCGACCGTGAAGTACGTAAAAACCTAACAGAGGTTCGATTCATATTTTTTGTGTGAATATTTTTTGTTCATATGTTTTTGTCCGACTGCCCTTGAGGTTCATCTGGGTGTTCCATATTTGGAGCCTTTGAATCATGTTCTTAATACAAACGGCTAAGTGTTGCGAGTGTTCTAAAGATGGCGACACATTATTTACATTTTTGAACACGTTTTGTAGCTATTATTGTGGTATCTGCCCTAGATCTCTACCAGAAAGAACATTGAAAGTCCTCGGTTGTGGCTTGAGTATTCGGAATCGAATTTTGACTGTTTGTAAAACTAACTTCACATAATATTTCTATCTCTCAAATTCATGGAATTTGGGACGTCGAGATAGATTGAAATTATACAATACTTGTCACATAAATGCGGGCAGCGTCATAGCTAACTTAGCTTGAAATTCTATACCTGTCTCGTGTTAGGCCTAATAAATTATCGAACATCTCAAAAATGGAACAAACATTTTAATCTCAAATATCAAGCAACTATCAACTATATTATTAAAAAAAAATACTGGCTTGCTTACAAATTTTTTTATAAGGTAAAAAAGAAACAAATGAATCCTAACAAAAATACAGTATACTATTTTGAACGTTTTTAGCCTTTGTAAAACACTAGATTTGCATAATAAAACCGAGCGTTTCAATGCATTTTTGATGATGGCGCCGATGCGTAAATAAAATTTTACACATCGACACATGGTGTTTCATATCGTTAAGATTTGGCCTTCACTGGTATAAAAAGATACTAAAATTTCTAATATTTTTGCGGAAATACTGTCACAGTCGCAAAATATCGGATTGAACAGTTAAGACGTCTTTTGAACATAAGCTAAGCACAAAGCTCATTAATAGGAGCGAAATGATTTACGCATCAAGATAAAAAAATTGAAATTAGACAAGTACGAGTCTGACTCGCGCTCCGAGAGTTCCGTAAGCAAACAAACTTGTATTAGATAGTTCGTCCATCTCGGGACTCGGAAGGTTTTTTTTTCCGAAAGACTAACTTAATTTTGCAATTTAACTTAACTTTCTAAAAATACTCTCTCATATATCGATATTGGACACAGTCTATTTTCCAACCGCAAAGTATAAGTTTGTAATCGCAAAAAAAAAAGTCTAAGTGATTAACGACTTTCGGATTATTTTCTTTACTTGTGCTGTGAGACAAAATCAATCAGTCAAATTTCATAATTTTAGGTCAATGAGAAGTCCCTAAAGATTTTGATTAACCTGCGAAATATTTAAATTTGATAAAATCTAAGGCTTAAATGACCGTATCTTTTTATTGCGTTGATTTAGAAGGTTAATTTTTTTACAGCTTTAAGAGACCTTGACATCCCCACGCGTTGACAGACCGACAGACCGACATATACATAAACAGACAGACGGACAACAAAGTGATCCTAAAAGGGTCCTTTTTTTTTTGAGAAACGGAACCCTATAAACGGACCGAGAACTGCCGAGAATTAACCTTGCGGAACTCCACTAGGAATAAGGACCTAGGCTAGATAATAATGCATTGTTATTAAGTAAAGCTTTTTATGTCTAAAATGGCCAGAAACTTAAGAGTTTGACGCATTATCTATATAAGTCTTCAACGATTATTATTAGTAAGGATTGTTGATTTTTCATGCACTCCATATTTGGTTCGGACGATAACTACATATAAAAAGAAGGTGACTGAATTGTTTCTAATAAATATTTTAGTCATATTTTTATGACATAGTTCATTGTAACATTGATTAGGCTTGTATGAAGTCACTACTGCATTGTTTATACAAATTTGAACTGTATTTTATTTACATTAAAGAGTCATATTCTTTATATGAATTACTCTTACTAATAAAAATAGGTGTTTCACAATGTTAATGCGTAAATTTTCTTTGGAAATACCAATGATACTGTGGTCATATAATTATTTGTTAATTGTTTTAAGTCTCTAACACATCAATCGTTGTGTATAATAGTGATGATGTACCTAACTTTAGTAAAAGTTGTTTGCCATTGCTCTTAGTGTGTGGTACTCCCACGTGTCTGACTATTGAGATTTGTCATCATTCTAATTAACATAAAGACATTTCTTATTGATATTACCAGTTGCTGTCTGTCGAGACTTTCATTGTTATTTTGGCGTCTAGCCGATGTTTTAATATGATGTTTGGTTTCTGTAAAACGGTAACATTATTCTACTTATCGTCGCCCATCATGGGTTGGGTTGGGTTTTAAGAACTGGTTACAGTTAATACCCTCAGCCGAATTGTGTGCAAACAATTGACAAACAACTTAGATTTTTGATTGTACAAAAAAAGTATATAAAAAAACTAAAAATCACGCTTTAATAACTGATTATGATTTCATTGTATTATCATCGGCCCTTGACACAGTTGCGAATTTTAATATGATGCGAGTCAATATGATGACTTTAAGTTGATGAAAATAGCTTTGACAGAGTCCGTTACATACAAACATATATACATACACACATACAAGTCAAGCTATTACAAGTGTCTTAAAAAGAGTTTCGTATGGGTACCAATTTCAACTCAGTTGGATGCCAACAATTGTTGCTAAATATGAATAATGAAATTTTAAACCTGAAATACCAAAATACGATGAAATCAAATCAAATCGTTTATTTGTGAATAGTGTCTTTATAAATAGGTATTCGGTGATTCATACCGATACTTCACGTCACTTGTTTAAGGTCTATTTAAATAATGTGGCATGTCATTTGAATGGTCTTCTTGTTCGCATATGTAACTTTGTTCTGTTTCCATTTGCATTGTTATCTAGCACCACACTACTTCTAAAACAATGTCAAAGTTTTAACCTTTCTATACTTTTCAAACAAAACAATAATGACTCTGCTTGTCAAAAGATTGATTATCTGTGAAAATTATTTGTATCTCAATAGGTGAAGAAACTTACGAAATTATATAAAAAATCTCGATAAGCATACTTAATAACTAAATAGAATAAATAGGCATAATCTTGATTTACTATGTACACTTCATTTAGTGGTCAAAAGTAAATACTTATGAAGTTATGACCAATACCTTCTTCATGAGTCACTATTGGCCATTTACTAAAACGCCACTTTAATTATACGGCGTCATACGACCCGGCTGATGATAAGCGGTTACCAGTGCTTATGGACACTCAAAACACAAATGGTGCTACTTGTGGTATGAGGATGGGAGTCACCAGAATTCTTTAAGTGCTTTTAGCTACCACGTGTGGGAAAAGCGAATTGCAGCACCAGAACGAAGTCGGCAAACAAGAACACGGTTTTTATGAGGGAGAGCCATGCTTCGGCACGTATGGGCCGGCTCGACTCCGCTCGTTACCACGGCCTCACAGAAAACCTGCCGTGAAGCAATGCTTGCATTGCGTTTCGCCGCGTGAGTGAGGTTACCGGAGGCCCTAACCCTTCCCTTTTCCTTATTCCCGTCCTCCCCCTCTCCCCCCTCTTTCCCCTCTTCTCCCACTCCCACCTTAAAGGGCGGCAACGCACTTGTGACTCTCGAGTTGCAGGTGCCCATGGGCGGCGGTAGTCATTTACCATCAGGTGACCTGTCTGCTCGTTTGCGCCTATACCATAAAAAAAAAAAACGGTAGTTGGTCATCGGTGAGTGGTGAACAAGATCGACTTAGTACACATCTGCCAGTATACATCACCATGCCACGGTCGTGAAGATGTTTCCCCGTTTTGTAACTCTTATTCGAGGATAAGTCAATGATGTACAAAACCTTACCTAAATAAAAGCAAAGCATCGTTTTGCTTTGTCTGTTGGCAAAAGACGTGTCCGTTTTAATCACTACATATTATTAAAACCAAGTCCCCCGCCGCGTCTGTCTGTATTCATCATTATCTGATTTTCATGCGGTTTTCACCAAAAGATCGAGCGATTCACGAAGAAGGTTTCACGTCAGGTATATAATTTGTTAAGGATTTGTGTAAATTTGTTGCAATATGATGATTGTTAAAGATGTCTCTGCTACCCGTGCGAAGCTGGGGCGGGTTGCTAGTAATAAATAAGGCTCGTACACGTACAAGCAAATATTAATATATTTGTATTCAGCAAGAAGAGCATGTACAATAAAAGAGTGTTAAGTTTCTATATTTTTATTTTCACTATGAAGGGAAGCACGTGGCCGATGCTGGTTCGTGCGAAGAACAAATTAGATTGGCCATGTTGTCCTACTTTAACGAAATAATATACGATGACGGTTGTGTGAGGTAACTCAGTAATTATGTGAATGCCGTCGGGTATTTGTAGGATTTATTTGTAAAATAAATGTAAGTAGGTACTTGAATTGTGTTCGAGTGTGTGATAATGGATTTAATTGTTTTGAAATATCACTACTGTTTAAATTGATCGTGGGAGAGCCATGCTTCGGCACGTATGGGTCGGCTGGACCGGAGTGATACCACGGCCTCACAGAAAACCGGCAGTGAAGCAATGCTTGCATTGCTTTTCGCCGAGTGAGTGAGGGAGGTTACCGGAGGCCCTAACCCTTCCCCCCTCCCCTCCTCTCCCACTTCCCGTAGGCCCACCTTAAAGGCTGGCAACGCACTTGTGACTCTTGAGTTGCAGGTGCCCATGGGTGGCAGTAGTCATTTACCATCAGGTGACCCGTCTACTCGTTTGCCCCCTTTAGCATAATAAAAAACAAATCAGAGAGAACCGTGAAACGTTATCAAATCCTTCGGTCGTTCGATCGGTCATTCGGTTGGATCCATTCTGCGACTTTCTGATTTCAGTTACCAAACAAACTTCTCATTTTCCATAATAGCCTGATTTACCTGTGTATTTTTGTTTATCTATATACATTAGGTTTCAATACATTTTCTTTTTGTAAATATGTCAGTAAATGTGTGTAAACATCGAGACGAAGAACGCCGGAATTAAACCTACTACGGGTTTAATTAGTGTAGTAATTAGTGTATAGATGCAGTATTTTACGTTATTGCGTGTTCAAGGACGTGGACGTGGCGGACGTTAACATAATTTAGGTAGTGTATACAGTCTAAGCTTAAAATTGTACTGTGACGTACTGTTTCATGCTCAACTGTTGGTCCCAGCATTTAAAAATGGTCTTTAAAAACAGATATTTTTCGAGTATTACCGAAGAATGCGTTATTGTCTGAAAGATATGACCTCCTTTTACTGATCCATTTCGCTCTTCTTCTCTCGTCTCTATTACATTCGAAACGGACGTTAAGAAGAAGAAGAAGTACTTCGCCAGCCGCGATTTTAGGTATAAAAAGGAATTTGTTTTGTTTTATCTTGTTTAAAATAATGTAGGAACTTTTAACGTGACTGGAATTAACGTAATTATTTTGATATGAATATACCTTGCAATGGCCTGTTTTCGATCAGTCAGCCTGTGACCACAACCGGTGTAACCAAACCATCACGTTCGTTCTCGTTGATGTAATTAAAATTAATCATTTGGAAAAGCCTTGAACATTTCGGTAATATGCACCTTTATATGAAAACTATGTTTATCTATATTAAACTAGCTGCGCCCCGCGGTTTCACCCGCGTAAGTCCCTCGTTAACTTTACTTTTTTGTGCAAACTTCACATAAACCATCTACTAAATAGTCCGAACAAAGCCTAAACATTTGGTTTGGATAGATGAGCCCGTTCGTGAGTTATAAAATTACAACGAAAAGTGGCATTGATTTTTTATATATACTCGTATATGGATACATATTTTTCCTCAATATTACTGTTACGGTTGTCACATAAATACGCAGAACAAAAGACAAACATACATAACATTTGTTACTGTTCAAGTGGAGTTCATAACCATTTGGAATCCATCCAAGGAACGTATTGTGTACAGATCTTTGTAATGCATTTCTGCCTTGAATCTGGATTACTGTTAGATGAAAATGCATCATGTTTTCATCTTTTCATACATTTAAGTAGACAAGCACAGAGCCTAAAGGCAAGCGGTTACCGTTACATTACACTCACAACAGTCTCACATACTCAGTCAATATTGTTAATTAATAACTGCAAAATACAAATAAGATAATTATGAAACTCTTTGAATACCAACATGGATCTAAGCTGAGGCTATAAAACATGATATTTTTACCGAAATACAGCTCAGAACTATAAGATTAAGTTAATTTAAAAACTACAACTACTACAGAAGCTACGAAGTTACACACAGGTATGAGTTTCAAATTATACAAACACATTTTCTAACGAGAAAAGTTACAGATGGAATGCAAAGCACAAATATACAACCTACGCCGTTGCAACTTGAAACCTTGCGAGACACACTCACCGTAAGATCATAAAGTAAATCTGCAATTTTCTGTAAGGCATCAACGTGAATAAGGTGTCTAATAAATTACGCGCTGTGTCTAATAAACTAAAATTAACACGTTTATATAGCGAACTGAATAAAAAAGTTAAAAAGTGTTTTACCGTCCACTTCCTGGCTTCATCATCAGACCAATGTTACCAAGTCCAACTTGTTGGACTCAAAAGGGGTTTACTAGTAACTGAAGAGTAAAACTATCCATGTCCTGGCCCCATCGTTAGATCAGCTCCAACATTTCCAATTATAGTATTGTCATCCGAATTACATGTACATATAAGGCTTCATTTCGATCCTACAATTAGAAATAAGTTAACATTAACTTCCAAGACTTTTACAGTGTGAGTTACAATTGAAACTAAAAAGAGCGTGTTATAAAGTAACCTACTTTATTATATGGAGTTTGTTTATCTAAGTATACAGTAGCATAACGTAGCAGGCGCTTAATTTTTTGGAAATATTTCGTTATGATTAAAAGTTAGATTGTACCGACTAATATAAATTACATTTACGAGTAATTCTGCTATTTCGAAGTCCCAGAACTTTGGTTAATGTGTACTAGTTACGCGTGTGGTTAATGTGTATGTTAGTTAAATTAGTCAGCGACATTGTTACACTGCAACAATTTCGCTGACTAATTTAGCTTTGAAAAAACAGTTATGAAATTGTTGATTTAATTTATATATTATTTCATCACTTACTATATTTATTTATACAATTTTATGTTGATGATATTTTTTATGTTAGAACAATGTTTGCCATTCAAGATAACCGTGAAGTCAAATCAACCAGTAAATAATGTAATACTTTAAAGCAACTCCCTACAAATGAAGAAAGTAATCTTTGCCATCCCCTGAGGCAGCCTAATAACTTCCTACGCAGTATGAATGAAAGCACTTTTAACAGAGATAGAAACTTTCGCCATTTTGCAGGTGCATCGTACAATGTTGTATTGGATTGAAAGGCCTTTGTACAATCAGTGTCGGTCCTTTCACCAATAGACCCACCTCCTTGTCACCTTTGCACAATAGCTACCTACCTTATTCATAGAATCACTATACGTTCCCTTGACATTGACAGTGTAACAGAGATACACTCAGTAACAAAAGTCAATGATGACGTTTATATTTATATTTCTTTTGTAAGGAAAAAGTCAACTATCAGAACGGAGTTCGAATCCCTGTCAGCCCCAAAACGCAGATACTCTTGCGCTAAGTCAGCTAAAAAATCAGTCATACATTGAGTTTTACGTTGAACAAACGATATTTAAATACCTCTATATACATATAATTTCTTTGTTTAAACAATTCCTGTGAATTCCGGTAGATAGCTTAATACACATATTTGAGAAAAGCTACGAGTATATGCGAGAATTTCAACGTAGTGATGATGGGTCTTGTTATAAAGTGTCAAACTATCCCGTAATAGCCTCGCGTAAGGCTTTCACGGGTTCCAGTTTAGTCTTGTCTTGAAAGTTGACTTTATCCCACTTAAAATTATTAGAGAAAGTTATTATAGTCAAAGCTTAAAATAAAACCATTAAGTACCTCAGAGGACATAGTGCAGGAAGATTTTAACATCACAATGGCTTGAAAATAATTAATTGTGTGATAAACGACTTTCGTCGCTGACTGTACCAATATGAATGTCATCCATTTTATAGCTGTTTGATATCTCGCTGCAACAAAGTACGACTTCAAAAATGAGGAGGTTCCTAACCCCTATATTTTTATTTATACAGGGCAATTTAAAAAGTAATTCTAAACCTCTCTTATTTTGTATGTATTATATTTCTTTGAATGCGAAAAAAACATAAAGGCATTCAATTACTTTATTTATATTACTTTATCTAATATAATATATTAAATGACTACCATCTGTTTATACTTATTACAATACAAAACTCAGTTCACCATAAAAATGCGAGATTAAATATTTACAGTCATTAGTTTCATTTGGCGCTACACATTGTGATGTCAGCTTTAACAAAAAAAAAAATATAAAAAGAAATTATGAATTTTCCGGTAGAAAATTCCAATGATTTTCGAGTCATTATGATGGTCTGAATGCACAATTTCAATATTCGGTACGGTGTTTGTTACACTTTGTACCAATATGGGTACTATTTTTTTGCTCGCAAGTGTACATGCGCAAACTTTCCCCCACTACGTCACCCAATGTTCAAGTTGTTTGCCGGCAATTATACCTACGCATGTGTTATATTTTGAACAGCACTTCAATCAATTGATCTTAATTGATCTAAATGTGGAGCGCTTATTTTTAATCTGTCGAGGTTAACAGCCGGCTTTATTATGTCAAATATAACCACAATTGTTACACTTATTTCCATAGGAAATTATGACGACTGCTTGATATACGTACGTATCACTACATATTATAAAACAAAGTCCCACGCCGCGTCTGACTGTCTGTTCGCGATAAACTGAAAAACTACTGAACGGATTTTTATGCGGTTTTCACTAATAGGCAAAGTGATTCATGAGGAAGGTTTAGGTGTATAATTTGTACCCGTGCAAAGGGCGGGTTGCTAGTATATGCATAAGTATATAGTGACAGATAACTGTAATTAATTACTAGCTTTAAAACATGATTTGAACACAATCTTTATAATTTATCACAACGTCAAATTAAAGACTGGCCTGATGATCTAGTGGTTAGTGGTCCTGATTACTGAGTCAGAGGTCGTCAGAGGCGGTTGATGCCCACCCAAGACAAATAATTGTGTGCTGAGCATGATCATTATTTTGTTCTGTGTCTGGGTGTACTTTAGCTAAAACTAGCAACCCGCCCCGGCTTCGCACGGGTAGCAGAAACATCTTCAACAATCATCAACACATTTCAATCAGTTTACACAAAATCTTAACAAATTATACACCTAAACCTTCCTCATGAATCACTCTGGCTATTAGTGAAAACCGCATGAAAATTCGTTCAGTAGTTTTTCAGTTTATCGCGAACAGACAGACTGATGCAGCGGGGGACTTTGTTTTCTAATACCTATGTAATGATATGTTAGTATGTATTTAGAAATATATAAGTATATTTATCAGCAGTCTGGTTACCATAGTACAGGCATTGCCTAGTTTGGGATCAGACGGCCGTGTGTGAGATGTGTCAAGTTATTATAAAAAAGGATCTATCAAATACACCTTATATGCACAGTCTTCTACAAAAATCGCGTCAAATAGTGGCAGTCTATAGTTCAGCATTACGTGCATAGATCTAATATGCCACCGTAATAATACACCAGACTATACAATGAATGAATGTCCCTGAATATGTTGTAATAGTTTGATACAAAAACTGAAATGTATATAGTGTTTGTAGTTTATTACTCACTACAACGGAGCGTATTTAAGTCGTGGGAGGTATTCCAAAAAGTCACAAGGTGCCAGATCGGGACGGTAAGCAGGATGACTCACTAGCTCCACACCTTCGATAGACAAATATTCGATAGTCCGTCTGGCGGAGTGATCTGGAGCGTTGTCGTGGTGGAGGAGGATCCTGCTTCTTGGGCGCTACTGTCTAACATTTTCCAAGACCACTGGTAGACAATGACTGACATACCAATCTGCATTAACAGTAACCTTTTGTCTTCTAGAATGATAGTTTTTTACTTCTTCTTACTCTTCTTCTTAAGTTTGTCGGCAAATCTTCGAATAGAAACATCCATTTCGCAGATTGTCTTTTGGTTTCGGTTTCGTAACAATATATCAGCTTTCATCACCTGTGACGATGTCATATACAGCCTGCATTCGAGTCACCTTCGTCATACTTTTCAAGCATTGAGCGGCACCAATACAAAGGTCGCCGCGTCGGCGTTTTTGATCTTCCGTCAAATTATCTACCACAAAGTACGTATTTACTTACGCATGGAATGAAACATTCTTTGTTTTAATAGTAGCTGTTTAATTCGAGCATCCTCTGTATGTATACACATGAAGGCAAGTTTGCCTCGGCAGATTTAAGTTTTGGGTATACGTATATGTCTAGCCACGACAATTACCTTACCTTTATGTTGCCAATAAAGAATGCGAGTAACGCATCTATGTCTATAAAAACATTTTAGGGATTCATCAATTACATCTAGCCTACATATGCGATGCCTCTTCCATAATATGCCAGACTTTTATTGCCGAATACTTTGTTACTCTAACAACAACTACATTAGGACTGATTATTACATTCGGTTAATAGCATTGCTTAATAGTAGTCGGAAGTAACAGTGTCACATTATCAAAGAAGCTTTGGCCCGAAGATGCTCCATTCTAGGAATTAACGGTGCCGCCTGTAATCATCGCTTAGGAATGTCGCAAACAACAGACGCTTATTCATTCTATCTTCATTTACATTGTCAATGCATCTTTCATAAGCTAAGCTGCCTTTGTAACTCAAAAGCTTGTTATAATTTCATGTAAAACAAGAGAATATAGTAAGAAATCGGGAATTAATTGCGTTAATGTTTATAAAACATGATACCTTGTTCCTGAACTGATGTGATCTCATCGACGCCTCATTGAGTTGCAAGTTTCGTTAACGTTTGTAAACTTTAAACTTCAATCGGTTATGTTTGAGTCGTGAGTATAAGACGTGTACGTTAAGTCGGTGTTTGTCTAGAGTCTAGAGCAAAAAGCATTGTATCAAAAACGGACACCAACAAAAAACGGTTTATTTTCGTTGAGCTTAGCGAGAAGGCCACCAGCTAGAAACACATGGCAGATACGGTCAAAACTCAAAGGTTAGAATCGACGAACAGTTCCATTTATGTTCCTATAACAAATACATCGTTTCTTTGAATGAGATTTTCTTCACTGGTAAATGTTTTAACAGTTTTTTTTTAACTTTTAGTGGTAATACTGGCACACAAATACCGTCTTTGAATTTATTTCGGAGAAAGTCTGAAGTAATCCCTAATTTGAGGATGGCAACATTGAGCAGGATGATAATGGATTAAAAAATTACAAACAACGGTATATACGTAGTAATTTGATCTATGCATATATGACATATAATTTCATTTGTTAAAGTACCAAGATCTTGTATCAAATTACTGGCGGTATGTTTACATTAGGTCGAAACGTTGCACCGTATGCAAGAGTTAACATTCCTTTGCGATGAACGTTATAGTTCTAGGAACGGCTTCATATAAACATTTTTATGTACTTTGAGATGATAACGTACTTTAATGAACTAATGATTGGCTTAGACTAGAATGAGAAAAAAGCGTAAAATTTTCAGGAGTTTTATAATCAATTTGTGGTTGTATGTAACATGCTTTGGCAAGTTCTAGAAGTAGCGAATCAAATCTAAAAAAAACTAAAATATGTACTTACATAGGTTACAAATTACCATTTATAGTTTACCTGTATTTGAGGAATGAACACGACACTAAAAATTCACGAGGACTCTTTTTAATTTCATTAATACCCCATAGTCTGATTATAGTGGTGTAAAACTGTAAGCTTTTACAATAGAAATACCATGTGGTACAGAATATCAAACATTGAATTAATAATTAAGATACCAAATCTTAATTACTAATTTAAAAGATCTCTGATGAGAGAGTGTAATGAGAGCATCTACCTACCTACTAAGTTTAGAGAGAATGTATGATCAAACTAATATAACCAAAACATATCATTATAATTTATAGAGGTACATAAATCAGTAATGTTCTGAGAATACCCCCTTAACTATTTATGTTTTAGAAAATTTAAATAGTTTTTAATCTCGGCTTAATAAAAACCGTGATTAAAATGGAAGAGCAAAATCAACTATCTAACTATTACTACTAACTACTAATCTAAGCCAACTAGAGCCGGACATGTTTGCATATTAGATGCAAAAGTTTCCTGTGTTTTCAAGAAAAATAAGAAAAATAGGAGCTAACTGAACCGTTCTGAATAACGCACGCTCAAATAATCCTTACTTCCTTACTAATATTATAAATGCGAAAGTAACTCTGTCTGTCTGTCGCCCTTTCACGTCAAAACGACGAAACTGATTTAAATGAAATTTGGTACACTGATAGTCTAGAGCCTGAGAAAGGACATAGGCTACTTTTTAATGCGAAAAAAGGGGTGTAAGGTATTGACAGGTGGGGATGAAAAGTTGTATGGAAGTATCGTCATATTTAGAGCTAGAAAGAAGCTTAAAAATTATTAGGCTGTTGATTCGATATAAATACACCCGGACGCGATTCCACGCGGACGAAGTCGCGGGCACAGCTAGTTATGAATAAATCATTAAAGTGAAGGAATTCCAAGGAAGTTTTTTTTTATATCCTTTTCTACAAAACCTATTTAGTTATGTTCTTCGTTTTTCATGCAAAAGTTTTAATCTGGCACTAAACTGGGACCGAATCTGCAAGCTTATTTCCAATTAACTGATTCTATTTTTATTTTATTACTGATTCACCTTGCTTATTATTCAAACAATATAAAATCAAAAATACAATCATCTGAAATTGTTTGACTATTATGACTGTGAGCGTCGTCACGTCAGAGTATTAATTCGGTCCTTACTGGTGACATAAATAGTTCGTGTACCAATTTATTTATAATAAAAAAAAACAATACGTTGCTATGAAAACTTCAATTTAACCGCAGTTTTATTAAACGCTTGTGTAGAATTCAAATGTATGAATTAACACTAATTCCATTTAAAATTCTGATTTCGAATGTGTAAGTTAGGTTGTAAACTTAGGTCTAAACGAGGCCTTTTTTTAAGTGTGGAAACTCCACGGGTCGTCACTTCGGAACTAAGCGGTAGGGTGTTCCGAAACAGGTATACACGAAGCCTGCAAATGAAAAAGGCTGAGGTACTTTAGCTTTAAAAGAATACAGCAACGTTAGCCATTGATGTACTCGTAGAATAACATTTAGAAAAGTTTCTTGTGAAAAAGATACTATTATATAGAACGTAGGCGAAGGGATTTAAGAATATCCCACAATGAGCTCCATAAAATACTTGTACTATGTTCACGAATTAGTGAGAAAGCAGAGGTTAAGTTGTGGCCTGAAGAAAATCACTGTGTCCATTTACGCCAATTTATTGAGCTCCATAAATAAGGGTCAGCCAGAGGTCCACTATATCAATTAATGTTAATTTTGAGATTGCTCTCGGATTTGAGACAAGGGCAGCGGTTAGCTCAACACCGTGGGTCGTTTGTTCCTTGAGTTATTATGTCGTTGTTATCTATTATAGTTGCTTAATATCTTTAATTGTAACTATGAATTTCAAAAAATATGATGGAAACCTGTAAGTAAACTTTTACTCTCAGATATCGGCTGTATTTGAAACAGATACACAAATTCTAGCTCTAATTGAAACATCAGGTTATCTGCCTCTCACTTTTCTATATATACAATTAAGTTTTTTTTTTATGGTATAGGGGGCAAACGAGCAGACGACCTGATGGTGAATGACTACCGCCGCCCATGGGCACCTGCAACTCGAGAGTCACAAGTGCGTTGCCGCCCTTTAAGGTGGGAGTAGGAGAGGAGGGGGAGGGGGAGAAGACTGGGAAGAGGGGGGAGAGGAAAAGGACGGGAATAAGGGAAAGGGAAGGGTTAGGGCCTCCAGTAACCTCACTCACGCGGCGAAATGCAATGCAAGCATTGCTTCACGGCCGGTTTTCTGTGAGGCCGTGGTAACGAGCGGAGTCGAGCCGGCCCATACGTGACGAAGCATGGCTCTCCCACATAAAGTTGGCAGATAAGTGTTTATTTGCTGTAAAATCTTATTACTATGAAATATAATCCCAAGTAACGCTTTATATATGAAATTAAAGGTAAATAGAATAGAGATTAAAGACAGTTTCTTCAAATATAAATTAGTACTTACATTCATACAGTACGAACATCTATGGCATTCGTTACGGGTAGTTGGAGCCCCCAAAAGTCCGACAACCTGGTCTAACTACAGAACTTTGATATCGCCAAGTATTTGGGTTGTGGAGGTCAGATGGCAGTCGCTTTACGTAAAATATAAAAGTTCGTCCGTTTCGTAGTTAGACTGAAAGCCGACCCCAACTTAGTTGGGAAAAGGGTCGGAGGATGATTATGATGATTATTCATGATTATTCCTGAACTATTAAAAAAACGTTGAAGTAAAATGCTTTAACTAAAAAAAAATGCAACAAGAAAAATATTTCACACATAGTGTCTAAGCGAATTTAGGAGAAGGAAGTGTACAGAGGCTTTAATAAAGGTTAAAACTCGATTTTAACACATCACTCAGTAGTTCAGTACTCGTTTTGCAGGAACTAGTTTGCCATTTGGACACTTTTTGAGAATATGGTTTGAAAGTAGGGATTTCGTAGAAAGAACGTAGCTTGTTGCTCATGTTATAAAAGTTAATTCATCAATGAATGATTTCGACTAACATCTAAAGATTCAAAGTGTAGAATGCACTGCATCTTGTTTTTTTGTGACACTGCTCACTAACAAGGAATACTTCAGCAATATAGTTTAAGTGCAATCTTTTTAGAGGGGTGGAGGTGATTCGCCGGTCGAAAAATTGCCGATCCAGCAAAAATCGACTCTGCTGTCACCCATACTGTTATGAATGTAAACCATACTTGACATGTTCCAACTTTGATTCTAAAGTTGGATCGTGAGTTTCGTTGTCGTAGCAGCATAATCGATTGCTATTGTAAGTGATAATTGTTTTTAATCCATGATATATTTTGTGCCATAAAACTTTAAAAAAACATTTTAAAGCAAACACAACGAAGTGTGTGTGTGGATGGTTGAGCTCTGCAAGAGCGCGATTCCTAAGATTGTGATTGATTTGAAGGAACAGTGGACTGTTTTTGTAGCGTTATAAATATTTATGTCAATATGAATCAAAATCGAACTGATAGTCTTTCAGGTATATAAAAACTTTATTTGCATAGCTTATTCATTTCCACTTTCAATGTTGGAGGCACTCTCTTGAATAAGTATTTTTTATGAATTTAGATTCCGTACAGAGACTTCTGTACTTAAATAATTCTTACCAATTAATAACCAAAGAGCGCTGTGTACCTACCTGCCTACCTACTTCAATATCAAAACGTTATCTGTAAAAGGTCCTAATTAAAAACGTGTGTCGATTCTAATAGTCCCAATTGTTTTATTCCCCTGGGTTAAAATAAATCGTGCTCCAAGTGTCATAATAATCGGGTTATGTGTGGTAAATTGATTCACCTGCGGAATAGGCAAGAGATTTGTTGTACTGTTTTGGCTTGCTAGTATTTTAATGGACTGGAAATATAAGCTTATACGAAGAGTAGAAGAATAGGTAACGGTTCGACAGAAGAATGGAAAGTGGTAAGAAAACGAAGTAATAATGTGAGTTGTTTTTTAACTGATTAATATATATTGATGCAAACTCCGAAGGGCTTTTGCCTGTAACATTATTATATTGTTCCCTTTCATCGAATTTCGAATCATATTTCTTGTATGTTGTATTAGAATGTGTTCAATACGACATGTGTCCATTTTGTTGTACACATAACAGAAACATTACTTTACCCACGATGAATTTATTTATAATCAACTTGAAAAAAACTTTACTAATAAAAATTGCCTAATTAAGAATAACTTGGCAAATTTTTTTTAATGTTATTATATTAAGCAATATCTCCGGCGTCAGGAACCGATTTTTATTATTAATTTTTTTGGATGTCTCACATATTTAGGGTAGTTAAAAAACATTCCTAGCCTCAAGAGTGACAAACCTATATTCTAAATTTCAATATAGGAATATAGTTTTATAAATGGGTGCATTGAAGTTGACTTAACTATTTCTTAGACCAATTATCTTACTAACTCAAACTTTTTGTAAAGTAGTCATACTATGATAAACTGAACTGAATAAACTTCTAATCTAAGCT
The DNA here is from genome assembly GCA_963859945.1 of Euplagia quadripunctaria. Taxonomy (NCBI): domain Eukaryota; kingdom Metazoa; phylum Arthropoda; class Insecta; order Lepidoptera; family Erebidae; genus Euplagia; species Euplagia quadripunctaria. Next base: position 6,108,482 of record OY982574.1, read on the forward strand.
TTGTTATCGTTACAGGTATGTGATCCAAATCACTTAAAGGTTTGCTATGGCGCCAGGGAACAATAGATGAAACCAGAAGTGAGTACGACGACCTGTTGTTATGCTATTGGTTTATCAACAACATTGTTCTCTGCATTCCTGTCCCATTATTATCTCAGAAGTCCGAAAGAGATAGTGACAAAGTGCAATATGAGTAAGCCATACAGGCATTTTGTTTACATTCACTCCTTATTAATCCTTGCTTTAATAAATGAACGAAAAATATCTTAATTAAGTCACAAAGTAAAACTTACGAACGGGAAAGGTTTTGCTTCTTTTATACAGACTTTTAAAGTTTTGGTTGTCAATAACTACTACAGAGTACACGATAGTGAAATGTGAATAATAAAAAAATAGATAATACAATAATTAAACTGCTGAAAATTATTTATATGTCGAATAATTTCTTATATAATTATTATTAAATAGAATATTTACTGTCACGGTAATTAATCCATTTAATGAGGAAGGTTATGAGTTGTATAACATCACTCTACTGATAACGTTATTTCAGAGTTTTGTTTTTAATACAACCTTCCGTGAAAGCGCTCAGGCACAGATTACTAAGTAGTTGGATCAGGTGCACTTGTGACGGCCCTACTGGCCACTTGTGAATTCGACGGAACGCCCTAAGGGTATAATTATGTATTTATTTGAATTAACACGATCACGAAAAGGTACTACAAACCTGCAAATTGTTTGTTGCCAGTGCAACCTGGTCGGAACGTCAGGCAATTCAGAGGGATGTAATACCTTATCGTGATCGCGTTAATTCCCGTAAATACATAATTATATGATGGAGCGCGAAAGTTTAAAAGTTAGCCCAAACGGTAGGTATATAAAACGCGACCGTGAGCGAGTGATGTAGCCCTGGATCGGTGTAGAAGCACAAAAAGATATAGCCCCAATCGCGAGTTATATAATTTTAAGCTAATCGTTTCTTTTTATCTTAAATTCACTCAGTATGTTGTTATGTCCAAAATGTCTTCTGAGTAACGAAGTAGGTAACACATTTGTTTTTAAGATAGCTATCGTGGGAATGTCTGCGCATTGTTAAATAACTTATATAATCGTTATTACTTAGTCTTTGTTTTGGAGTTTAACGTTTTACTAGTGATATGGCTCATGGTTAAATTCCACACAGCATATTAACAAAACTATTAGTTGTAAAAACCAACTTCCTAGTTAAATAAATAAGTATTGTTTTAGTAAACCGAATAAAACATGCTTTAATGGCGAATCAGCGAATAAGATCAGCTGGAATGATCTAATGAAGCTCCATCATCACATCATTGGAGCTGATCTGATGATGGAGCCCGGTTATAGATTGTCATCATTATAGTATTGACATTCAAACTACGTAACCATACGAACTTAGCCAAATCCGTCATCCAAATTATAGCATTGCCATCCAGACTACATAACCATACAAAGACATTTCATTTCTGGTAGTAGTACTACAAGTTAAAACTGCATAAATCCAGAGGTGGGAGAGGCTGGTAATCTGTCATACAGGCCTGTCCTAGTACAGATACCAGTCTCTCACATAGAAGCATAACAATGTGTCTAAAGTAAGTTTGTTTTGTAGTGCCTAATGTATTGCTGTACTGTGTGAGAGAAACAATAAATTATTATTTTTATTTGCGATACGACAATCAGAAGTAGCTTAAAATTTACTTCCAGGAATTGTTTATATAGTTGGTTAGTTACAAGTGAAACTACTAAAATCATGTTAAAAGACGTGTTATGTATTAACAATTAAGATAAAAAGAAAATATATTAAAGTTTAAAGTGCTAAACAAGCTACTACTGTCTGTTTAATGGTAAGCTGTGGTTTAAGTTCTGGATTATTTCAACACCCCTGCTGTTGCGCATTGCTTATAATCTATATATATAAAAATGAATCCCTATTTACCTTGGTCACGGCATCACGCGTGAACGGCTAAACCGATTTAGCTAATTCTTTTTTTTTGTGTTTGTTATTGACAGGAGAAGGTTCTTATGAAAGAAATAATTCGAAAATGTAAGAAAACTTAACGACCATATTAACTTTTCTAATGTAACCTTTGCGCTTTTGACATATTCGTGTTCAATATTCATAGTTAAGACAGGACAACGTCTGTCCGGTCAGCTAGTACGAGTATAAAAACAACCAAAACCAAGCACAAATGGTCCGGTAGTTTGAGGAATAGGCCCTTACCACTGCGATGCTTACTAATGACCACTGCGTAATGGGACCACCTCGGTATGCACTCGTAACTTAATCGAATGCAGTTTCCACAATTTAAATCTGTCAAGTCGCTGTTGAGAAGTCGGTGAACATAGGAAAAAAAAACCATTCGCGACAAACATTGAATCCCTCTTTGTAAAATTACGAATCTTCAAAGATTCTTGATTCAGTTCTGATAAATGATCACGACGATCCATTCATCATAATTTTCTTATGTCACCTCGTATGACGCCCATGGGAAATTTTGCGTTTTACTCAAATTTAAATTACAAGTTATAAATATGTACATGTTCTGCATAGGTTTCCATTTTACATGTTATACACGTGTTTTGTTACGTACCCTATTTTATTTATTCATTCATCCAAACTATATTACATATGCATACATCTCCCAACTAGCAAAAAGTGGTCTTATAAAAGTAACAAATGCGCTTTTGTGGAAAGCTATTGCATTGTACGTTAGTATTGTAATGGTTACGTAGTGCGTTACATGTCCCGATTTAGGCACAAATCTCTAGTCTTAGTTTGATCCTCTATGAGCTTTGTAACATGCTAAATTAGTCTTAATTTTATCTTGTAACCGCACTACTTTGTGCTTCAGATCCTAAAATTTTCCAATATGAGATAAAAATTATGCCAAAAGTCAGTTACATTGCGATTGAAAAAATTTACATTAACGACGAGTATAACCGCTGGCAAAAGCTAGCTTTTAATATTCTCGTACTCATGCTATGTGTATTTGTACTTTATGACAAAGATGTCCAAGAAACGTTCCCAATACTGCCACCCAAAGAGATCGATGACGTGTCTATTGTACTAGGCAGTGACAGTGATACAGGTAACCTATTTTGTGTCGAACAAAGTATAGGTAGGTTCCTGTCATACTTTATTGATGACGAAAATATGCAATATATTTTACCCTTTTTTGTTGACGAGGGATAAATTGTTATAAGGTAAACCAACAAGTCATCTACATAACTTCTTAACTACGGATAACATAAAACCATATCAAATGTCGATACTTAATACCTTTTGTTCATCCAACGGTCGATCGTGGTCACGGGTAGACTTTTAATAGCTTCAAACAAGTCATGGCAGTTCAAAAACATCCATTGTCTGTATTTTTAAAGAGCTAATATAGAAACAGAATCCTTTTCACGAATTTATAATCCTTACTTATTACTTACTATTAATATTATACATGCGAAAGTAACTCTGTCTGTCTGTCGCCCTTTCACGTCAAAACTACTTAACCAATTTAAATGAAATTTGGTACACAAATAGTCTAGAGCCTGAGAAAGGACATAGGCTACTTTTTAATGCGAAAAAAGGGGTGTAAGGGGTTGAAAAGTGGGGATGAAAAGTTGTATGGAAGTATCGTCATATTTAGAGCTAGAAACTTGAAACTTATTTTTTAGGCTGTTGATTCGATATAAATACACTATTCCACGCGGACGAAGCCGCGGGCACAGCTAGTAAAATATATATTATAAATAATGTATATATATTTACGTATTATATGTAATGGGATCATTATTATACTTATTACATGTCTTTTTAGTAAGACAACTCCCGCATTAGGAATTACTCCTCGCGGGGAACTTTACAAACATAGAAATAACGGACACAAAGAACACCCAGACTCGGGTGGGAATCGAACCCACGACCTCTGGCTTAGCAGTCAGGGTCACTAACCACTAGACCAACAGGCCAGTCCATATGTATATGTGTATGTGTTATATTAGCATGTAGAAAATATAGTACTGTGGGTAAACTTATTGTCCATCTACCTTGTGTTGTCTCTGCATCGCCCAAAGGTCGACTGGGAGATGAATGCCACCTCTGACACATTCATTATGCATAAAGTATAAATAAATAAATTAAAAAAAACAGAGCACAAAATAACTAGTACAGCATAACTCATTTATTAAACGAAAACCAATGTAATTTGAACATAATCTATAATTTTGTAGCTTATTAAATTTCTTGGTCACCCTTTGTGTAAAAAGTTAAATTTTGTTGCAATGAGTGAGCAATAAAGACGTCATAACTCTTACACGTGAACAAACTTACTATATTGGGATATTTATATTAGTTACAATATAAACAACTCCTAACCGATACTGTTGTTCGCGTGGACATAACATCCGGTTCCTGGCTGAGTCGCTATGTGGCTAGCTTATCACTACATAGTGGTCCTTCGAACACAATGTGTGGTATCCCTGAATAAAGCATCCTGTATGTACTCGTATATGGAACATATACTCACATTCTCTATGTATACAGGCTGTAGTGAAAGTTTCCGATAGGCGAGTTTCCGATACGGGCTTCTCGTAAAAATAAAACGGACGGGTTAGATGTAGGGACAAAACTGAAAGAGCTTCGGTTACCATTTTTTATTGAACTCTTAGTTTTTTGAGGTTGGGAATATGGTTATAGGATTATTGCGTTATTTTTCTTAACTTTAAAGGGTTTTAGGTTATTTTTAAACAAAAACATAATATACTGGTTAAGCCAGATGTTGCTCAATATTATTTTAAACAGTCATCTTTAAAGCTTTTCGACTGTATGAGTACAAGCAAATTTTTAAAATTAACCTTTTAAATTAATTACTGTAATTTTTTTTTTAATTACTTTGTTCTTAAATTGTTTAATCCTTATCTGAATATAAATCCATTTTCGACTTAATCATCATACCAAATCTGAGTATAAAAATCACCCAGGTGGCTTGATGTAGAGGGTTAAAGAAGAGACCGCGCTAAATTCTCGTGTGCGCGTATTAGTAAACAAAAATTACCAATTTCAATAAAAATTTGGCTACAACTTGCTCTTGTTATCTAGTGGATTTTGGTGGGCGTGGGCAAACCGAATAGAAAAGTAAAAAAGAGTTCCACTATCCACCTCCTGGCTTCATCAGACCATCGTTACCAAGTCCAAAACTGTTCCGGTCATCAAAACGAATCACATGAGCCCAAACTGAAGGGATTGGCTAGTAGCCACTGCAGTGTTTCGCTATCCACCTCCTGGCCCCAGCATAAGATCAGCTTCAAGATGCCAAATTATAGTATTGTCATTTGAACTACATACGAGTATATTTACATATATATATATATATATATATATATATATATATATACATACGATGTTTGATTAAGGTACGACAATTAGGAGTAGATTAAAATTTACTTCTAAGATTTGTTTACATTGTAAAGCTCATCACACACTATACCGTCACGGTAACGGCACAACTCTACCCCAGTAATTATGTTGTCATTCAAATCTGAACGAATCTGCTTTAAAACGTGGTCGTATAATACATGGCAAAATGAAAAAACCAACGGCGGGAAGTAAGCGCGCTTGCTGCAACCATACAACTCGACTCGCAGTCGGCGCGCTGTAAGCTCGCGGTCAGCTCGCTTACAGCGCGCGGTTCGCGTGCTTACAGCGCGCCGACTGTGAGCCGAAAGCGAAAAAACTTCGCGTCATATCGTACATGAAGACGATGAAATGAGCTTGCAACCCACCGGCGACGCGTGTTAAAGCACGCTGCCAGCTAGCGGTAGCCTCAATTTCAGGCGGTGCCGCCGCCCGTGCTGTATGTAGCTGTGCCGTTGCAGTGCCGTTATAGTGTGTGATGACCTTTAGTCAGTTAGTTACAAGTGCAGCTTTACATATAAAAGCGTGTTGAAAACCGTTTCTCGTAATAAAAGGTCTAATGTCGGCTGCGTCGTGTGGTTTTTAGTCAGTTCGACTCCGACATAATCACTTTATATACACTTCATAGTATGTCGCTGACTGTCGCTGACTTTAAGACTCTTCTCGGTTAAGTATTCTCGCGTTTCATAAGCACGATCGGTTCAAAGAAAGTGAAACGGTCGCAATAATTCTCATGAGTGTTAAGTAAATCTTTCACAATTTCTTTGCGCTATTACCTACTGATATCACATTACACCATTGCCCTACATCAGAGACAATAATAATAATAGTTAATTGATCCAAGAGTGTTACAACAATGAAACATAGTAGACTAGACATGGTTAGTGTTTACAGTATTATACGCTAAAGTGCTAAAAACTTACATAATATCAAATAGTACGATCTTAAGAGACAGGTTTCGGCTGTTATGACGAGTTATGTGTGTGTGTGCGTGCGTGCGTGTGCGTGTGCGTGTGTGTGTGTATGTACGTTTGTGCGTGTGTATATAAATATTGTCAGTTTAAGAACTGTAGAAGTGATTCAGTAGCAGAGTAATCTTTAAGTAATAACCACTCAGTTTCGTCGTCGTCGTCGTAGTCGTTGTTCGATTTTAAATCTATTTAGTTGTACGATGTTTAACTCTTTGTTAATATAACTGTATAGGCAAGGGCTTAACGTGTAAAATTGATGCTCGGAAAAGGAGGTTTTGTGACGAACAGAAGGTTACACAGGTAACAATAACATACATACTACGCACGTATCAAATAATTTGCCTGTTTTTTAAAGATATACGGTTTTACTCACGTTTGTATTTCGGGAATGCGCGACTAGTTTTAGTCTAGTTAGTTTCACTCCTTGAAAAAGGGCCCCCATCGGGTTCGAAACAAATAAAATAATTTGCCTCTGGTTATTACCCAGTTGGGCCGGGACTTACTGTAAGTTACTTATTATAACGTTTAACCATTCCAACCCTCAGTGCTGTTGCAGCATGGTATTATAGTGTCACTTAATTTGGTGTCTTATTCTTAAAACGATCATTCCTATTCTTTTTCATTGTAATTGTATATTGACGTTGCTACAGGCATAAGAGTTAGCGATGTGCAAGCAAAATTATGTTCCCTCGGCTATAAATATTCGCACGTATTTCAATTATCATCACCATTCACCATGTGATCATTTCGTGTTGACGTAGAATAGAATAGAATAGAATATTCTTTATTGCACACCATATTACATTAAATTACAATAAAAATATTAAAATATTAATGTTAATGTTATGTACAGTGGGCGGTCTTGTCGCTTAAAAGCGATTTCGACGTATTTGATTTGATTCATCTTTTTAGCTCAGTATTTACACAGTACATACGTCTTTTTAATTATTTCTAATGTCATGGGTGAAAATGGTTATAATCGTTCACCTTAATTTATCGATGTCGCAGATTTGTTACAAGGTACGAGAAAGTACCTCTAAATGGATGATTGCACATCACTGCCCGTGACTCAATGGCTTATCGGCTTGTAGTATGCCGCGCGTATTGTATGTAAATTATTACGATACATTAGAATTCGCGACAGATTTCACTGTAATGAGTCTATAATATCCGAATTGTTTTGTTTTAAATACAGGCTGTTATTATTTTGACAGTTACTTTTTAATACTTAATAGTGCTTGGTCTTTTTATTTCATTTCGTAGGTAATGTAAGATTTTTCAGCAACATAGAGTTGCCAGTTAAGACTGAGAAAGTAAAATCAGTAAAACATCGGCATTGCAAGCCGCAGCAGGAGCGCCCGAAAATAGTAATATTATTTAATACAGGTCTTACAAAGACCTGCCAGTTAGTAGTAGGTTTTTTAACCAGAAGAAATACACAATGAGTATGCTACAACTTTTTTACTGTTTTCTACCATTCATCTACAATTACGATAGGAATTACTTGAAGTAGAGCACTAAAGATTTCCGCTGGAATTACAGTGCATAGATTCGTGGATAAGGAGTTTATCATTTCAGACAATCAGTGCAAAAATCGTCTTCTCCTAGAAGCAAAGAGCTATTCCCGCCAGGTCAGCATTGTTCAGTTGTTCTGAGTCATCAGAGATAAAAATATTCTCTACATCAATACATATTTCAGTCGTAGAGGTCAAATTTTATTGATGTTATAATTATTTATACATAAAACTTAAAGTAAATATCACTTGTTTACAACACTTTAAAAATATTTGCACCGACTTCAAAAAGCAATAACAAAGGACACTGAAAAGTGAAAAATAATCGACAACAAACTTAATTGAAAAGACTACAAGTAGGTACATGTGACATGTGTTTAATATAATAGGTAGCATTAGAAAGGCTCTAGGAATAAAGTCGGTCGCAATAAGTAATACTTAGGGATATAAACAGTTCAATTAAGAACTTAAGTAATATAATTCTAATGAACTCTCTGAATGCTTTTTTACTTTACTAAAGAACAACCAATACATTTACTATTTACTTATGCGCAATAGTCAAATTATTATCGTTCTGTGTCTGGGTGTAATTTATCTATAATATGTATATATTTAGAAATATATATTAAGTATGTTTATCAGCAGTCTGGTTTCCATATTACAGGCTCTACCTAGTTTGGGATCAGACGGCCGTGTTTGGTATGTGTCAGTTATTATTATTTAAATTATTTTATTAAAATTTATAAGTTAAAATTATAAACGACGTACCGAAGCATTTGAAGAAACATTTGAAATTCAATATCATTTGAGAGGTTTGTCAACGACGTCTGCCCGTTTGAAGCCCTCGCAGCCGTCGAGGAGGACCTAGCCTATCTATCAAGTTCCCCTGTATTTGGCTTGGCACCCACTTCAAACAGATACCTAGGAGAGCCTTTATAATGTTACCTATTATATTAAAAGTGTCACATGTATTTTAGTCTTTTCAATTAAGTTAGTATTCGGGGAATAGAGATATTAGTTACCTACTTTCAATAGGTACCCTTTAAACCTTAGGCGTCAGCTGTATGTTTGTGTTTGATGTAATGTTGACGATCGCATCGGTTAAGCTGTCAACGCTGTCAAAAGCCAAATTAGACTAAAGAAACCAACCAGGTTTCGAAAGTGAACGCACGGTGCGTTTTTGGTTTGATCGCTTTGGTTCTGGATCTCAATCACGTTAAAACGTTAAATTGGAAGCCACCGTGGAACCAGATTTATCTCAAAATGTCTGAACAATTATCATTTAACGCACCTAAAACGATACAAAGTCATTGAACAACCAGATTTTATCATTTTTTATTCAGTTCAAGATTTTTTTGGCAATTTTAACATCGCTAAAACATTAACCACCAATCAGTAACTAATATTTTTTGTTAAAATTCTATTTCTATATAACTAAAACGGTATTTGTTTTTATTATATGGACACATCCATGTAACAAAAACAAAAATATATAGAACCTGATCATACTTAAAAGCATTTCATCAACATTTTTTTTACCTTCAATCAGTCTACTTTCTCTGCACAACAGTATAAACAAACTGATAGCGTTCACTAGAACACAACAAGTTTGTTCATTGCCATGAACAAACGAGCATTGTGTTTCGATAACGCAATATCGAGTCGAGTCGCGCCCAAACCGTTCGTTTCCAAAAGCTAATAATGAGTTTTTAGTCGGAGGCATTCGGGGACGAATACTGAGAGCGTTATTATAGCACGCTGCCTTTTAGCGCCGGTTTTACTCTCATAGGCCTTGATTTTCTAAAAAATATATATCATAATTAAAACTCGTAATTAATCAAAAATTAAAATATTCTAAAGTTAAACTGACATCAGATCGGGTGAGGCGACTGAGTTGATAAGTAAAAATAAAAATGTGTTTATTTCCACCACAAACAACACAATGTTCAATGATTAATAAAAGTTGTAGTTTGGGGTGGACTGGGGCCTAAACTAGGACAAGACCTGTATTTCAGGACTCCAGAATTCACATAAGTGAATGATTATGTTTGGAAGTCCATATAAAGAAATCTCAACCGTACGAGGCGAAACTGTGCTGGTCGGGTGCCGGGTTGTTAAGTGAGTGACGTCCTTTAACAGCGATGGAGATGCTTTCCTAGTCCGTATAAGTGATCGCTACTCACCAGAGAATTCATTAGTATGTGACAAATTATACACAATACGTCACTATATTCACGGTCTTCTGCAGAAAATTAGATAGTACCCTATTCAATTGTTCAACAAACACTTAAAAAACCAAGTCTAAGGGTCTACCCTTTGATAATACCACATTCAGGATACAAACAACTCCTTCAACAGTAGACTAATCCGAACTTAGTAGTGCTGCCGCAGTGGCACTTAAAAAAGAAAAAAATATTAACTTTTGCCGCGGTTACAGGGCAACAAACAGACAACCTGAAGAGATTTTTATGTACGTGCAGCACAATCGACGGTTTAGAGGTCGTTAGAAAACTCTTGTCGCAATAATAACCCTAAGGTTTCGTCGGTGACGATAATGTTGATCGTTATCTATTCTTGTATTTGTCCTTATCGCGCTTCTATTTGTTTTATTCTTTTTTGCAGTATTTACGCAGCCTAAAAGTAACTCTGGACTTATTTAAATTCCCAAAATTTTAAGAAAGGCATAGATTTTTTTCTTCTCTTCCAAGAAACGACATTTTACGAATAGTCGTGAATATTCGTTATATTTCGCTGTTAGTATCGAAGAGCCGCTACATTAGAAAGTGTCATTTCTGTCACACGATCACTATCGAAATGTGGTGATGGTATTGTATGGACGCAATCAAAGTAGAACATACAGGTACTTATTTTAGAAAATGCTCAAGTATGCCAGTAAATGCGTTAAAGATAAACGTGGTAGATAAAAGAAGATATAAAAAAAAATACTTATCTTTAAAGAAAAAAAAAACACATTCAAAGTGAAATTTCATTATCACCATAAAATGTACGAGTTTTATTCATTTTTCTTTTAGCGTTGACTCGTAATCGATTTATCAAACCAATGTTTGAATTTAAAATGATCACAATTTAAAACTATTGGTACGGAAGGGTAAATTGCCCTGAAACAAGTGCGACAAGTGCGAAATACTAGTGAGAATTGAGTGGAAAAAGTGAAAATGGTAAATGTGACTTGTAAAACTATACAAGATTAGACATATAAAACTACACAACATCGGTAAGGGAATTAGTAGGCTATTTACTTCCCATTTCTATACATATCTATCATTTACCTTCGTTCACAACATCAGCGATTTAGAGGTGATGTTTGACTTCTTCTTCATCATTACTATTTATGATAAAAAGTAGCCTAAGACATTTACTTACTACAAAGGCTCCTTTTTTCAGTTCCAATCGTTTTCAATGTTCCAATTTACTTATTTTCCAAACATTTGTATCGATTCAGAGATTTTCATGCGGTTTATGAAAAACTCATCATATTGGTGAACTAACAGAGCTTTCAAGTTAACAGCGGTGTCAAAATTGCATTTTTGAATCTTATTTAGATTCTACAGTAAAATTTGATAGGTCTGTTAACTGATCCGAGGATGAAATCAAAGTGCTAGTGCTTATTCATGCTTTCAGAACATAACTTGTTAAGAGATATGATACGGATTAGTTACTTTTTACATTGATCAGCCTTTCAGAAACCGGTCGTGCCGCGTTAATGTAACGCACAGGCAGAGTTACTTGCACATTTTCTATTGTACTTGATAATTTATGTGTTTTTCACATTGTAGCTAAATCCCTCTGCAATCACTAGTGTGTAAAAACTGGAGATTCCCAAATGATATAGCACATTGTTCAACATCCACAAAGTTAGGTAACATTTTCTTTATAATAATAAAGGCCGAGGCGATTTATCATTATATTTTCTAAAGACATTGGCATACAGGCCACAGCTCGGGCTTAGCAAGGATGTAAAAATGATTTAGTGCCTATCGCTGTTATACTGGTTACATGAAAAGAAAGGCATTATTTTGCAATTTCATTCTTCCCATCTTGAATGTTGATCCAGAAAAGATATCAGATCCATGGACGATGTTCTGTGAAAAGGTTTCTAAGGTAAAGTTATTTAAATAGCTTTATATTGACCCCTGTCTTCGATCATATAGACCAGAGATGTTTGATCGGCGCTCAAAAAATGGCATCAAATAAACTGTGCTTAAATGCGCTGAACTGTCAGGCGCTTCGCGCCCGCGGTAGCGGTGTGGCCGAACGACGTTTTAGGTGTAGCCGAAAAATACTAAAACTATGATTTAGAAATGCAAAGAAGACATGAAATGTCGTACTTTCGATAATAATAATATTTATCATAGCTTTTATTTTTTAAAGTACAGTAACAAACGATAATTTTAAAAGTTAGTAATTTTTGTAAAACCTTATTGTCCTTTTCAACCTCGCGAGCGTGCGTGTGAAATATGTACCTACCACGGGCCAAAATTCTTCCCTGTATGGTAAATAATAAACTATAGACGCTTTACTTTTTACAACATATATTCATAGTATACTTCTTTTCTTCTACTGGAGATTATAGATACTTATAGTTTATACAGAGAAGAAGTGACGAATGCTAAAATTTTTTAACACTATTTGCTACAAAGTTAAAAAAAAATGCAAAAACGGGTACATACAGCTATGCGTGTCCAGTATATATTTTGACCTGTCATGGTACAAAAGTCTATACAATGACAGGTCAAGTAATATTGGCCAATGAAATAAACCATGGTCGAAATCCGACCACCACGCGATCTCTAGTACTATCAAATGAGTAAAATAAAAAGTGGTGCATAAAAGGAGATAGATATAAAGCAGAAGCATGTCACTTATCTGCATTAAATATGCTTCGAATATATTTGAGAGAAGTGTCGGCAAAACTCTATAAGGATAGGACTGACTAAGCGCGAGTGATAGCGTAATGGCATCCCAACGCACGGGTCAGATGCGTATTTGTCAACTAAGTTTATAAAAACATGTGTGTTTCTAAGCATTCATCTCCGCCGGGAACTTAAGTAATCGTAAACGAAATGGAAAAACTTCACTTAAACACCCATTGAGGACTTTTTAATAAGGTAAATTTGACATGTTTCATACACGTCAATCAAAATACCGCGTAACGTCCCATCAATCCGTCAGATAGATTGTGTTAAATGACATATTGTGTAATTATGTGTATAGTGTATTGATCTTTATCTACCTTATCTGTTTTTATGCAGTGTGCTAAATTAAAGAAATCTTCACATGATTTCGCTTAAATATGGAATTTGAGCACTACCGGTTACACAATAGACTGAAGAACTTATTTACCCGAAAATTTCGTAAGTACGTATGTCTACGTATACGAACATAGCAGTCCTTTGAAACTACTTGCAGTTTCAAGTAAGAAAACTACTACGTTTACTTCAAGTAATGTTTAGGAGAGTAATAGAGCACGGGAGGTAAGACAACCCTGTATTTGAAGTTTTCTTCCTACTACTGTTTTGTTTTGAGCTAAAAATTTTGTTGTTTAAAAAGTATGTAGATTGCTCTACATTTTGTTGGACAAAATACGTTTTCAGTTTCTACCGATCAACTTGGTAAGCCTAAGATGCTTTATTAGAAAGTAGGATTGGGAATAATTGTCGATTTAAAAGAAGAAAGATCTTTTATTAAGCGACGAAAACACGAAGGTGGTTCTCAAGTCCACCCGTATTTTTTTTAATGTATGACGACGCTAATTTATAGGGTAGTCCGATTTCAAAACTGTTTTATTGGATACTTCGAAGTTTGTTCTATTTAAATTTTAAATAAAACTTTCACCCGAACGTTAGAAAAATAGTGGGCGAATGATTGTTTACCCAGTGCACTTTACACCTGTGAACCGATTTTGTTGAAATTTAGCACACATATGTAGTTCTAACGACACTACAACATGACGGAGACCTGCAGTTGATGTGATGATAGATGCGCAAGCCATTTGAGGGAACTCCTTAACGGTTTACAAGAGCTATCTCGTGGTTGTTCTTATTAAGATTAATAAGAACAACCACGAGATAGCGCCTTAGCGATAATGAGAACCTTAAACCTAATAAAATTTTGTTGAATATCTGTTGTATAAATATTTATAACAAATAACAATTAATAGTTAAAGTAGGTTATTCTATTATACATAAGTTAGTTAAGTAAGTAAGAATTTTACATAAGTAACTTTAATTCACATTTCATTTTACATTTCAGCTACCAAAAAAAAACTCATACTTAATTAATTAGGTATTTACATTAGTGTTGGAGTTTAGTAAGGCTAACAAGTTTATTTTTCACTTTTTTTCAGTTCCTTTCTCCTCACAGGGTGACTTTGAATTCATGTGAAAGTCTGCCATTATGCGATTTGCAGATGTTTTTTTTCTTTCAGTAAAATGCTGTGCGCTTTTAATTTTGTGCGCTATGGGCAGTTTCTTCAGTCTTTATCTCATAGATATGTCTGCTTTAACGAATCAACGAGCTCTGATGACCCTACGCTCGGCATGTAATATAATAGACGTTTATAATAACTCTGAACAGAGTTATAATGCCACCGTAGTTGGCAGTATTTTTCTTGTCTTTAAGACTTCAGTTTGACCGTAAATTCTGCTGTCGTACCTTTTAACTAATGAACATTTTCTAAAGTACCATAATTGATATAAATATACATATGTATCTTCCTAAAAATATTGTTTTTCTACAGGTATGTTGTTCATTCCTACGTGTAAAAAATATTATATTTCGGTCCAGTAAACTTGTTCTAAACGACGCGACGCCAACTAAGAACTTAAAGGTTATTTGGGAAATGGCAATATTGTGGAATAAACCCTATCTAAGATTACATTTGCCGATTATCTTAACCTTTTATTTTATCAATGCTTGTCAGGAAATTGAACATATATATCTGAACATATGGTTTTTATTACCTTAACTACGGCAACATACACGCAGTTTTCATTTAGAGAGTTTTGAAAACAGTTTTCCAAATCGTTATAGTGTTTGAACCACTTTTATAAGTCACATTGTCTTCGGTATCATATTTTGATGTCGTAAACTTACAGCTTTACAAGAAAGTCACAACATCCTGTTGTGCCAACGTCCATCGGCTACATTGACCGCCGTTTTAAAACAACATAGTTTCTTCCATAATTTTGCTTAGTCGAGTTTCAGTAAAGTAAAGACCTTACTTTATTCAATAGTAGCGTGTTCGTATTCACACGCGTAAGTCCCGATGCCGATGAAAAGTAACCTATGTGTTAATCCAGGTTTCCAGCTATCTACATACCAAGTTTCATCGCAATCGGTTCAGTAATCTTTGCGTGAAAGAGTAACAAAAATCCATATATACTCACAAACTTTCACGTTTATAATATTAGTAGGATTAAAGCTTTTGCCCGTAGCGTCGCTCCTGTTAATGTAAGGTTTGTCAATCAATTCAGGTAGGTATCTCTTGGGGATCAGTACTTTTTTCTGGATGAAAAATACCTTATGTCCTTTTCTGTATCTCTGACAACATGTATGCAAAATTTCATTATGATTTGTTTAGTAGTTCAGACGTGAAAGCGTAATAAATAAACTCACATTTGCAATTGTTTTACTTATTAGTTAAGATTAATTGTTAAACAATGAAGGGATAAATTTAACGTGTGTATCTGTGTATTGTGTATTACATTAAAGCTCCTAAACGGATGGACCGATTTTGATTTAGTTTTTAATGTTTGAAAGTTGACTTAATCGAAAGTGTTTTTAGCTATAAATTAAGTACATCTATAACCTTTTTTAATCGGTGAGGAGATTTTCGAGTCGGGGTAATTAAATTTTTAATATATACTTGTATTTTGTGTTATCACCTTACGTGTAAAAACGTCTTAAAAATACTAACATGAACACAATACATAAAAAAAGAAAGCATATGAAACAAAGCAGCTTATAACATTAAAATAAAATAAAAATTCGTTCGAACAACACGGAACCCGCGACATAAAATTTTATACCTTCTGTATATCGAATTCGTCTTATGTTGCCTTCTTTATACCGATATGTTCAGCTGTTGGGTCGAATCTGTATTGCATGTGGGTTCCGTATATTAAATTAATTAGAAGTTGATTTGAATGTGTTATTGTTACTATGACTACTGCGTGTTGGCCACCAACATGTTATTTATGTCTTGATGATAGATCTGTACCAGCGATATATAAATGTATATTATTAAGGTGCTAGTAAAGGCCAGTGTATTTTTTTTTGCTCGGTTTCAAATAACAACGAACGAATTTTTAGTGTCATAAAGGAGTCACCATTTTGCATTATAAATAATTGCAGATAAAATCGTCATAATCACATCATCTCATCTAGAGCCTGCTGAACTTACAGAAAACAATGGTTACAAAAGTTTCACAAAAATAGTTTATAAATGTACATATATATATTCTGTGTTAGTTTTTAAACAGAATACCTACGTATTAAGACTTATATTATATGCAGAAACCTCTCTCATGGCGAATGGTGATTATTGCATTATATTCACCAGCAGGAAAAGTCCTTGCTATTTAATCATTGTTTTCTCTAAGACGCAATCTCTGTTATATCTTTCGGACCGCTCTCTAGTTAAATGCGAGTTTAAATGCAAGACTCGTTTCATTTTACTAAAACAATGAAACACATACAAAACAAAAAACCATTACGCTAAGGACCCCTAAATGTGTGGTTTCGATTCACATTTCGCCAATAATTTTTATTTGAAGAACAATTTGCGAAGCCCTATACGTGTAGGAAAAGTCCTTGCTATTTAATCATTGTTTTCTCTAAGACGCAATCTCTGTTATATCTTTCCGACCGCTCTCTAGTTAAATGCGAGTTTAAATGCAAGACTCGTTTCATTTTACTAAAACAATGAAACACATACAAAACAAAAAACCATTACGTTAAGGACCCCTAAATGTGTGGTTTCGATTCACATTTCGCCAATAATTTTTATTTGAAGAACAATTTGCGAAGCCCTATACGTGTTACATTACGTTTATAGTTGTTTTACTATTCCCTAATGGAAACATTTTGATAATTGTCCACTATAACGATACTTCGGCGATTTCACCGAGGAAACTTTCAAGGGAACACGTTTGTTTTTATATAAATATATGTGTGCGAATAAGGGGTATAACGTGTTCGTAAATGTAATAGGCATAGTAATGTCATGATTATGTTCCTTTTAAACGCCGACGCAGAAAGGGTGTTATAAGTTGAACGTATGTATACAGACACACGTTCAACTTATAACACTGCTCTTTCTTTTTGTGTCTCTCTAAACGGACGGACTGATTTTTTCAGCGGTGACCTGATCGAAGGTATTCTTAGCTATAATTCAAGAAAATCTGTTCAGCTTTTTTGAATATTAAGTCGGGGGTAATTTAAATTTTTAATATATGTTTCTTTTATTTCTGTCTATGTCGACTTACTTGTTCTTGTGGTCGGGCATTCGACTGCCACGCCCGATTCACGCCCAGTGCAAATATGTGTATGCTTGAATGTGTATTTGCGTTGGTCTTGTTCTTTATTAATACTATTTATTTATTATATATACACTACACACGGTCACCGCTGAAAATCAGTGCTGTTTGGTGCGCAGCAACTTCTTTGCCGGCGCCATCAGCGTCAATGCTGAGCGGTGACAAATTTCAGTAATTGACGTGCAAGTGCGTGCAAGGCAATTGTCGCTCTATTTTATTTTTAATTGTATTTTCTTTTTCTCTATTTTTCTATTATTTCAATTTGTTATTTATTGTCACGTCACTTGATAAATAAATACTTTTTCTTTCTTTCTTTCTGTCATATGTATAATTTAGATATCTATGCGCTTACGCATTGTCGAGAGACATTCGATATAGGAACTCGGCCATTGCATTGTGTGTCACACCTAGCAGCGTGCCTAATTAACGTATCTTTTATACGAGCTTCAACTACAAAAGTAAATCTAAATCAATATTGGAATCCCTCTAGGTATAGACTGGCAGATTCTTCGAGTCTATATGTCTCAAGTTATTAAAAGTTATCATTATTATCCATTTCTTAATGTAATGTATTGCGATTGGTTCCTCCTCAGTCTATCACGACACGAGGAGGACGTTAAATTACCATTAAAGTAAATACAAGTAAGTATAAGCTATACCTGCTTTGGTAATCTGTCACAAAATTAATATTTCTTGATGAATGATGATGATCATGGAACGTAATGAATTATGCATTTTTTCACTTAGGTACAATCACGTCTCTTCATAATGTCAAGTATAGCTAATACGCTAATTGAGAATTAATTGAGTATTCAGATACAAATATTTCAAAAGAAGACAAATAATATGACAACCATTATCTAGTACTCTGACATCAGAGAAAGCGTTACTTATGCTAATATTGTGGGCTACAAAAAACTGTAATAAACAAAATGAAGTCTAAAATTATGGAATTTATAATAAATTCCCCATTACAACCTTAGAGACCTTAGAGATATATAAGGATGAAAATCGTGGAGATTTATGAAGGCGAATTAAAGTAATAAAATAATCTTCATGACGGAGCAGCTGCGCCAGTATCGCACTTAAATTATGGTACTGTACTACGTTAAACAGAAATCGTATAATGGCTTCTGTGAACGTCTGGAGACGTTACGGAGAGTAAAAAGAGTATTAACGTTTATAAATGTTATTTACATACCATAGAAGTAAATTAAAAAGCGATTTCACTTAATTTTTGACTTCATAAACATGATCGTTTTTTGTTTGGCAATGCACGAAACCAATGAAAGATTTAAGACTTAGAGTAACCTTTTATGGACGGTTAGTAAAACTTATTATTTGTTTACAGACAAAGATGTCCCATTTTTCACGCGACATTAGGTACTGATTCAAACTGTTTGTTTTATAAATATGCTGTCTCATAACCCACTTCGATGTGGCATATGACATCGCATTAAATATTTTAGTAACTAACATTGTATATAGTTACCAGATGTGTGCTCAATATAACATTGTATTATAATATGATATTTTGGTAGCCAATGAGCTTAGTAGAATCGGCAACATTGACAATGGTAACAATTCTGTTATTTCACTCTCTAAATTTAAATTGACTAAATTTTCTTCATAAAAGATGTAAACCTTGTACACTTCGAAACAAGGTCTTATTTCAAATTTAAACAAGTAGGTAACATATGTTGCTATCGAAATAAGCAATTTATTTGTCGACTAAAATCTGACACGCTTAAATAAACTTTAATACCACGTAGCGAGAGCCGCTATCCGTTGAATGCCATATCTTTTGCTCTGTGTTTTTAGCAAGCGTCTTCGTAAGTGTCGATTAAAATGACGTCATCTTAGTTCGTTTTGAACAAGTTTTTATACGGCAATTTTACGGCATTTGATTAAATGGGGACTCTCGCTGCGTGGAAATAAAGTTGAGTATATGTTGACAGGTTTTAGTGAAATTTAGTGGCGCTGAGAAATAGATGCCAGTAACAAATAGTTACGAAGAAGACAAGGTTGATTTCAAATGAAGAAATTAAGTCAGGTTTTAGTTTAGTCGAGTGTACAATAGAATCGGGACCAATGACCAGCTTAAGTTATATTCGCATTGTAAACGTCGAACGGTTCTGATACTCTTAACAATTTAGTCTACCTGTGATTTCGTAAAAATATTTGAACAAATATTTTTTCAAAGGAAATAAAAATACCGTAAAAAATGTAGCTCTTTACTTAAACATGAATTCGTTCGTGAATGCTCTGTTATTGTTACTCTCGCGGAAACTTTCTTAAAGATACAAAATAGTATTCAACAAAGGCTTTGGAATTTACAGAGCCTACCAAATCTGATGAGACGTAAAGATCGTACTAAGATTCCAAGCGATGCACCGTTACCGTCTCACGACGTCTAAATACGTCCCTTCGAACGATTATTTTGGTATAATGTTTCATATGATGACTGCCGGAAGTGTCATAGTACAAACATAAACATTAACGGCAGTTAATGATCATACATAACACTAGAGACGGATAATGACGTTGTGTATGTATACTTATCGCTGTTGTTGTTGTTAAGAAAATCGTAAAATAACTTTTTGTGGATATTTGGGCCGCAATAATATAAAAAAAAATTGATGTTAGTCGATCTAGTACCTACTTTAGATTGCTGGTGTCTCAAATGGAATCATCCAGTTGGAGTTATTTTGTTAGTCCACCTTTT
The DNA here is from genome assembly GCA_963859945.1 of Euplagia quadripunctaria. NCBI lineage: Eukaryota > Metazoa > Arthropoda > Insecta > Lepidoptera > Erebidae > Euplagia > Euplagia quadripunctaria. The sequence continues at coordinate 6,128,677 of OY982574.1, forward strand.
ACACTATCTCGTGGTTGTTCTTTACAAGATGAGGTAAGACATTAATGTAGATTAAGAATTAAATTTCCCGAGTGGAACTCCTATTTAGTCTAAGCTATCTCCCAAGGCTTGTGGTAAACAAGCCTTGGAGATAGCTTGGACTTAATATTTACTTTCTGAATCCTGTTACTTGAGTAACAGATAAGAAGTACTGAATTAGAGAATTGATTATAAAGATTAGATTTCAGTGACACAAAGAAAGTGGCATCAACAACATCCCTCTGACTGTACCACAATTTAATAACCTCTGCCAAACAAACGTAATATTTTAGCGTATAAAACGCTTCATAACAAAACATTATAATATATACCAGTTATCAGGATCATTTATTTTATCAACGAAACTGTTAGAGTCAGTTCACACTGTTATCATCTGTTATAGTACTCAGTTTATTGCAATAATATGTACGGACAAATTGGACTATTACATACATCATGCCATTAATCAGTACTGAGATAATCGCCTGTAAATCAATCAATGATAATAATTAATGTGTTATTGGACGCCATCTGTTATTTCAGTATTAGCATCGGTAAAATTGTTGTTAATATAGTGAGATGCGGGTGTTTGTAAGCATCGACAATAGCTTGCTATTGTGCAGGCCGTGTGTTTGATTGCCAACTTAGTATACTTATTTATACAAAAAAAAAAAAATAGGCAGTCATAAGACTGCCGACCGAAGCGAAAACTTAAACGAAACGACAAACTTAAAACGTCACATTAGCAGGTTGGTGACATTAAATAATAAGGAGCTGACAGATCTCAATGTTTAGATTAGCGCCCTCTGGTGGATCTTTATATATGTTATTAACGTGACGTACACGTGTTCAGTGCTTTTTCCCCATAGCAAAAGTGCACAAACGTGCCTAAAAGTATTCCATTCAAAATCCTGCATGTGACGTCTATCCTTACAATACTTTTCAAGCTTCTTCTACTAACATTAGACTTTTTTATTAAAGCCTCTCGCCTCTTTTTGGTGCTCCTAACTTGTCTTTTTTCAACAATGTCAATTTCTTTCTCTACTTTGCTCACTAACATTTGATTTGCTAGATTTAACTTTTCATTTTTTTAGTAACTATTCGTTTCTTGTATCCGAACAAAGTTACCTATACCTTTTTAATTTTTCTATCAACTGATGTTCTTTCACACGTAGGTACCTAATTTGAAGTGATCACATCACAATTGCATTGATTCAATTTTCGTTATTATACATTAATATCTGAATTACTCTTCTATTACAGAAATTAGCGGGTTCTTTCAAAATATATGAAAAGTCCTCCCATCTTCAGTATAGGAAATGTCTCAACGTTAGTCCAAAGACTAAAGCACTTATGGTTTATCTGTGTAATGTACTCTGTGCGCACTATTGACGTTTTTGCGATAATATTTTTATCGCGATAATAGCGATCGCACTGGCCAATGGCAATGTAAGTTCTTCCCGAGACGATCCGCCTTCCCGGATCGGGATCTAACCCAATACAATAACGTTTTTATAATATACATAGGTAAGTAACCAGAACTAAATAAATCCTTTTACAATTACCATATTTCTGCTAAAAAATGTAAGTATGTCGGCTGAAATAGTAAATATTGATAATAGGAACAAAAAAGTACAAGTCCAGTATGCTCACGTATTCGCTCAAGAACGGATGTTCACAGAATGTAACGGATGCTCTAACATCACAAGGGTCGGATACAATCGATTTGGACTGCGCTGGGAATAATCTCATTGATGTTGTAAAGCACCTACGCGTTGAGAGATAGACACTGCCTAGTATTACTACGTTACAGAAATAGCGCGTACTTAATTAAGAATAGTAGCATTTTTACAAAGTTAATAAAATTTTAGGTATTTATTAGTTTTCAAGTTCATTTTTAAGATTTATACGGTTTTGGTTTTTTTGAAACAACTAAGCTAGTGAGGAAAATAAATTCCGCCATATGTAAAGTGATTGCCGGTGTTGAACACAATCACATCAACAATGGTATCACTCGCAATGATACCGAATGATATCTTACCAGAGCTAGCGGCAAGGCCTTATGCCGAAATAGAACCAACTAAAACTGCATAGTGAAAGTGTGGCCCAACCCATTCTCTGCTCCAGGAGTAAATAGACTGCAAACACGATATTTGCAGTTCACTGCACGGTTGCGTGCAGGATCCAGGCTCAATGAAAAGGACATGGACGTTCAAAAGTTTGCCATTCTTCAAGCTTGAACTTAATGTGAGGAGGGAAAGCCATAGGCATCCATTGCATCTACATACACTAACGATATAAGTATGACTATTGAGCAGCGTTCCTTAACTGCATCAGGGCCCTTTGCCAGCTATTGTCAATTGTAGTCCAGTAACTGAAACGGTCCGTCAATTAATTGAAAATACTTCTCTATTGTTAAAACAAATCGATTGACGTCAACTACAAGCAATATTCGATCCGAGTATTAGGTATGTTGATTAGAGTCGGCGTATCAAAATTACCTATATCCTATGCTTAGAATATTGATAGATTAGAACTATTAAATGTATAGTAATAGAAAAACAATACTTCATATGGTTTAGCTTATCGTAGATTATTACGGATATTTGTACGTAGCTTGTGTGAGTATTACAAAAATAAACCTGTTAAATATCTAGTAGCTATCTCATGAGACTTGTAACTTTTAAAAAGACCAAGATAGTGGACACAGCAACAATGCAAATAGTACCTACTACAAATAAATTAACTACCTAATAAAGTATGAAGTATATATGAAAATAACGCAACGGTCGGGCGTCAACGGATTTTAGGCTTTGGTACAGCAAATTGCTGCTTGTCTTGCGGTTGACGGGGAAATAACCTTAAAGATTATCATGATTGAACAACACTACTAGTATAGCGTTGTAACTTTTTGGCAGTAGTCAGCTCCTACATGGAGAGAGAGAAATAGTTAGCAACGCTTGACTGACTCACCATCACTAGTTCTTATTTCCCTAAAACGCATAATAACTTTTTTTTTTTAAATCGAATTGATATCTATATTTTAATACGTGAAGCGAAAACTTTGGATCCCTTTTTACGGAAATTGGGACGGAGGAGTATGAAATTTCGCACACTTATAGTTTATACAGAGAAGAAGTGACGAATGCTAAAATTTTTGAACAATATTTGCTACAAAGTTAGAAAAAATGCAAAAACGGGTACATACAGCTATGATTGTCCAGTATATATTTTGACCTGTCATAGTACAAAAGTCTATACAATGACAGATCAAGTAATATTGGCCAATGAAATAAACCATGGTAGAAATTCGACCACCACGCGATCTCTAGTTTAATTTAATAGGCACGTATATACAGACAAATACTTTGGCTTTATACTGTAAGCGAAGATTGTAGAATATTGAATAACGAATAGTATTCCATACTAATAGCCAGTCTCTAGCTTAGACAAAGCAATTTTGCGAAGTCTTGTGGGACAAGTGCTGTGCTGCAGAGTACACCGAGTTTCATGTTGAGTGTGTGCAATTATTTGTTGGTGTATTAACCTTGCCTGCTCTATCTATACTAATGGAAAGAAGGAACACCTAAAATGGAGTGTCTTAGAAGTCATATTATAGGTATATTATAGTACCCAGGATGTACGAATGAAAACATACGAAGCAATTCAAATTTAATAATGAAATTGTTCAAAACATCAGAAAACAAAAAAGAAATGGTGGCTTTGCTTTTGAGGTAATTAGACCTTGTTTTTCGTTACTTTACATTTAACTATATCTATAAATAATAAGCTTATCTAAAATGATCACGTAATATTTGAAGAAATTACAGTACTCTCTGATCAATGGAATCAAATAATTCAATATTTCGTGTTGTTTCACAAATCCAATTTCTTTCGGATGTCTTGTCTTTTTTTCATTTTACCTTACAATGAACGAATCGGAAGATTTTATTTGTTTAAATTATGCGTTATATTTAACAAAGGCACAACATTATAATTATAGTATTATTATTACCAATGTTTGAAAGGTACATTATTCAAGATGGAAGTACGTTATATATTATAGATAAAATTGTTCAATCCAGGCGAAGTTGGAAATCAGGAAGTTGCAAATTGTAAGTACTCCTAACGCAAGTTCAGATAGAGATCAATGACAAAACTAATAATATGTATGTAAGTGTGTACTTATTTTGTCGATGTACCAAACGTTTTATTAACTTTTAGTTAATAAAACTTATCTTTAATCAGGTATTTTTTCTCACAAATTTAGTTGCTTTGACTACGAGAATAATTAGTTTGTTTCACTTTTGAAACGGGGCCGAATTAGGTACGGAGTGGCTCTTTTGAAAACCAGGCTAATGAGCCAACGCATAGGGAGCGTGCTGTTGGACTCTTGGGCGTCGTTTACGTCTATTTTACGTCATAGTGTATGAATCCCTTATACTAAATGCAAATATTGTAGTTACAGACCTCATTGGTATGTTGCAGTCAGCTTGCGCTTACTGCTGGCATGTGAGTGGTAGCAAATTGCCCAGTGTGGACTGTAGAACTTCGGAGCACCGAATAAACATATTAATCTGTAAATTTGTGTTATAATGTGCATTTTATTTATGACTATACACAATATATTTAATGTTTTGTCTTTATATAATCACCACTTTTACAAAAACCTCGTTATCCAAGCATTCTGAGTTATTCGATAGCAGTAAAATATTTTTGTGATAGACAGATTGTTGTTCCAAATTTCAACAATGTAGCCTTTAATGTACCAGTATCTATTGTATATATGTATATGTTGCTCGACTACCCTACTCTACTACAGGATGTAAGAAGGTACACACATAAATAAATATGTACTGACAAAAATATGCAATACTAGCAGTTCCCGCGCGGCTTCGCTCGCGTGTACATATTTATATGTTTTGCACGGAACGTTAACTCTTTTTTCAAAATAAAAGTAGCGTAAGTTAGTCCTTATATCTAGCTATCTGCTAGTGAAAGTCCTGTGGAAATCGATCGAACCATTCCGGAGATCTTTTTTTTTTTCTCTTTTCAAAAACTGCCATCAGTCCTATTTCATAGTTCCGGAGATTAGTCGGAATAAACAGACAGACAGATAGACAAAAAATTTAAAAACTGATTTTTAGGCATAGGTATTGTAGAGTACCTGTATGAGTTTAAAAAATAACTACAAATTATTTTGGCGAGTTGAGTTTGTATTCATTACAAACAGACACTTCAATTTTATTTATTTGTATTGATGACATAGCTTTCTGATTCTCTTTGTCTATTGCAGTTAAAAAGGCCACCGCTTACGTACTACTTTTAGCACTTTTCGCCTACGATACGCTATCGATACGCATTTTGGCACCATCCTACATTAAATCGTTGCTTCAAGAAAACGCGATACTGCATCATATTTTAGCGACTGTTCAGGTGCGATTATCATCCCAAAATCCTAACTATTTAATAACTTTAAGGTGTGCCTAGAAGTCATATTATTACTTTATAGACCAATATTTCAGTGAGACGGTGTTGCAAAAGTTAAAAAAATAATGACATTAACAGGATATTTTTACGCCTGCGTGTTTTCAAAGTGAGGTTACGCCCATAGTGGACGAGTTTATCACCGACTATTGACCTCTTTTGCTCAACTTTTGCAACCGGGAATCGAACCCACGGCTTCTCGATCGCATGGAACACGTAAGTACATCAGTCAATGCGAGAACTTTTAAGAAAAATAAATATATTTTCTTTTTCAACCATAAAATATTTTAAACTTTACGATGGCCCGGCATTATAGGAAGCGGTGGCACGGGCTCAGTCAGATTATCTTTGGTTAAATTGAGCCATAACCATAAATATTTTGCGCTTTTTATAAGGAGGGTTTTTTCCTTATGCTTACTTTTTTTTGGATATTTGGGTTGTAGGGATAATATTCTTTAAAATTATGGTCTCGGGTTACCCTTTTAAGGTGTTCGATTTTTCTCAATTGTGTACTTAAGGCTTTTTAAAGCCGCTTCCTTTAAATCAAATTTAAAAAAGTTATATTTCAAAATACTAAATGAAATACGACAAGGTAAAGTTATAATTAAAGTCAGTGGATTTTCTGTGATAGATATTATTTGGTAGATCACAGTTTCAGTTAATTAAATGTGTTTTTTTATCTCACTGTAAATAGTATTTATGTTATACTAGTCTTATTATTATTAGTAGCACTGAGTTGATGATACGAATAAAATGGTTTCAAATAATATTGATATAATACCTTAAAACAGTGTACCTAACTATGGTGGTCGCCAGTGACATAATAGGTCTCTAAACTTATAAACACATGGTTGTTAAGCCAATAAATTCACTATCTATTTTACTCTCTAGGATACATACAATTATAATTATGTACTTATACGGGAATTAACGCGATCACGAAAAGGTATTACATACCTCTGAATTGCCTGAAGTTTCGACCAGGTTGCACTGGCCGTGGTCACAGGCTGACTCATTCCCGTATAAGTACATAATTATATCATGGAACGCGAAAGTTTAAAAGTTAGTATACATACAATTGTTTAGAATTGTAACTGATTAAAACGATTCTTTAATATTGACGTCATACCAGTGACCGCACAACAGTGAGTCAATTATACCGCACTTAAACAAGCGTTATAGCACAGGTGCAGTGCTCGCGGCTTCCTCGCCATCAAAGTGACTATAAAAGAACGAGCATTGCTTGTATGGGCGGCGTGGTACGACGGTATGGCGGCATTAGCGCTAATGGGCTTATGATGTCAGCCCTTCCTTCCTGTCTGGACGGTCACACGTCACACCTTATTGTGGACGCTAGCCCAGCGATTCTCAAAGTTCGGACCACGGCTATTTGTTATTCTTACTTGGGTTGTTGTACTTGTACGTGTAGAAATCTAAAAGCTAATGGTGCATCTGTTCCAGCGGCGTTATAGAAGACCGTGTTGAAGAAGAACTACTATCACAAAGTTTTATTCCTGTGTGTAGGGTGGTAGTGTAGGGTTAATAACGCTTATTACAGGCCGTGTACGACTTAATTTCATAAATGAAGGAACTTTCAACGTGTTAATTGTTTAGCAATAATTTTTACTTTATAACAATAAGCAGTATTGTATTATATTAAAATACCGTACCGTAAATGATAATACTCGTATCGTTTTCTACTTGTTACGTAAGCAAAAACACTGACGACGTTTTAATTTAATGATTTTAGTATTAAGCTCTTTTCTTCTCTCTGATGCTACTAAAAGATGTTGATATAATATAATTATTCAACAAAAACTCAGTGTAGTGTATAAAATTATAGTGTATAAAATTAATTAACTATTATTTATCACTACATATTATAAAACAAAGTCCCCCACCGCGTCTACGGTGTAAACGTGTGTACAACTACTGAACGGATTTTCATGCGGTTTTCACTAATAGACAGAGTGATTCATGAGGAAGGTTTTGATATATAATTTGTACCCATGCAAAACCGGGGCGGGTCGCTAGTAGTGTATAAAAGTGTACGAGTTCGCAACTTATCTCAGTTATCTCTTTTACACATGTACCTACCATAAAAATGTAAATAACTTCGCTATGCTTGCTATATTGAGACTAACCAACTTAAACCATTATTATCATTTGGCGTAACGTAAAAGAAGAAAAATTAATTTAGTAGCATCGGCACATCTGCTCTCCGCGTTGGTCACGGGATGACTATGTTCCAGGACTGCCCTGATTACAATTTCATTGTTGGTTGTCAAGGCCCGTTAAAATTAATTTGATCAAAGTCATCCGCGTTCTCCTAAATTTTCCCTAAGTTGTGAAGTATTTAAGTAAAAAATTTACTGCATAAGAGTTTAAGAATAAAAATAGTTATAAATATAAAATAATATTTAAGTAATTAAGTGCAGGTGGAACTAACTACATACTTACCTAAAAAAATGTAGATTGGAAGATCTTAATAAAATTAAACATTAAATTCATAAATTATTTAATTTTTTGTTGATAGACTCTTTAATATATCCTACCTTTGCCCGCGGCCTTGCCCGTGTAAAAGTTATTTTTCTATAGTTCAGGAACAGTACTTTTTTTCTGAATTAAAGCTATCCTATGCTCTTTTATGTACCTCTGACAACATATATATGCAAAATTTCACAATGATCGGTGGAGTAGTTACGGCGTGAAATCATAACAAAGAAACAAACTTACTTTCGCATTTATAATTACGTTTACAGTTAAGTAAATTATGTTAACAGTCTATTAACTAAATTGCTTTCACCTTCCAAAGACTCAATATGTTTGAGAACCAGTGGTCTAGACACATTAACAGTCTACTTGCCGCTTGGCAAAGGGTTTAGCTATGTTCCCAGCTCGTGGTAATACATGTTCCTCGACATAAGCATAAATTACTGACTTTACAGTTGAATGACATTGAGTTTGCATATATTGACTGGCCTGTTGGTTTAGTGGTTAGTGATTCTGACTGCTAAGCCAGAGGTTGTGGGTTCGATTTCTACCCAGGACAAATAATTAGGTGGTGAGCATGATCATTTCTTCTGTATATGGGTGTAATTTATCTGTGATATGTATGTATTTCGTAATATATAATTTGTTTATCTGCCTCACTGCTAGCAATCTGGTTACCATAGTGCAGACTCTGCGTGTTCGAGTGGTCCTAAGGTAGTATCGTAGCGTGATGTTAAATAACATTACGACCTTTCTCAATAATTAATTCGGCTATCAAATGTCAGGATAACTTTTTCTCATCCTTTAAATTTCGTAAAAAAGATATACTTTATTAAACTACGTAATAATGTTAAGAATTAGATTGCAAGCTTTAAATCTACATTTTCCCCCCAGTGTTAACTGCTAATAACATTATTCGACCCCTCTTATCTAAAAAATATAATAAGATTAAAAAATTCCATCTGCTCATCTTTGGCAATTACAGTTTTAATGGTGATTAGCCTGATTAATATATATTTTTTTAAATTTATTAATAGAGATTTGTTTTCTTTCAGGTAATTGCTTTTACAGTCCCCAAAAGTCACTGGTGAGAAACACGACGGTCAACAAAAAATAACCAAAAGCGATGACGTTAAAACACGGTAAATTTATTCTCATGAAATTCAAATCCAAAAGATAAACTCATATTATATAATAAAACGAGCTATAAACTAGGATTTCACAGAATTGTGACATATACCGCCTTTTTTCTAACAAACTAAACATGGGAGCCGCAGGGTTGAGGCTTAAGATGATAAATGTATCTACCAGGATCTCAGATTTATAGGCAGCTAGATACCGCTCATAACTTCGTCCGGGGAGTGTTTTTATATAAATAATTTATGTTGCAGGTAATGTTAAAATTTAATTTTTTTAAATTTTCTTTTGTTAATAGATGAGGATCTGCCGGTAAATTTAAAGCATTTCCATTAAAAGTTTTGAAGTTTTAAGTATGCAACCATTACTCCAACATCTCCAACCTATAGTTAAAAGAATGATCTCCATTATCAAGTTAAAGATGTGAAAAATCCAACGAGATTGTTTAAAGGTGAAGATAAATTTTCCAATTGCCCTTCAAGGTATTTTCAGATTGGTTTCTTGCCTCGTAACGACACTTATTTTATCGTTCGATAAACATTGGCTGCTGTTGGCAAATCTTCTCTGGAGAAATTTGGAAAGTGGTTTTCGACGTTTCACGAAATACTGAACTTGGATTCTGATATCGATTTATGCGATTTATCGATATATTTTGTATTTGATAATTGTAGTTAGTTATAAATCCTTGTTAAAATAAAACACTAAATAAAAATCTTTGTTTTTCGTTCATCAATCAATCAATTCTAGTCCACTGCTGGACATAGGCCTCTCCCAATAAGCGCCATAGCACCCGGTCCTCCGCCTTCCGCATCTAGTCCCTCCCAGCTCCCTTGGCGGTCTCCACTCTAAGACCCGATTGCTCCAACGGCCATCGGTCCTTCGGCATACGTGGCCATCCCATTACCACTTAAACGTGCTTATTCTGCGAGCTATATCAGTAACTTTAGTTCTTTGTTGTATGACCTCATTTCGAATTTTATCCTGCAAAGAGACTCCCCGAGCATAGCCCGCTCCATGGCCCGGTGCGCGACGTTCATTTTGTGCCGCACTGATCGAAGACTTACCGACTGTTTTTCATGCCTGCGGCAAATTTTTACAGGATTAGCAATGCGTTAACGATAACGCCAACGTTACGGACTGCTGCTGGTTGTGATACCCACTATGTGATATACTAATTAACGCATTTACAGAAGCTCAATGCGCAAAAAAATTAGCAAGAATTAGCTAGGTGTTCTCATATACAGCTTCTTCCTTAAAAAAAACTGAAATTGATTAATGTACACCCAAAAGAACACAAAGCGTTCCTTTTTCAAACTGGTTAGAATTTTTTTATGCTTATTTAATAATTCATTTTATGTCACGCCATTTGATAAGGTAGACAGCTGACAGGTTCAATTAGTGAGAATTTCATTCTTATATACCTTCTGCGCCGCAGGGATTAAGTAATTAATTCTTATATGAACGCGTTAAGAGAGCGCACGCAACTAAATAAATAAACGCAACTAAGTAAAACAGGTCTACGAAAGAAAACTATTTCAAGAAAATAATTTCAAATAGTTTTGCATAGCACATTACATATTATTTAATTGTTACTTACTTACAATGTATTATACAAAACTTATTCAATGGAAAACAATAATTAAAATCAGTCAATAAGCGAAGAATACACCAAAAAATCACGAAGCAAGGACACCGCTTAGCATTTACCAAAAAATCAAAAGTCTTTAGTTATTTTTAACAACTAATAAATTAAACACGTCACACCTGCACTCGCAAAAGCAGTACTGTCACTTGTACATTGTCAACCACATTTACTGCGCTCTCACCTCTTTTTTATAGTCGATTCAGAAATAGGTCTATTACAAACTTCGTAAATTTATAACACTTTTAAGCTAGTGTTGACGATTGATCGGTTGTAAGGCTTACTTTCTATTGTAACTATTTGCTTATCCCATAAACAAACAAACATTAAATATATACGAAGCAGTGTGCACGGTGACCTGGCTACCCGGGTCACCATGCGTGCGGCCACGCCTGCACTGTGGGGTTTCTTTATCAACATACTTACTTACCCCCATTTTGATCGGACACGATAGGTCATGGACGATTATAACATTCCTAATAAATATCGCTGTTATCATTATTTGTGTGATTATTTTTTTATTTACTGGAACGATCCAAGGAGGGTGTTATTTAAAGTATTCGTTACAGAGGTACAGTCGTCACAAATATTCCTTATTGCATACAAGCCATTAAATGAAAATTAGAATGATAGAATTATAAAAATACTTAAACATTAATTAATGAGATTTCCTTTTGGCTCACCAACCTACAGGAGACCACAGTGAGCGTCAACTTTGGTACCCGTGGATTAGTTTAAATTTTCAGCTCTATATTTATAAAAAATAAGGTTTACATTTTATTCACACTTTAAAAGTACTTGCGCATTTTGCCGCTTGTTCTGAGTTGACAGCGCTTCGTGCAGTTTTATTCTTTTATCAAGATTTAAGTGTCGCAAGAATTTATGGGCAGCAACAGTGGCCGCTTACCGTCAGGTGCGCGGTCGCCTTATTTGCGACACTTAATTACAATATGCGAAAACAAATTAATGTTAAGGCATTCCATTCAATATACATTCATCCTCTAAGCACGACTTTCATAATTAATCCTTAATAATGACCTAAAATATTGAGTACTATTACGTATACTATTTCTAAATGTATGTTGTGTAAGCCTTTTATTGAATACGTACTAAAAGACAACAAAGTAATGACTACATATTTAAAATAGTACACTAAAACTCCTGAATCAGCTCAAGTTTTATTAAAGGGTACTTAAAGACTGGAACGCCACCCAATTTCGTAAGACGACCCGCTGATGCTCAAGCGTAAAATACGAATACATGAACAAAAACAAAATAACCATGTGAGGAATATTGTTTAATATCTAAAACAATGGAACAGCTGATAATACTCTCACGAGCTACAAAGGCGAGTGGTTTACGTAATATCTTGGCGTCATAAGTACACTTAAACAATACAATTTATACAAAAACAATGTTACTGTTAAAACCATACTTTAAATATAACATAATGAGCATTTATAAGATTTGCCAAGTCTACTAGTGATTGGTTTTCGATTGTCCTTTATAAACGTATCCATAATATTGAATCAAATATAACGTTACGGAACATTTATATTGTATTTAATAGCGTAATGGCATTTACTCATCACTCACCATGGCAATACTCTTGAATGACTATCATATTATTATCTAAAATCTACCGTTTCTATAAAATACTATGTTTAGCGGAAAAAATACCTGCAAGCGTAGCTTAATCGGAGATTAAACAGTATAACAGATAGATTTACCTTAGCCAATTTCTATATTAATCGCACGTCGTTATCCCGCTGCTAGATGAATTTAGCTAGGGGCTTTGTGCTCAATCTAATATGTGCCTAATCACTGCGGTCAAAAGCGCTTTTTCGATCGATTGCGATCGACCAGTAGGTCGCCCTGAGCGCGTATGACTGGTATTACAGCGCCAACAGTGTACAAAGGTACAAACGCAACACGTCACGCCTAGACGCACGTGTACCAAATTGTGTGAACCGAGTGACGTCTGTCCAGCTAAACCGCAAAGTGAGTCAGGTCTGCCAATATATTTCACCATATAGACAGTTCCAAATTCTGCCTGAAATCCTGACATTCTCACATAAATGCAGTTCACTTATCTTAACATAAATCGACAAAATGATTAGAGATTAAAGCGTTCAAGCGAAGTTTCCAATTGAGTTACTGAAGTTCATGTATTTCTGCACTTGAAATTTTCCAAATCGTTCATACACTTGCCCGTAATGGACTCAAGGGTTACCGGCTGTCTTAATATGTATGAGGCAAAGCCTATGTAAAGCAATGAGAAAGTTATTTATTAACTGAGATAAAAATAAAAAAAACCGTAACCCTTACCGTAAACCAAAATAGTTTATATGTGTACATATAATTAAAATACATGGTATCGAAGTCTCACTAGTTCGATGGGTAAAAAAAAATGGTTAAAAACATTCGCAATTATCTAAATAAAAAGAATGAAATAAAATGTCTATAGCAAATGTATGTATGCGTCGTAATGTAAATAACTTATGTAACTACCCGCAGAAGTTGACATTAGGTTCTCAAGCTATTCTATAATGCACGTTACGTCGGGCTATACATCTGTGTGTATGTATTACTAAGTATGTTATGAACATCCTTAGACACCCGTTCGTTAGGCACGTGTCGTAAAGATGTGTAATCTAAATTGCCAGGTTCTTGTACTATTGGGAAAATGTTTAGGTTCTTACCCTGCTTGTTACACTTTTTATGTAGGTTTTTTTTGCTAGATATGTTGTGACTTTTTACAATATTTCTACATAGGGGCTTTGTCTTACTAATTAATGACCGTTCAAAATTAAGTATTTATATATTATGTAGTTCAAGAGTAATTAATATCCACCTATCAAAGACATAGGTGGGGGAGCTATCGATAATATAGTTTCTTAACTCGTCATTACGGAATGGTTTTAAAAAAATACCACAAAGAGGTTTCCGAGCTTGACTGGTGATAGGCGTCCATTAGACGCTCATGCAAACGTCAATCATTACCAAAAGTCATGATTGACCAATGTTCGTTGGCGATTGATGAAATAATATCGACATCAAAATCTCATCATGCAACCGTCAATCACTGCATTAGACGATAGGTTCGTCAATCACCGTTTTGATTGTGGCAAAACTGACAGCAAAACCTACCGTGTAATGGGCGCCATACAGTCAGTTCGGGATGGATGGACAACAGTGCCTACCATAAACAACCCCGCAATACACATTGCCACGCAAACGCAGGCGCCGCAATACGCACACTCCCATTGCCTGAAAATCGTTGGATCGCATCCCGTGGAAAATGTAAACTACCTCTCTGCGAAGACATATTTATCTCCGTGGCTGGCTCCATGGCTGCATATGAGAAAAACAAATCTAAAGTGGTAAATGAAGAGAAAAAAATAGTTGGAGTTTTTATCAACAGTTAAAATTTTTTTGCAAATTTTTATCACTACACAGTAAATTATGTTTTGAATTTTACAAACCGTTCAAAATATTTCGTCAATTTACAATATAGCTAAGTATTTTTCACATATTATCATACACATACCTACACACAAACATATGTATTTTATACAATAACCCCACGAATTAAGTTAGTCTTTGATAAACTGATAAATTAAAAATAATGAATTTTTGTGACTCCTTTGACACTCCCCGCCACACTATGATCGATGTAGGATAATGACCCTATTGAACTTTTCCAATAAATGGAGAGGTTTCACCACAATTACAAACATCCACTAATTGCCATTCGATCCACTCTCTTAAATTGTATGGTTTGATTTAGAGCATGTCCTGTGTTAATTATGTTTGACGATATAGTATTTATTTATAAGTAATTGTAACATTATTATTCGTAGACTCGCATGTGTTAGTTTGTTATGGAAACAATTGATGGTAAAGCTAAATAAATAAATTTGAAAAAACCGGACAAGTGCGAGTCTAACCCGCGCACCGAGGCTTCACAACCGTATATAAACAAACTTGTATGTAGACAGTCCGACCACCTCGGGAATCGATTCTCGAAAATGTTTGCCTGTTTTCGAAAGACAAACTTAATATTATTACATGTGTATTTTTTTATAGTACTAAAAAACTGTCCCATTCATCGATATACAACAAAGTCAACTTTCTAACCGCAAAATATCAAAAAAAAAAAAAAATATTTGAAAGGACAACAAATTAACGGGTTTAGGATTTTTTCTTTTACTTAGAAAGAAAGAAAATAAATTTCTTTCCACCGAAAACAAGACACGACACACTGCAGAAAACATGAGAGAATAATATATGAATGATGACAATTTTTAGCAGGTCCTTGGTGACATTCAAGCGATTTTTACAATTTGCGGTTGAGCGTTAAACTAATGAATATGAAAGAGTAAATAAAAATTACTGTCCATGATGGACAGTTTATGGCATAAACTCTACTTATTACCTTGAATGACATTGTATGTATTGATAATAATAACTATATGTCGGTATTAATATATTAATGAATATGAAAATGAATGAATTAGTCAATTTAGGCCAAATTAACTTTGTTTGACTTTGTTTCTTGCCAAACTACATGATTCTACGTCAATGGGAAGTACCCTATAGGTTTTGATTTGAAATGTTCAAATTTGTTAAAATATAAGGCTTAAAAGGCTGTATTTTTTTATTGCGTCGACTTGTTTGCTTGAATGATGAAGCTTGATTTTTTTTACAGCTTTAAGGAATCGCAGACACGTATTTGATGTTAATTTCAAGTTTATGCTTCATCGAGTTCCTGAGAAAAAGGATCTTGACAGACATATAGACAGACGGACGGACAACGGTCATCCTATAAGGGTTCATTTTTTCCTTCAAGCAATGGAACCCTAAAAAATAAAAAAATACTGACGACTTCATTCCAACTTTGTGAAAAAAAAATCACTGTCATTTAGTTTTCTGTAGAGCCCGTCTCTTCATAAGGTAATTTAACGATCTAACAATTGAACGGGAAATGGCAAAATGAAATTGATCGAATTTACTTACCCAATAATCAATCGCATTCCAAATTTGATCTCAAAAAAAATCGATCAACTTATTCGATTGTCACTTTATCTACGGCTTGACTGTTATAATATTCGATAAAATACAACAAAATGAAACATTTTGATGAATATTATGTTATGCTATATTGATTCATCTCCGTTTAGCCTTTGAGCTTCTTATCTGTCGTGAGTGTTCACGTTCGCATACTTATACATAATCCAAATATATTTCGACTGTCGCAACTTGGGATGTTTTCTGTCAATATTAGCGGAGAAAACTTTGGCGCCGCCTATGTCAATATTTTTTTCAATATATCTTTATTTGTGTAAGATAATTTGAAAATGTTTTTATTTTTATCACGTATCGAAGAGATATATCATGCTTTTAGGGAAAAAGGCTTAACTCTCCATTGTATTTAACGAGCAAGAAGTCGGGGCCAGATAATTTCTAGATAACCTTCGATCGTACATACCATAGATGTTTGATCGGCGATCAAAAAATGCCACCAACTAAACTGTGCTTATGTGCAGTTGTAGGCACAGCTGAGCTATCAGACGCTTCTGGTTTATTATTACGATGGCATATTAAATGCATGCACGTCAAGTAAGTGGAACTGCCGTGTGCTACTAGTTCACGCGATTTTTGAATACACAAAAAAAGGAGATCGTGTATCCATTCGTTTAAAAGGTGGCCATAGTCTACCAGGGTTCTCGGGGACTTCCGTCCTAGGGTATACCCGAGTCCCTTGCAATAGACTCACTTGTTGACGGAACACCGTGTGGTTTTAGTCGGTTGGATTCCGATATACCACTTCACCAGTGGCCATGTTGAAGTGATAACCCGTAGGAGTTTCCACACGAAAAAACAAAGGAGATCATGAGAGTATCTATGGTATATTTAATCTAAGTAGATAACACTCACATTCAGACAAGTTGTACGAATACAGAGTCCAAATTTTAGTCCAATTTAGTCACGTTTAGAGATATATTCGGATTAGTTTACAAAATGTTAGTGAATGCTATTATTATTTGTTTATAAACATATAATATTTATTTTATAAACGTCTAAATTAGTACACATATCGTGGTACATTATTTTGACTGGCCTATCGGCCTAGTGGTTAGTGATGCTGAGCCAGAGGTCGTGGGTTCGATCCCCACCCAGGACAAATAATTGTGTACTGAGCATATTTGTTCTGTGTCTAGGTGTAATTTATCTATAATATGTACGTATTTAGAAATATATAAATATGTTTATCAGCAGTCTGGTTACCATAGTACAGGCTCTGCCTTGTTTGGGCTCAGAACGTTTGCCGTGTGTGACATGTGTCAAGTTATTATTATTCCATCGTCAAATCACTAATTTAATGTGTATGCACCCTTAAACTTTATTAAAGCGGAAATGTGTTCAATATTGCTCAAGGGAAAGCGTTCGTTATTCAAACATAATTTTTCAATAAAATGTACACAAATCATATTTGTTCAATTCTTCAGGCGAACATGAAAGTGAAATACTACACAAATATACTACAGTCATAGTCGTTTTTATAGTAGCATAGTTCATATACTAGGGTTCCGTATGTAAAGGTTATACAATCTGTCAGTCCGTTATTATTGAAGGTATTCGGTACCGTTCCTTTTTAGTTGTCACCGAAGTTACAAAAGTATTCCAAATTTTAGCTTAATCGGGTGGGTCCCCCAATCTGGTATAAAATTCAGTTGCAAGATGTAACCCATACCATGGGGTCCCATCTCTAACAAAAGAAAAATGGTTCAAACAAATATCAATAGATGGCGTTACGGGTATCGGTTTGTTATTGAAGTTTATGGAAAATCAATATTAGGTCCTGATAAAAGTATTTTCTAATTTCATAAAATACCCTAAACACGGCAAAATTGAATAAAAGGTTCTTAAATGCAGTTTTCTTATTTTGACAAAATTCAATATTGTCCTCTCGGTTCTCTGGCGGCAATTTCTGGTACTACGTTGAAGTAACACTATAACAAAACCGTACCTATCGGTTTTGTTATTGAGTTTGTAGGTATTGACTATTGATAGTTGGCCAAATTTTAATGAAACTGTATTGTTGCGTTATGTTTTTGCATTTTCTATTGTAGGTAAATTATTAATTCGAATTTCAAAGATACTATAAAAAATTCGGGCGGGGTTTCCAAAAAGTGTTTGGGTAAAACCCGGACACTCTGTGCCAAGGAACAATTACAATTGTTAGATGAATCTTTAACAAGATAAAAATTTAAATGGAATCGGCGGTTTTTTTAAGGTGTCCGGAAAAGAATCTCGATTTCACCCATGTGTCCGGATTTTTTTAAGTTTTTGTCCGGCGTCGGCAATTTAAGTAATGGCAGGCCTAAGTATGCTGTTTGTTTAGTAGATGCATTGTATAATCGGATACAATGTCATTACTGATGTTATTGTGTAATAAGTACGAACATACACATAGAGATACCTAAAACAAATCATGTCTGTGATAACTTGTTTAGTAATTATACGTTAAGAGCTATAACACATAATTGCATTTTACAAAATTAGGTATTTACGCACGACATCGACTAGGTTGCACTCGCGAGTTCCTGACACTGTGTTACCGCAGTGACTAAGCAATCATGATCCTTTTTCTACTATTAAATTAATTGTTTTACTTCCTGTCTTAAAATATTATTAATAATGCGTAATGTATCAGCCACTAGCTATGCGCCTGCCGCTTTGCTCGTATAGATTATGATAGTATGAAGTTTCTTATTTTTAAAAACATTAAGTAGGTATTTTAAATAAAATTATTTCCATAATAAAAATGTGAATTAAATTAATAAAAAACTATATAAATATTTCAATTTAAAAATACCTATTGGTAATTAATCCAATAAGTATTTTTGAATTGTCAACGTTTTGAGTCAGTCAGAATAAGTCAGTCGTGAAGATAGTCTGTTCCAGTACGTAGATCCTATGGAGAAGAACAGGCAAGAAACTCCAAAGACACTCTCTTTCAACATATTTTTTTACAATTTCCTGTTCATCATCGTCAATCTTTTCGCTAATCCTCACTGTGCGAAGGTTGTGTGTTACCAGGGCCAGTTGTCGTTTAATGGGTTGTTAGCCGAACGTTTGATCAGATACAGTAACCGCTACCGTAGCCAGGAATAGCAGGGCTGCCTGAGACTCGGGGCCTGATCATTCCATTTGCTTTCATTGCGGGTTTTTTACCAATACTCGCCACGCTTGGTAGGCGGGCGCAGTGTTCGGGTATGGGGTTTTGTGGTTTCGCGATAGACGCTGCACACCTTATGGTTTTTTGTCCCTAGCCAAATCTTACGGCACCCACAGTAAGAGAAAGAGCGGAGGGGGGGGGGGGGGGGGGTGACATTCTTCGTCAGCACCCCACAGCATTTTAACAGGTATTGAACTATCAAATCTCATTCACATAGACTATGAATCTTCATTTCTTAGCTTAGCCTTGCAACTCTTCGGCAGTTATTGCTTGTCAAAAAATTTATTTAAAAAGAAATCAAGAGAGAAAGAGAAAAAAGAGATTCTTTCTTACGAGACTGTTTTCGGGTTCCCTATGTCGTCGTATCGTGAAACATTCCTATAAACTTCTAAGTACGAAAATTAATATGTTGTTTTTTGAAGTGAAAACTTCTTTAGCGGCGTTGTGCACTTTTTGGGATAGTTAAAAATTTTAAACTCACGTCAGGACACGTAACCTGATCGAAAATTCGTAAGACGGAGCCGAGTTTCTTATATTTAAAAAAAATAACATTCGAAATTCAAATATTTATGAGCGGCCAGGAGCACAGAACTTCCAGTGTACCCTGTATACATTTAGATATATTATTACCTACTTTTTATTTTTAACCTAATTATATATATACAGATGTGTATGTATAAGCAAATACATTGTGAAGTTGTTTTCATTTCTGACATACAGTCCTACTACTGACTGTTTTTTTTTATAATCATATTTCGTTTCCTTTATTATACTCGTATATCGATTGCTACAAAATAACATAAGATAATGATATTATAATTTTATTTAAGGCAGGTGTACCTTGCTTCATTTGCTTTTATTAACGTAGATGTTTGTAATGTCTTTCTAAAACATTTGTACACGGAGCGTTTACGACTCATGCCAGATACAAATCAGAGTCATCATTATTAAAAAACTAACAACCCGCCCCGGCTTCGCACGGGTACAAACTATACACCTAAACCTTCCTCATGAATCACTCTGTCTATTAGTGAAAGCCGCATGAAAATCCGTTCAGTAGTTTTTCAGTTTATCGCGAACAGACAGACAGACGCGGCGGGGGACTTTTTTTAATAATATGTAGTGATATGTAGTGAAGATTCTTATAATATGATTTTTTTTTTCATCATTAGCTCAGCTACATGATATGATGATTATTCTAAACGCAAAAACCTCATAAAGTAATGAAAAGTAAACAGAAACACTATTCGTTCCTACAATTTTCGAGGGTTTCTCTCAATTTTATCAGGATCCCATCAACAGATCCTGACTTCCTTGACATGGGACCACCCTTGAGGTACCCTATCTAACGAAAAAGAATAATCAAAAACAGTTCAGCCCGCCAGCCGCTCTGCCCTCGCTTTTTAAATCTCTGATATCTTCTAAGATATTAATTTTTATTGTATGCTGGAAAGGGCAATTTTGATATACATGATATGCAGAACGTACCTAATGTATTTAATTGGATAAGGAATAATACGGTATTGTTTAAAATGGTTGATAAATAACCCATATTTTTTTTGTAATATGTAAAAGATAAAAATGGTTACTGTGGGCTATCCTTAGGAGATACACATATACCATCGTGGACTTTTTTATTGATCTTTTTAAGATATACAATTCGGTAGTACGTTAATTTGATCTATCTCGTAAGTTTTAGCCAGCGTTTGCAATGTAAGCGCACAAAAATATGTTTGTTACGACATGACATTACAAATCTTTGAATTTCTCGACTTTTCTCTACAATAATATGCATGTATACTACATATAAACCTTCCTCTTGAATCACTCTATCCATTGGTTAAAACCGCATGAAAATCCGTTCAGTAGTTTTTCCGTTTATCGCGAACAGACAGACAGACAGGCAGACAGTCGCGGCGGGGGACTTTGTTTTATAATATGTAGTGATAGAGAAATCTATATATCACACCTCAAGTTAACTAAACACACTTGGACGCACAGCGTGCCAAACAAATATGTTTGCATACTATACATACTGCATACAATTGAAACTCTTTTGTACTTACCTATTAGATACATACATCGTTACAAACATACAGACATAATTATTTATACATAACTTAAATTTGCATTTGTTTTCAAATGTATGGCGAGATTGATGTGATGCTTAATATATTTTTTTTTATATATTTATTTATTTCAAACACTTAACTATGTTACAGATAATAGTTTGGCAGCTTGGCTATTATCTGTAACATAGTACTAAGTTTTTAAAATAAATAAATAAATTAAAAAAAAATATGCTGCTACTATTTAACTGTAGTAAGATGTTGTAATTCGAACTGTCATTATAATAATAGTCTATACTATTCATACACTCGAAATACATAACCTAAATTGAGTCAAGATAAGCTCTACATCTTACAAAATAATTGTTCAATATATCGAAAATAACCAAAATATACTTCCGTGATCAAAAATAGGCAGACGTAGTATACGGTTCACGTTCTGTTGTTTGGCGTTAAAAAAATCGGCACAGGTCTTACCTCTACAAGTGCTGAGTTTTGGGCAGTTAAAGGTTTTTAATTAGTTATTTAAAAAAAATACAAATACCTAATTACTTGTGAACTAACGTTTATTCTGGTATAAATTGTTTGTAAAAATAATATAGTAGTAAAGAGAAATTTACAGCTATTACGGATGCTATTACGGTTTTAAGTACCTAGGTTTATGCTTTTGATTGTGTTTTTTTTTCTACGTAATCCATACTACACGTATCAAATTTTGAGGCCGCTATGAACTATATTACTATTTCAGATCAGATACATTATTATACTTTTTTCATTTTATTTGCTTAGTCGCTCAAAAAAGTGTCGTCGTGCAAATTATGTAAAACTTGCTTCGGCATTTTGACTTTGTCTATAAAATTAAGACAAAATTAAGATAAGTGAGGCCGCTATGATCTAAGCTAATACCTGTTGGTGTGGTGGTGTCGGTGTTTTCAATAAGTTTAAGTGCACGGTACCTGTTCGGTACACGTGACGTGATTGAGTGACGTAACATCGTACATTGTACAACACTGATTTTGTGTATAATAGTACGAGATGTTGAATTGATTAATTTGATATTTGAAAATAAGTTGTCCTTACCGTCAGCCCGGCTTGCTCGTGATCGTCGCGTGTCGCAGCGTCAATGCTGCAATGGTAGGTAGGTAGATTATCTACTTACTGCTAAGAGTGTTCGCAACGATGTCAAACGAGTTATCCGCATTGATTTTCTTCAAACAATATTCTAATCTAAGGTTTAAGACAAACAAATATATTAGTTTGACGAAAATATTATCAAATCTGTGGTTTGACTATTATTTTTACTAATATTTTTGTACATTGATGGGAATATAGTTGTTATGAGGTTGTACTAGAGCATAATTTGGCATGGGATACAAATATTACACAACGATGATCGAAGTGAAATTGACCTTGAATGGTGAGATGTTGCACGTACTTAGATCTGGTCGTATGTAATAATAAATATATTCGCGCAATATAAATAATGCTTACCGGATGTAATAAATAATAGGCCGTTTGATTATTTATAAGTAATAAGTTATTTTATCGGTTATCTAATATAACGAACAGTCCTACCTGCTGATTACATACTAATTATCGCCATCTGTTGGTTGCGTGTTTATTGGTAAGTAAATATTTTTTTCCATTCATCGCTAGGTGGCTCTAGCTATCTATCGCGCTGCTAGCGGCATCCAGCGCCTTTGTAGGCTAAAAAATAGTAGCCCGCGGAATTGCCCGAGTTAGGAGGGTCGCATTTCGTTGTATGGGATGAGGTATCTGTACTAGTATAGTATTATGTTATCTGTGCCCATACTAACAAGGCAAATTAAATAAAAGCTTGTAAAAATAAATATGAATACGTTGAACTGGTGAACATAATTGACGGTAAAATTATACCCTTGCATTTTTAACTTGCAGATTCGGCAACGCGCCATTTACAACAATATTATAGAGATCCCTGCAATTTTGGGGATTATTTTTAACTATAGCTTATTCACGAAACTTTGAAATGAAATGAAATGAAACTATTTGCGGTAACAGGGTAACAAAAAGTCTTATGTCAAGTAACAAGTTAAAAATGTTTCGCCTTGGTTAAGGCATGCAAATAATAAAAATAAGATATTTTTGCTTGCATTTATACTACATACTTAAACGTATAACATTACTTAAATAATATCATTTGTAGGCAAGATACAATTGAATTTGAATGTAGTATTAAAATATATTAACTGAAGAGAATAAAGTAAAGATCAATACAATTACAAAATTATGTCAATAATGTTTAACTTTTTTAGGTTATGAACTTATGACATTAAATACAATTTTACCTTTAACTTTTAAGTCTGTCTGTAATTTTGTAGTTCATAAAATCCTTAAGTGCAAAAAACTTTTCTCAATTAGCCACAACTTTAAATTAATTCTAAATTGTCGTAAAGGTAATTCACGAATGCTTTGCTTCTGTGTTTTCTTATTATATACACGTATTACAATTATAGAACAATTTTACCTAAAACGTGCTTTTACTATTCGGCCATTTAAGTTTTGTAAGCAACATATTATTTTGATTTCTCACTAACATGTCTAATTCAAAGATTTACAGATATACCAGCGTCATAATGTTTAAGTTCCTAAAAAGAGGCTTACAGGATTCAGATTCAGATAGTTTATTGTTATCACAGGTATACAGGGTATTACAAGAAAGGTCTTAGTTCTAAAGTACAAATCTCTGTGACATACCGTACTAGACGGTGTACAATATTACATGTCAAATTTAAATATACAAAAGAACAATATTTTTAATTATCATTTTATTTTTTTTATTATAGGATTCTAACGGGTTTACTCCGCATATAGCTCTCACACATTTTGTACTATGAATGCTCTGTTTATGTGTGTAGGGACCCCACATCAATACTTAATCCATACTTTAATACAGAACCCACAAATCCATAGTATGCTGCGAGTGCTGCTTTTTCCTTTGCGGTTTTACGTAATTCCTTCAATGTTTACAGAATCCTATTAATTTTTTTACATACCACATCTACATGAATTTTCCGGTTACAGTGTTCATCCAATGAAATACCCAGAAAGTTGATATGACTTACGAAGTAACTATCTTATCTGTGATATGACTGACTCTATTTATCACTTCTCCAGAAGTTCACTTTTTCTTAAGTTACATTAAGACTCGGAGGTTTCAGCTTGTAATTTGCAAATTGAATATAATTATTGTTTTCTTTCAACCAGTGTACTATATTATATAATATTGGGTTAACTTCATTGTACTTTCTTGTTATATTTTCGTCTGGAATCACAACTGCTATATCGTCAGCAAATAAAACACGTTTGTGAATGGTGACTTTAGGCAAATCGTTAATATATACCAAGAATAAAAGAGGTCCAAGTATACTGCCTTGTGACACGCCTGATTTATAAATCTTATAAAACGATTTATAAGATGTAGATGTTTATTTTATGTTTATTTTACAAAAGTACTGAACCAAGAATGTATGAGCCAGCTTGCACGTGACATTTTTTATATCGCGTAACCATAACAAATTTCATAGCCAAAGGTCTCGTGATTTAGGCTCATTATGTAAGTAAAGTGACCATAATGCTAGTGAATTCTTAAATTCTGGCATTATATATGTACACGCGACTGAAAATGGAGTGAAAACTCAGAACTCATTGTAGAAAACAACTTAATCTTGGTCAGCGATAAGGCTTTTACTACACTCTAATATTTTAGCTGATAAAGGTACTGTATTTGATGAACTAAAAGTTTTACCTTAATCTCCTGGAATCAAAAGTGATTGATGTTGCTGATGTTATAGAATTTTCTACGGTTTTGAGCAGTTTATTTTAATTAATTTAAACATTGAAATTACTAAATTAAATTAAAATTAAATGAAGGAATAAAAATATTTTAAAGGTTATTCTGTATATTATATCTATATATATTTAAAAAAAATATGTACAATTGCGTACGTGTATATTTTTTTATATTAATATACTTATTAATATAAAAAAATATACACGTACGCAATTGTACATATTATTATGTTGAAGAGTTTAAAAAGAAACAATTTTTTGACACATTTCACTTTTGGTGTTTTTTTTATTTACAGTCAAATTAAGAATATCATTAAAATTAAAAATAAGTGTGTTTTGTTTGTGTGTATCTCGAAACTAAATGACAATGTTACTAAAAGCAAATTAGCGTCAATAAGAATATCTCGAAGTAACACAATTGTAGAGCAAAAATAAAACAATATTAGCCAACGAATGAAAGACGATGCGCTATCCTATTTCAAAACTAAACTATTCAGCAAATTCCCAGGTCAGTCTAGTAGAGAGAGACTCAATTGGCCAAGAGGCCGAATGTCTAAAACCTTTCGGCGTCGTCCTCTAGAGAACTATTCCAGTCCAGCCTTAAGGCATTTTTGTTACACAGTACGTGTTTCAGAGATTCCCTCCGTTCTAACAATAATAGATGTTTCATGAAGCCGCATTGTTTCAGAAATACTTGCAGTATTATTTCTTCATTTACTTTTGAACATCACGATTGAAACACTCATACTATTAAACTACTGCTGTCTCTTGGAATATTTTTGATCAGTTCTAAAGTTGCCTCAAAGAGATTGCCTAAAGCAATAAAGCCGCTCTTTTTACCATATATCTTAAATCAATTGAAATAATTATGTTTAAGTAAAGCGTTATCTATTTATTTTCTTAAGGTTGGTATAGAAGCGAAAGGTTTAGTACAATAATAATAATATACTTTTACCGGCAAACTAGAAGAACGGGCACGAATTAAGTAAATAATCATTGTGTTAAGTGATATGAATGGAAACTATTTTTTAAAAACCTGTATACAGTAATGTCATATTTCATGTAGTGAAATATTTTGTGAGTTATTTTCTAACAATGACAGTAATCAGTGTTTTCTTAAGTGTAGTGGAAAAAGAGAGGGATGTTTTTAAACCTCAAACTCGATTTTCTCAAAACTATGATTTTAGAGTTAAATCACTTTTCACTGAAGATTTATGTACATGTTGAATAGAACTGTTACTTACATAAAACATACCAAAGCTAAAAAAAAACCTATTTATACAATAATTTAATTAACCTGAGTGCAATTTATACTTATTACCTATACTTATCTTTATAATATTATACTTTTTTATGTGACTGTCTGTTACGTCTTCACGCATAAACCGCTAAACGTGGGAGAGCCATGCTTCGGCACGTATGGGCCGGCTCGACTCCGCTCGATACCAAGGCCTCACAGAAAACCGGCAGTGAAGCAATGATTGCATTGCCTTTCGCCGCGTGAGTGAGGTTACCGGAGGCCCTAACCCTTCCCTCTCCCTTATTCCCGTCCTTCCCCTCATACCCCTCTTCCCACTCTTCCCCCCCTCCCCCTCTTCTCCTACTCCCAACTTAAATAAAGGGCGGCAACGCACTTGTGACTCTCGAGTTACAGGTGCCCATGGGCGGCAGTAGTCATTTACCTTCAGGTGACCCTTCTGCTCGTTTGCCCCGATACCATAAAAAAAACATTTTTTGATGAATTTTGGTAAAGACATAGGAGACTTGAGTAGAACATAGACTACTTTTCGTCAGTTAAATGAAACTTGTAGGTTATGAAATAAGGTATGAAAAATAATATTGGTTATAGTCTACGCAGGTGAAGTCGAGTGCACCGCCTAGTAATGATATACAAACGTAAAGTATACATGCAAATTCAAGGAGTCATTAAGGGTAAATTGAGTTGGCGTTCCTTACATTTATAACGTAACCGATCCGGGTAAAGCAATTTTGTTTTTCGTATTTTTCTCTTGGATGTGATATATTTACATATTTATTTGTAGGAAGGGAATATGTGACCCGCATTACTTTTACGGGCCTGTTGGTCTAGTGGTTAGTGGTCCTGACTGCGAGCCAGAGATCGTGGATTTGATTCCCACCCAGGTCAAATAATTGTGTGATAAGCACGATCATTTGTTCTGTGTCTGGGTGTAATTTATCGATAATAAGTATGTATTTAGTAATATATAAGTATGTATATCAAGAGTCTGGTTATCATAGTACAGGCCCTACCTAGTTTGGGATCAGCCGGCCAGGTGTGAGGAGTTTGAAATTATTATTTTTGTATTTTCATTATCATCTCATCAATCTCAATCATAACAAAATATAGATAAGGGTTATAAGTAGCTGTAAAAAGGATAATAGAAGTTATTTTGATATCTTTAGTACGTATGTAATAGATCGCTTAAAATAAAACTGTAACAGTAATTAATAAAGAATTGCAAAAAAACAATTATTATTATTTTCTATATATATGTATTCTATTTCTATTGTCGCAGATAAGATTTGCGAGATTTAAATTAACCTTGACACTACATTTGCTAGAAATACTTGACAGATACAGATACTTAAGGGAATTCCTAGTAGTTAAGTACTGATCAATTAATTTTAAATTAAATAAAAAAATATTATGAAAAAGTTAAAGTTTAAGCGTTAAAAGGGTTTCTTGTTGATAAAACTTTATTTCGCCATACTTTGGAGTACAAAAGTTTAAAGTTGAAGCGTCCAAAGCTTATATCAAATCGTCGCAGTCGTAGAAAAACGGCGGATTAGATTTTTTGACGATTTTTGTTTTTGACAAAGCCTACTGAAAACATTATACTTTTTTATAAAACAAAACATTTCAAAGCGCATACACACAGTAACATTTTCAGATTTCATTAACAGAAACAGCAGTTTTCAAAATATTACGTAAAACATCATTTGAAAACAATAAAGTGCTCTCCTGTAAAGTTACCAAAAATCAAATCCGTCGCTTTTCTACGACGACGACGAAATATGTCTAGCCTTCTAGTGCTATTCGCGTCATGCATCGCTATTCTACGCAGTGTGTTCAACACGTACCGTTTCATTGCACTTTCACGATAAGTCTTGCAGTTTATAGAGCGTGTAAATAGTTGGCAATAAATATTTCAGTTTAAGCCAACACCTGCCTTTATCATGTGTACTAAAATATTTCCTTTGAATGATCGCATGTGCCATTTTTTACACAAATATTTGCTTTTTTTTATTATAATTAATTCTTCATTTAGATCTTTGTTTGCTAGACCTTAGAATATATCTGACGAATGGCAAAATGACCAATGTATTTTGGAGAATTTGCTTCTTCCCAGACTCACGTCAGAAACGTCGCCTCACGAGTAGCCGACAGACTAATAAACACTAGTACTCGTAGATTTGGCAGATTAAAACCTGTTTTCCGGACAGTAATTTAATTACCTAGGTTTAGCAACAGCTAAGACACACATACCAGATATTTTATGGTCTACTATTATAAGAGCTTAATATAATGCTTGCTGTATATAGTTGTGCGTGACATAAATATGACAGGAATAGGATTCACTGAACTTTATGTGTTCGTTTGCATTGAGGTACTGCGTAGTGTGGATAAACGGTTCTTATGCTCGTCCAACTCAAAGGGAAGATCCACCAACGAGGTGAGGTTATCATGCATATTGATGTTAGATCTTTCATTGTGTCATACAGGAATACTATGTAGTTTGGCTTGTCTTCGCTAGATGGCGCTCAAGTATATTTTGTTGCAGGTGGATGTCGCCACAATAGCGATATTTTATGTGAACACTACTGTAAAATTCTTCATTTTGTCGATAGTAATTGCTCCGATTGTGTTTATGTGTGATGTTTTGGTATCTGTTCTGTTCAAATTGAGAACATAGATTTGTTACATAAGCACCACTAAGGCATTGAACTCAGAGTTCATCCCGTACACACGTCACACGTCATTACAATATCGATCTCGAGCAGGGCTGTTACGTGAAGCATTTTATTCCGGAAATTTTTCAGTTTAGTGTAGTTTTATGTAAGTGTCAGTTGCACAATTTCCTCAATTGCGACAGGTCGGAGAAAATGTTTTTCGTTAGAGGTTGAAAGAGTTTAGTTTAGTAATTTTTTTTGTTGTTATACTATTTCAGTAGTTTCTTTGTCCAAACAAACGTCGTTTTAACATATTTTATAAATTATAAACGAAACTTAGCAGTTGTTCTCCAGAAACTCAACTTTACTATACGTATAATTGTTGTTTATTGTTATTATATTTACGAACAAACTAATCATATATGGAAATATACTCGTATATTGCATCTGAAAAAATTAGCAAAAGTCAAAATGTAATCTCTACAGACAGATATGATAATTGACAATGGAGCACACTGCCACGCTGGTCTAAAAATGGGGAGAGGGAATTAAGTTGTGGAGTTCCGTTATGCGATCTCCGACGTTTATCGATCGATCAATCGCAGAGTGCTATATCTTCTCAAAGTAAAGCCTCACCTTGGCTATGGTACATAAATGTACAGCGGTCACTTGAGCTTCAGACTATTACGATGTATGTATGGTCTAAGATTCAGAGTTATACAATAAAAAAGTGTCATATCACATGTTAGGTACGTTTTCTTTTTTTAAACAGCTTAGTGATAAAAGTCGTGTTTTCTCGAAATAGCTGTTTTTGAATTATGGCATTTTTTTTTGCCGGATGGCGATATGTAAAGACATTAAAACACAATTTATTGTTTAGATATTTTTCAAACACAGCACAGCCCTACTACATCATTGAACGTGTGGGTGATATAAAATTTTAACACAGAGCGTCGCTTCGGGAGCTTCCCGAACGCCAGTAAATGTGCCGCGATAGTAGGAACACAGGTTTATATTCGCTATTGACCCCGCAACATCTGCGCTATCCGTGTCACATATTGAAGAACTATTCCACATTTCATGGCGCATAGACTAGGAATTAGATTTTATCTGTTCTTTTTGTTTAACAAGGCGAATAGTCTGTTTGTAACAACACTAATCTATTATTTTATAGTATGGTGGTTTAACTATAAAGCTGCCAATAGCGCTTTTATTTACATAAAAGCTATATAGCTTTATTTTTTATTATAATATATTATGTTAACTACGCCGAGGGTAATAGATTCATCATCTATACTCTATAGATTATGAAAACTCTGAGGCCCGATTTTAATTAAATTTTGTGACACAAAAGCAGTTGTTTGGCAGAAAATGTATATAAAAAAATTATGTTCGTTTGTTCAAAATCGCAAATCTCCCAAAATTCTTTACCGACTGTTTTGAAAGTCTAGTAATCTATAAATATTTATGTTTACGGTAATTAACACGATTAATATACTGGAACGTGAAAGTTTAAATGTTAGAATAATCTATAAATTTTAATTTGGAATAACAAAAATAAACCTGAAGATGGGACTTCAATCTCGTATTGTATGCTGATATCACAGAGTTATTCGAAGCTGGTACGCATTTTGAAACTTGACGAGGTTCGCCTTTAGTAACAATGTGTCAGTCTATATGTATGTCTCATATAACATTAAGGTACCTACATTTTACAAGAGAAAACTAAAAAAAAAATACAGTAGAAAAATATGGAGAGCCATGCTTCGGCACGTATGGGCCGGCTCGACCGGAGCGATACCACGGCCTCACAGAAAACCGGCAGTGAAGCAATGCTTGCATTGCCCTAACCCTTCCTTCCCCTTCCCCTCCCACTCTTCCATCCTTCCCTACTCCCACCTTAAAGGCTGGCAATGCACTTGTGACTCTTGAGTTACTATGCCCATGGGTGGCGGTAGTCATTTACCATCAGGTGACCCGTCTGCTCGTTTGCCCCTTTACCATAAAAAAAAAGAATTTTCTAAAACTGATGGTTTGTAAGTCAATCTATAACGTTTTCCGTAACATGCGTATCTTTGTCATTTCAGATTTTCTTCGAGCGAACATATTTTACAATAGAAAATTCTCAAGTATAATGTGTAAAGTACTTTTTAAAAGAGAAATTAAAATGAAAATTGAAGGCAAGTAAAGTCCATCAAGTCAAAGAGACATCATGACAGCTCTGAGTAATCCATTTGTCTACATATGTGTGCCACAAAGACGAACTGCTGTGCCTGTGATATTCATTCATTAGTGACAGTTATCTGTCTTACTTATGGTGATGGGCTCACGTTATCGATGTATTAACCCTTTCGTTCATGTGTGTGGTCTTGACCGTCGGCAAGTTAATCAATCACAACTGTCAAGGTTTTTGTTTGCTGTTCGTTAATATCATCTTTATGTCTAATATAATTTTAAATGATCTCACAGTTTTGTTCAATACAAGGAAAAATAAATAGGCTTGCTCTTTTCGAATATGTTTCGAATCGATATCTTTTGATTAATCATTTGTTTGTGGTTGTTAATCTGTTAGATGAGATAAAAAAGGACTACGTGTAATCTTCCATTATTACAAAAAAACTGCTTAATACAATTTATCATTAATATAATACAAATCTTTCGAATAAATGTAAAATAAGTACCTTTTAAACTAATATTTCAATGTGCAAATTAGTTTTGCAAAAGAAATGGAACGGATTTCAACTGATGTTCAGGAGAGAGGAGTTAGCGGCTAGCAATGGAATGTTTTTACTCGTTCATTCGTTAGCGCCGGCTCAAGTACCGAGCACTGGGTCACGCGGACTCTGTTCCACTTCCCACTACTGAAATAACCTCGGGCTTGATGATTTTATGGAAATTTGGTGCAGATTTAATTGTGGAGTCGCCGGGTTAGTGCACGCATAAGAGCCAATTGTGTTTTTATTTCCTATGAAATTCATATTCTCAATTTTTTACTCGCTGTGGTTGAGTGACACGTGTGCTAAATGTAGTTTTTTAAACAATAACAATAAACGTAAAAATGTTAAGGTTTCCATACGTACTTTTTCATGCAAGGCCCAGAGAATGAATGGTCATAGTTGGTCAAAGTTGGCCACTGTTGGACATAGGCCTCCTTTAATGCCTTCTAAGAAGACCGGTTGGAAGCGGCCTGCATCCATCGACGGCCTGCGATCTTTACTAAGTAACTGTAAGATACTGTAAATATATTCTCATCTCTATTGAGTAATTTTGAAGTAGTTATTAGTTACTATAAAAACGTCAGTGAGTGATATTCATTATGACTGTTGAACTCAGTATCTATTTCGTGAAAACCAGATTAGTTTAGGACTCAACAGGAGTCACTAAGCTAGGAGCTGAGCGTCCTATCGCAATTATGTAACGTATTACACTGCAGTTTTGGAATGTTGAAATAAATACCTGAAATCATATGTAAAAGTAATTACTGATTACCATAGTCGTTGCAAACAATTTCATATTCTTCCTCTAAAAGAGCGACGCAAAATAGCGGATTTGACATTTCTGTTAAAAATTTTCAGCAGATCAGTAGATGTACCGGAGCTGGTAAACAAAATGGGCCTGTGCGTACCAACAGTATTTCTGCGTAAGCCAAATTTACTGCACATTCCTTTAGTAAGGACTACGTATAGGCAAAATTCTTATCAACTACGTGCTAGCCGTACATACAATGTAGCAAGCCGGGAAGTTGATAAAGATCTCTTCTTTACAAGTGTTGTCAAACTAAAGAAAGTCTTGTGCGACCATTACTTCCGGGCATAACTAAATGCTCATATCAAGCTCACACATCAAATTTTCGATATAGTTACATATATCTCTTTTTTTTAAATGTTACAAAAGTAGTAGTAGTGAAAACTTTTAATTGGCCTTCACCTTGGTATCAATATATAATTTATTGTACGATTTTTAGCTGTAAGTTTTCCAAACAATGTAAAATAAAATAAATAAATATATTATGAATTTGGACTTAGAAGTTAACAAACTTAAAAGGTTTTAAAACTACATAAATGGTATGTAATATATTTAATTATGGATTATTCCCTTGCATAGTTTATGTGAATAATTAAAATTATAAATTAATTTGTTTTTGTTAAAAGAAAAGAATGCTCTATTAAATATATCTAACATAATAACTTATTTTAATATCACTATAAACTAACGCGTTAATAATTTCACAAAACTAAAAAAACTAAATAATTCACACCTCCTGAATGGTCCAGGGAAACAATAATCGCGTCGAAAATATCATCACACCTTTATTTCTGTCGCGCGACGAGAATGCGTAAACAAAAATTCGCGCTATTCCAGCAATCCTTGAAATTGGACTGGGATCATTTTCGGTAGTTCGCAAACGACCTTGCCACGTCCCTAATAGTCCATTCAGTAGGACATTCCATCTGACCTGAGCTAGATTACGCTGGCATAAATAGTGTGCGTAATACCCTGTATGTGTACCTAAATGTACATTGCTGTGTATATATAGGTACGGTTTATTCCATTGAGAATTATTTGATTGTTTAATTCAGAAGTTACTCGCCCATTGGCAATGAAAAGTACATAGAATTGTGTGTCATGTGATGCACGATAACGTCTTTTCCCAGGTTAAAAATATATTAAAGGCCAAAACTATTAACATATGTACCTATTTAAATAGAAACGAATAACTGTTACGACCTTTTTCATCTACGTGGTTTTTTGTGCCTATTTGATGCTAAGCGTTTGTGGATCTCCATTCACAAAACAGTTACAAAAAGATTCACCAAGAGTCACCCAACAAAACACTGACGAAAAGAAACACCAAGAACCAATGTAGTAGTACCTCCCCTGCTCTCTTCCCCCAACACTACTATCACAGGCATTTCTACGTTACTTGAATAAGATAATAAGAAGTAAACTATATCCTTATGTTACTCCTCGAGGTAACAATAGTCCTAGTTAAGAGGAAAAACTGATAAGTAATTCTATCAATTTCTTTAGTCCATTATATAACGAAACGCAAAGTTTCTCAATTTCTGCCTCAAATGTTATTTTTGTCACATTCCGTGTGTCATTAATTCACCCATAATTTCTCAATAAAATATTCGTTTTTTCCACCCAACAGAAATATCAGATAGCGCGTTTGATATATGTGTATTCATGTATTTTATCTTTGATAAATTTTTAACGAAAAGTTTAGTTTTATCTTTTTCAACAACTTTTAAAGAATATTGCAACCAAAATAATCTTGTATTTTCTTCTAGAACTCTATAAAGCAGGTATAGTACCATCGTCAGAAGACAAATGATAGTTTTTTGGTCTTACTTATGTTACCACTTCAGGAGGTTCCTTTACCAATTTTTCCCTTTTTTTCAGTGGCTTACAGCGCACAAGTACTTAGAAACTAGTGATCCTTATGTGTTTTTAATACCTTTTTTTAATACAAGATATTCAATTCAATTCGAGTCACAAAAGTTGTTACATTTTAGATAAACTATGAATCTTTACCGTAGAAATTATAAAACAAATTAAATTGAACAAATTAACGTAAAGAAACATTCAGATAGAAAATAATATGTAATTAACATTAGAAATTAATATGGGATGTCATTTACTATTTATCATTATATTATATTGTTCAATAAAATTTTAAACAGTGCAAAATGTCAATACAGGTAGGAATTAAAAAAAAATCTAATTATTAATAACTAATATACCATTTTAAATGCGGGAGCGCTCCTAGAAGCCTGCAAACGCCCCAGGAGGCTTCTGTGCTTCTGGAAGGAGCTAGGATGGCTCAACTAGTTAGCCTATCTTAACGAATAATGGACCGAGTCTAAATGCAGAAACAGAGCCCTATAACAATACCATTTTAAATGTCAAATAAATTTATCATTTAACTCCAAAGAATTATTCGAGAACAGGTAGAGAGTAGGTATAAAGTTAGTTTCAGCAGATGAACGTGACTCCACTCCCGGGTTCAGTAGGTGTCTTTAGGAGCTACTTGTTCGTTTAGGCAGTAAACGCGTGTTGGCATTTCTAGCACCTTAAATTTAACTGTTCCATTAACCCCGTTCTTTTAAAAGTTTAAAACAATCATACTAAAAATAAATCACGTATGATTTTTATTATTTAAATACAAATGGTATATCTGTCGTGTTTGCTGTACGTATGTATGCGATGAGCAATATTCATGAGCAGCATTGACTGAACTTTTGAACTTTATTGTGATACGCCGAATGCTTGTGAAAAAACTTAACTGATCAGGAATGAGTTCCGCGGGGTGATTATGGCATTACATACACCAGTAAAATCTATTACTGAACTCCATCGAGTATTTGATCCGTGCAATGAAAAGTGTTCATTGCACGGCTTAAACATTAAAACGAAAAAATACTTATCTGTATAATAAAATAAAATGAGTTTCTGTATAACTATACAGAAACTCATTTTGCTGCTCCCGTTCAACAGCAATTTGTTTTAACATTTAAATAAATGGGTCTGTCATTAGTGGCTTTGCTAATGAGGTTGTCAAATCACCCTAAAATATGACGTTCTTCCGAAATATAACACTGTAATACTTCATATTAACCAACTTTTGTATTAGTACTAGCTTTTACCCGGCTTTATGGCACTCTTCTAATTTTAGTTTTTATTAAAGGAAATTACTATAGGTATACTTCGAAGTTGGTCCTGTTTTTAAAAGTCGTACTCATTGAAGATTTTTGACATAAATAACGACTCTCAGATGCACGCAATTAAGTACAAATTAGCTCGAAAAGAAGAACAGATAATTTGCCAGAAAAAAATTAAATATCGGTAGACCGCGTGACCTGTGTAGATGTTTTTTTCCTAATGCGAACTGTTAAGATAAAAGAACTTTATCTGAAGACTAAGTAAAGACAACACAGCCAATGCGCGACACTTGATTTATTGAAGGATCTCAAAGATTGCTGCGGTTAGGACGGGAGTATAACTCGGTATTGCTAATCAGAACCGTAGAAATGTTTGATGATGATAAAACTACGACTTTTACGCAGGCAGGATCAAATTTGTTTATAATCGCCTTCAGCCATAATTAAAAACCTCAGAAATTGTTAAGTAGGTCGGTACTTTATAATATTGGTGTACGTTAAGCCGAATACATCAAAAAGCTCATCGCTCATTCAACCTATTGTTACACGATTGGATCGGCTTGTTACCCGAAATGCAGAAGCTATAAATTAATCCAGTTTACGTGCTGTGCCCACCTGTTTGTTACACGAAATTTATACTATGTCATGGTCACTCTAGCTTCTGAAAAGTATTAACAACTAGTTAAAACTATTCATGAATAAACAACACTTTGGTTTCAAAATTTTGGATGCGCTGGCTTCTTACATTTAATTTCATGTCAACACTCACATCCAAAATATAATTACTCTGTTATAAAAAGAGAATATTATTTATACCAAATTCCCATGAACAAGAGTTTATTAATATATCAGAGACTATTGGTGCTGCATGGGAAACTGCATCACTTCCTCTAACGTCATCGAACCAACGACCCACTCGCTGCACGTGTTCATCTCCTAATTAAGACACATTGTATGGAATAGTATATGATTCAGCATCCATATTTCACCAACTTTGATGTTCAAAGAATCAGCACCCGTTTCTTTGTTTACGAAAAAAAACTGTCTAATTTGGAGGAATGCGTGGTGAAGAGCCTGAGAACAAAGATATTACAAAGTGATATATGAAACTTATTGAAAGAATGAGTTGAATAAATTTCAGGGCCGTAGCCAAAACATTCAAATGGCTTTGTAAAAAGACTAAATAAGCTTATACATTCATAAGTTATAAGCATAATAATAAATTACCAATCTTTCAAATTTGTCCTTTGAGGAACTTTAGTTTATTAAATGCTACTTTTTTTATGGTATAGAGGGCAGACGAGGAGAATTACTTTGTTTTCCATCTCTCTGTCTGGTCGGTCTGTCTAGACCTTTTTCTCGGGAAGCCGTGGAGGCATCAAGTTCAAATTAACATCAAATTAATTGTCTGTGGTCCCTTGAAGCTGCAAAAAAATTAAGCTTCTAAATCAACGCAATCAAAAGATACGGCCATTTAAGGCTTAGATTTTAACTAATTTGAACATTTTGAACAGGTAATTCAAACCCTATAGGGTACTTCCCATAAACCTAGAATCATGAAATTCTTTAAGAAGTAAGATCTCACAGCACAAGTTAAGGAAAAAATACGAAAGTCATTAATTTGTTGTTATATCACATACCCATATATTTTTTTGTGATTACAAACATATAATTTGTTGGAAAGTTATTTTTTGTCCTATGGGAGAGTATTTTTAAGACTGCAAAGTTAAGTTTGTCCGATGTTTATTTATTGTAACATCGAGCAATCAAAGTAAACGATTTTAGGATTGCAAAGTATGACGTCACAAGTTGATATTTCAAACAGGTTTCTATGCACCTTACCGGGTTGATTTTTAATAATGAAAAATGATTTGACTTGACAGTCAATTACTTACAATTACGACTGGCCTATTCGTCTAATGGTTAGTGATCCTGACTGCTGAGCCAGAGGTCGTGGGTTCGATTCCCACTCAGGACAAATAATTCATCATTGTTCTGTGTCTGGGTGTAGTATTTAGTAATATAAAAGTATGTTTATCAGCAGTCTGGTTACCAGTAAGTATAGGCTCTGCCTAGTTTGGGATCAGACGGCCGTGTGTGAGACGTGTTAAGTTATTATTATTATTAATTCTTATCATATTAAAAGTATTTCAAAAAACTTAATCCATAAAAATACAATCTATCTTTTACTAATAGGTACAACATCTAGATATGATTAAAAAAAATATCAAGAACAAAATTCCATTATGAAAACCCTTTCTGGTACATATTCTAAATAAACAATAGTTATGGAAAGTGATAATGGTTTAATACAGTAGGATAACACGACCGAGCCCTACATTTAATAGCGAGTTTAGATCGTGAGCAGAATGATAAGCTGCAAGATAACTTTTAGTTGTTAACTTGTTTCATTTTCAGACTAAGCGCCTATAATACTGAAATATCTTAGTTGCTTTTGTGTTTGTTATAAGGATTGTTCTTTGGGTGAAAGGTTATTTGGATAGCTTTTTCATTGTCTTATCAGACATATTCATAAAGGCATTCTCATGCGGAATGTCGAATGTAGTCAATGCTAGCTCGTGGTTATAGTAATTGGCTACGTTTGTAGATAAGAATACATATTTTGATATTTACACCATCTATTTCGGTTCCTTTTTTAAAATAAATCAATTCACATTACTTGTGTATGGCTGGGAACTCAAAATAAAAAGCATACGTTTTACAAAATATATACTGTACTTTAACATTAAATTTGGATACTGCAAATTCTTACAATATGTTTATATAGAATAATGTCCTCAGACTGTACTCTCACCTATACATTTTATTTACCTATTCCTACTTGAGTTCACTAGACCAATCTCAGTAGCTTGTCATAATACAGAATCTGTGCTTGTACGTTCGTATACATACGAGTATATACAGAATCCTAGTTCACCTAACTTTTATAAAACTTTCAACGGAACAATTCTTACAATAATGCGATTTATACTCCAATCCAAACTCCAAAACACGTTCCATAAACCAGAAACTTATAGAACTACCATTTCGCAAATCGATAGTGAAAATGATACTACAAACTTTGCCTGGACAAATGTTAGACCGCTCCAATACACTTAACTTTGTGAAAGCGAGGAACTTAGAAACACTAACTTACCTTTGTTGTTGTTTTAACTCTTACGCGCTTCTGCACTCACGTTTATGAAAGAAAAGAAAAAATCTTTCTAAAATCATAATCTGTGTTGATGTCAGAAAAATGTAAAAAGGTAATAAATAAAAGTGATTCCCTACCGGAAATACGTAGTTGTGTGTGACGTGTGTCACTGGGCGGTCGTGTCTCTGTCCCGGGGACATCAGTTAAGAAAGACAGATTCGTCACAAAGACGAATCGGTAAACTTCAACATGACGATGTCTGAATGCTGAAGGGAAGATATTATTTGGGTTACACTGAAGGATTAGATTAATGAATAACCAAGTATAGGAGATCGTATTTCATGATCTTAAGTAAGATATTGAGTATAGCAACAAAAAAAAATAGTTTAAAAGAAATAGAGAATACTATATAGTTTTTAATGAGAGTAACCGCAAAAGGAAATACCAACTAAGTCACATGGGAAAATCACACAACTAACGGACACAAAGTGCATATAGATAAAGAAAAAGTATTTGCAAATTATGAAAAGTGCAGTTGGTGAGGACCTTTTACTTTTTATTTAATAAAAATGCAAGATTAATAATTATAAATATAACTGAACACGTATAAAAAGTAATGTGTAAGAACTCATTAGCAAAGGAGTATTAAACGTAACACAACTGCCCTAATAGAATTCTACATACTCCGTTATAGAAAATGCCGTTATATTCAATAAAAAGTCTATCTTAGTTAATAACGGTTCTGTATCTATTAGGCTTAATACATTTCATATTAGATCATTAAGTCCTAACAGAACTAAAACAAACTTGTGTGATGAAACTGTCTATATGTATAATTCTGTAGAGATCAGTGTCGATCAAACAAAGCGTTACATCATAGTCACTTACAACAGCTCGTCTATTTTCGACTTCGCTGGCCTCAGATGCAATTACCTGAGCTACATAATGTGACGACAACTCATTTACTCCGCTCTTAACAATATCTCATTTTACTTTCTTTATAAAATTTGTAAGTTGATGAAGATGAAATGATAATTTTTGAGTTGATTTTGTATTTTCTGAGACATTCAATCATTGTTTTTTGAAATAGTTTATTACTGTGTGTTTTATCTAATACTCATAAAAGGGGATTTTTAAATCATACATATTCTATACACTATAAAACATAATCTTTAATTGAAAGAAGGACAATTATTTATAAATTGTTATCAGATAACTTTTATAAAATGTGTCACTATTTTAAATAACGTTCTATTTTCATTCCAGTTTGGTTTATGGAGTCTTGACTACATGGTGTAAATTGATCTCCTACTCCGTCCTATTTTTAATGGAGTGAATCGAATCGGTTCACCATACAGCCCCGCCATTTTTCAGGCTTAATTAAATAGCGTCTTCCAAAAGAGCTGTTGGCTTAATTTGTTTAGACGTTAGACCAACGTGGTTACGGAATGAGATTCTAAAAATACCTGGGTTGGGACTGAATTAATTGGGAACATTTTTTCATTCCATTACCAAATTAAGGGGATCTTTAATTTTTACTAGAAAGAAGAAAAGAAAGAGGCATTCCAAGCATTGCTACTTTTAGAAACATAAAATCGTTCTTAACTTTGCTAATATAGAAGGCATTCCTAGTGCCATTTTTTTCGTGTTGCATTTTATAGCGTATAAAAAGAACAAGACTAATACTTCGACAGCGTATTTTTGGCACAAGAATCGCATTTACAATCGTATGTTTTGGATGACTGCGGCTTTAGGGGATCGTTTAGCAATACGCCGAACTCGCAAAAGCTGCACGGTTTGCTCATGCTGGCATTTACACAAAATGTTAACGAGATAAAACAAAAGCGTCACTAAATAGTACTTTACTTTAAATAGTATTGGATCAAAAGGTTGTCTATTATTTTTAAGGGCTACTTGAGTATCTAAACCAAAAATGCTACTCAAGAATCCTTGAATTTTATTTTTGTCTTGATAATAAAATAAATTATTAAATTGATTTTCACCGTTAACCTTCCAACGTTTTCTTTTACCGCCTTCATCTTACACTTAAACCTATTTGAGTTTGTCTTTCTCAGTCGTATATTTGCTGTCTGTCGCATAAATCTCTTCGGAGATTTATTAGTCTTTATTGGTAAAAGATAGATTTCTGTTTAAATTATGTTAAATCAAGGTTTCGTGCAGTTCTTATTTTACTAGAAAAGTGTGTGAACTCTTCAGAACGAACACACATTAAATACTATTTACGGCGTAGACATTTAGGAAGCCTTTTAGGGATATATTAAATATTTGTCATGCACCTATTTACTTCTTTAAAAACAACGTAATCTTCAAAAAAAGAAATGTAACAATAATGATAAATACAGTTCCAGGTCAATTGCGTTAATGAATAGCGGATGAGAATGTGGGCGAAGTAGTCCAAAACTCATATTTCATAAACAAACTAGTACTAATGAAAAATGGAAACAGCTGAAATTAGGATAACCTATTATCCACCTTCCGTCGCAATCTATTACATGTTTCATACGTTGCTATATTTTGTTACTGTAAACTTACTCGTCAATGGATTGGCAAGTTTCAGAAATCTCGTGTGTACATTTTCAAGACATCCGTAGTTCAATAATAGTGTTGTCTGCTGTAGCGACCTCGTCTATCCCTTATATCTCATAACACACAGAACATTGAATTGTATTTCAAAATTCACCGTCAGCGCTGTGCACTTGACTCAGCCCAGTTATATTTAGCGCTCCCTTCGGAGCTTTCTACACGTACTTTACTGAATCTTTTGCTAACGATAAGTTGTTTTAGCGCATATCAGTACTGCATTTACTACGTACCGTATGAATGATATCTTAAATATTTAAGATTATTTTTTTGAAGATCTAGCTTTTAGTGAGAGATTACGTGTTTGTATCTAATTTCGTATGTGATTTGTCCAGATATAAATATGGCTTTTTATAGCGTTCCAAATATTTTTATTGATATATAAAAATGTCTCATAGATGTTCTTGGTCTCTTATCTGTCTGTCTCTGTCTTATATGTCTCTTAGCAATAGTACATAATAAAATAAAAACATTGTTGCAGAAAACGTTTATTAGTCTACGAATATCTTCTATGTTCTTTTTAATATTTGTATAAATATTCCTTGGATTAAATTAATGGTATCCTATGACCGCAATAAAAAAAAATTAATCCTATTCTTGTTAGGTCGCAACTCATTCATTGCTAACACCACTTCCTTAATCTGTAACTATTTTTACGAAATTAGTCCAAAAACATTAGAAGCGTAGATTCCATTTCGACTCGAGAATTGCATTGATATAAAAAAAAATTGTATGTTTATAAATAACTGGATTTGTAGAGCATCGGACGTGTGTTATTATAGCGAAGAAATGCAGGATAAGGCGTGGATCTATCTGTAGTTGGCCGAAATTATCGCGAGTCGACAGCGCGTGTTGCCCGCGAGTCGCACGCGTGACGTTCGCGGTGCGCCCGCGCGTGTTACTTGCTAATTTTAAAATATTGTTTATTATCAATAACATCATACAGTGATATAACAATTTTTAAACATTTTTGTTTCAAGTACTCGCTCGTACAGTATTCACTATAAAAATATTTAATTTATCGTAAACTATTCTAATTGTTATCATATGATTAATAAAAACAGACAATAGTTTTTGCCACTAAATAATTTTATAGAAATCTTTCAGTGAATTAAATGATTACTAGACTTATTTATTTATATATGTGTGTGTAATATTGTGTAAAAACATATGGTGGACTGTCGTGCCAAATGTGCTCAAGTGGGTGTGAATATTTGTAAATGTTAAAAATAAATGTTTATTTAATAATAAAGTACCTATGCTCGTGATGCTGGAAGTTGCAGAGAGAAGAAACAATGATTATTTTCGATCATTTCTACCTGTAAGTTCGTATTTTTGTCTACAAATTGCAATAGAGTTCATTCTAAAATTACGTGTCCATCAATGTATAAAGTGTACAGTCAATCACATCTGGATGTAGATAATCTAGTCCATTACATATCACTGTGAAGACGTGACGTGGTCCAGAATGGAACACAAATAAACAAACCGATTAAGTACATAATCTTTGATCTAATGAAATTTTGTAATACCACAAGTTCAGTAGCCAAATTATATTCATTTACAAATCGTTCTTCTAAAAGGAACTCAAATTCAAGATTTAATAATAGAACTTTATTCCTATATCAACTGAGTCTAAGGTTATTAACTAAGGTTAATCTATACCTCAAAGGTGTAGCAAACAAACTCTTGCCTCTCCTGGTGTTCAGCTATTACCAGTGCATAAATACTCGTTAGGTACTTTACCCTATCCCCGTCCCACCCGCGATATTTTGCCCACTCTTTTATAAGCAGAAATATAACATCACGCTAGTTGTGCTTGTTAACCGCCGCGCACCGTCTTCAATCCCGACTACAATAAAAACAGAGACCTGAAACTCTTCCTCTACTTCTTCTGATATTGGGGCGCATTCTCATGAATGAGAATTGCTGCCAATCCACTGTTTAGTGCAGATTATAGTTTCGAACACTGCAAAACCGATTAAATACAGCCAATTAATATATTATTTAGACACGTCACAAGTGCCGGAATCGGCTGAGAAATTACATTTAATACTGCCAACCTTGAAATCACAATTATTCTGACCTCTAGGAGGAAAGTCAAGGAA
This sequence comes from Euplagia quadripunctaria, assembly GCA_963859945.1. Taxonomy (NCBI): domain Eukaryota; kingdom Metazoa; phylum Arthropoda; class Insecta; order Lepidoptera; family Erebidae; genus Euplagia; species Euplagia quadripunctaria. The sequence continues at coordinate 6,172,039 of OY982574.1, forward strand.
ATAAACATGTCCACACTGATTTTAATCCAGACCGTCCGTCCTAGGAAATATGAGTCCATTGACCTTATGAAGTACATAGATTATTTAATTGTGCTATGACTAGAGATCATGTGGCCTAAATTAGTTATGCTATCTTATTTGCAAAATATATAGTTATTGTAATATATTCTTGTCCTTTCGTCTATTATAATATTTACATACCTATTTTTATGGTTCTTGTTATGTCTTCTAACGACTCCTCAAGTTGTATTAATACTTGACTGTAATCTATCTTAATTAAAATGAAATTCTCTTCATTGTTAAGCGCATAACTTGAGAATCTGGCTTTTATTTTCTAAATGTTAGTAGTAAGTAGTCTGAATAAGGTATTTAGAGAATGAAAAATCGGAAAAGTTTTCTGGAAAATGGAAACTGGAAAATCCATGATATTTAAACAAGTTAAATTAAATTCTGACAGGACAATGTCTGTCGAGTCAGGTTTAAAAAAATAATAATTAATCTGAACCTAAAATCTTGACATTTACAAGTTTTAATATAATATCATTTTTAATCCCGCACTATGACTTACTCACTGTGCAGCAAGGGACCACAAACACACTTGGAATTTAGACTTGGAGGATTATGAAGTTCCGACAGGGTGCTACAAGCGAGTGCCGATAAAAACATTAAGACTACGATAATTATTGGAAGAAAACCGATGTGTGACATATCGACAGATCGAGAAAAACCATAGGTTGTGTGCACCAACTGTTCATTGGGTTCTTCACGACCATTTGAAAGTACGGAAATTTTGATCACTGACGCGCTGAGGGAGCAGCGTGTGATTTGATCTTGTGAAATGTTAAAAAAAAATGCAACACGGCCGATCTAACTACGTGAACTCGATTGTTACATGTGATGAGATCTGGCCGTATTATTTCAACGTTCCTACTAAATCCCACAGTAAAGTTAGAGTATTTGAAGATGAACCACCGCCGACGTCTGTGAAAATCGGGACGGTCCGGGACACCCGTAAAGAAAACAACGGTTGCTGTATTTTTACTAAGAGAAGAATATTGACTACGGTTGGTTGTGCTTAATAAAGGGAAGACGGTTACTGCTACGTGGTATACAGAGGAGCGTTTACCACAAGTATTAGAAGCCTTAAAAAATGAAAGACCAATCTCAAGACTCGATACTGGACTTTTGCAACAAAATAACGCCCTTGCAAATCGAGAGGGCAGCACTACGGAGTATTTCCACCAAGCTGTAAATAAATTGCTGAGACACCTTCCTTTTAGTCCGGATTTAGTGCCATGCGACTTTGCACTATTCTCGTATGTAAAAAAACAACTGAAGGAACGCAAGTTTTCGCACGATGAGGAGCTTATTGGAGCTTTTGAGGAGATATGCGGTTGTGTTCCTGAGGGATACAGGAGTATTGTGTTCAGCACCTGGTTTACAAGTATTACTGCCAGTGGAGTCTACTTCAAAAACTTACTTATGTAGCGCCCTAGTATGTTAAATTGCATAATTTCCACATCGAAATACACTTGAAAGGCGGTGACGGGATGGCCTGCTTGCCGGTATCTTTTACCTGAGCCGTTACGTCTGCTCGCCTTTTTTGCACTAATCTTAATGTAATGAGATAAATATTATATTCGGCAGATTTTATGTTACGATGATTTAACCCGTTTGCTGTTTGCGTTAATGTTGCAAGCGAATTAATTTCAATGAGACATATTTTACGATACGATAATTGTATGGAATCATAAAATACTTCTTTCCATCCTTCAATAGTTATCCTTTTCATTGTACTATTGCACTAAGATGAAAAGGATTTAAGTTGCAGCTCACAAACTACCACCACGTCTAGTGCTGTGAGTTCGATTCCCTGATGGGGATTCATAAATAATTGTTGAATATGGGTGTACTTTAGTTGGTAGAACAAGGAATAGTAGTACAAATATTTATTGTGTGTGCAGGAAGTATTCCTTATGCAGGAGTGGTCTTTTTAAAGACTACTGCTAAAACTGTACTTCTTCGTAGTGTTTTCATTTATTATATCTTCCGAATAGGTTAATTAGTCACATAACAGTTTTGGATTGTTTAGTATAACTTAGTTATTAGTTCATTAGGCACAGTACCTATTGCGTTAGTACCTAAACTTCAGCCAAATTCGATATGAAGTGTTTACTAACAAAGCATTGCTAGGCATTTACATGACGGGCAGGTATTAATAACCTGTTTGCAAATTTGTCCTTTAAAAATATTTGTCGTTACGTGTGTGAGATGTGTCAAGTTATAATTATTAGTAACTAAACTAACAAGGCCTCTTTGCGGAAACACAAGGTATGCATAATTTTGTTGAACCATAGTTAAATCATTTTTGAATTTATTTCCTGGTGATAGTCTCCTTGTACTCTCTTACTTTCAAAAATTAACTTCACTTCCTACAAAATATAATAACGGTCAGTTATATGTATTATTAATAGTCCTAAATATTCTAATAACAATGAAATGAACTAAACCTTTTCATAATACTTACCTATATGCAATGCACGCAACTATCTGCTTATACTTCTTGCATACGATTTTTTATTTTAATTCGGTGAGGTTCATATTTTATTCACATACATAGAAAAAACGGTTGTCGCTATGTACTAGTAGTATACAGTTGTTGCATACCTTCTTAAATTTGATTATTAATAGTGAATATTTTTTGTATTTTATTAAAAGATTCTATATGTCATTACATTACCGGCAATAAACTATGACTATGACTATATTATAAAAAATAAGTTTCTTGTGATTTAAACGCTACCATTTTGGATCACTTTTTCTGTTATGTCAAGGACCACGACGCGTTTGACACTTAATTGATTTATGAAAATAAAAGTTACAAAACCTACCCACTATTATTAATAGAACAGAAAAACTTATTTCCAATTTTGTATTGTGAAGTCTTGTGCATATTCCTTCCTATACATATTCATTATAAATAATCATATTGTTGTTGATCTGCGAAAGATGAAGAGTTATAGGGCTGTAGGGCGTATAGTTGTTATTTATTATTTGCTAATTCTTGTTTTAAGGTATTTTTTAACATATTACGTATTTGGTGGTTAAACTGAGTTCCAGCAAACATAATGACAGTAAAATCGTAAAGTATAACTAAGAAAAAGTGGTAAAATAACTATACTTCTGCATTTTAATTATGACAACCCTAAATATGACCTCATATGGTTTTTTTTACAAAGATCCCATATCCAATTTAGCTCAAGTATAGTACTCTTGCGTTTATTAAATAATTCGTTCTAAGTGCAACTGTTTCAAGCAGTTAGTAGCACCTTTTTAGAGGTCTCGTGACAGGTACGTTAGCGCTTATATTTTTGCATTGTCTTGCAGCCGTGTTTTTTGTTTTATGATAAATTTAAATTAGATTAGGTAGGGTCATACGGCCTAATCATACAGCACACGGAGCAAATAGATGCTGCGTGATACAGCACACTGATAGAATGGGCCGAAGTTTGGCAATAGTGTCCGGGTTCGCCCTCTCTTATGTGAGATCATTATGTTGGGTCGTTGACGAATTATTGGTGTTTAATTCCTCTTTTTTTTTAAAATACTTGTAACGTGGGTTTCACATTTCTAGTATTCTTGTTAACCTCTCCAGCTAAGCTGAATGCTTGTGTTAGGAGTTGGTTCACATAGGTAGAGCACTGGGTGGGGTTCGAACCTGCAACCACTTGATCGCAAATCATACGCCTTAGCAATTATGCTACCGTCACTTTCAATTTGCCTGCTTGCCTACCCCTTCTGTGGGAATATAGCAGATTTAGTTGCGATTATAATGAAATCTGCGCAATTTTGTTATATACGATGTTATGTATGATGTTTTATCGAGCTCATAATTATTATCTCGTTTCAAACTGGTCAATTTAACTTTGAACTCTCACACTGAGATAAAACATGACAAAATATCTAAATGAAACTCTTCCGCGTTTAAGTCCATAAACAATACACACATAAGCATTGTATTCCAAACAATTTTACATTTGAGACTGTGCCAAATTGACGTCCTTGCTATATTATACCTCTAGACAGCTAGGCGAACAACAATTTTAGTAATTTTTGTTTCCAACTCTCCCAGTCGTAATTAGTCCATCCGTTACAATTTGTACACACACACAATAACTTTGTAGGTTCTAAATGATATTTTTTTTTGCGCCATGAAATGGGCACAAAGGAAATGTTTAAATTACATTTTTAAATGAGGTATAGTCCTCTCTTGAGGCCGCATGACCTGACACAATTTTAATAATACTTTTTTTTCTAATTTCAGGCTGTCAACTCTCCACCGGTCCCTCACCGGGACGTGTCTACATCAACACCGGCATACCGTCCCTATACAGAAGAATATGCTGCAGTACAGCGTCGCATCGAACGTCCCGCCCAACCAGAAGATACAGATAAAAAGAAAGACAAGAAATGGTCACTCGGTAAACTGTTCAGACGTAAGAAGAAAGAAGATGAAAGCGGAACTTCTTCAGAGAGCGATGAGGGTGTCAGTACACGTTCTCCCTCTAAAAGAAAATCTAAGAAGAAAAAGAAAGCCCCACCGGTCAATAATTTTGACCACATAGTCATAAGAGATTCTAGAAGAGCACAAAGCTTAGCAAAATCAAACACTCGAGATCTTACCGATGATGGTGTTTTATCAGACCCATCAGCAGGTTTCATTACCTATCGGGCTAATAAAGCACAAGAAATGTATAAAGCCTCAAAAGAATCGCTCAGTTTGAGAGATGACAATTCAAGTAGATCTGGAGGACCGACTTTAGAGACACCTTCAAGAAAAACGAGGAAAGGAAGATTGAAAGCCAGAGTTGAAGCACTTAGAAATAGCCTGAAAGGCGAATCGAGTAGTGACGAAGAATCACTTAAATCATCAAATTCATCACTGATGATTCGGTTTAGAAGTGAAGATTCTTTGATGAGATCTCGTGATAGCTCATTGAACAAACGATCAAGGAGTGCCAGAAATGAAAGATATGTGAAAAGATTGTCACGAGATGAGGAAAATCAGTTAAACAAAGAAGCAGAACTTCTGCAGCAGGGTTACACGAAGGCTGAGGTTGAAATGTTAACAAGAACACCGACAAGTCAGAGTAGTGGGTACGGAACTTGCAAACGTGATCAAACACAAAAAATTAAAAGTGAACAGTTATACGCTAATGATGTAACACGCCGTCCCATGAAATCTGAATCAATATCATCATTCCCATCGACACAAAGTTACCCATCCTCCATTAACTTTAACGCTAAAGTTAACAATGAACATATTAACTATTCCATACCTACTAGTAATAATATTAAACGAGAACTGCTTTATGCTAATAATAACAGAGAAAGAAGTGTTAGTAGTCAATATGAAAGTCCTGAAAATGTTATGTGTATCAAGTTTCCTTTAGGGAATGTAACAAACGTAAAGAGAGAAGAGAAAGCGCCCCCTATACCGCCTCCTCGAGATATGCAAAGAAAAGTCGCTACACCTATATCTATGTACTATGAAAATAACCCTATGGTAGCTGATAGAATGGGTAACACTGTAATGCATGGTGTGCCAAACAACGACTTTGACAGGATAATGAGACGTAGTCAAGAGAGGACGCTTAGTCATGGATTTAATGGGTTGAGACGCCCAATATCAAACTCGGAAGATCACATTGCAATGCAAAATAATGAGTATGTACAGAGTTTTCAGCATAAAATTGAGCAACCACGTAGACCGGCTTCAGTGTCAGCAGAACCAAATCATTATGGAATCTATGCTAATACGCCACCTTGGAGGAAATCAATTGGTCCGACTAATATTGTTAAACCAGAACCAGTTCAATTAAGGCATGATTATTTATACTATGCAGACCATAGTCCGAGATCTCGCAGACCAATTAGTATTAAAAATGGTCAAAATGGATTTGAAAATCAATACTTAAGTGATTCTCAAGCTTCACAAGGCGTAACTGATAGTGTATATCGCAAACCTCGTAATGCGTCAGAATTTTGGAAGAAAATTGATGACGCTGAGAGACAAAGGCGGCTACAAAGCATATATACAAACTCAAGAAGCAGTAGTGATTTCTCAAACACTACACAGACTAATAGAACAGCTCCGTATTTAGAACAAACTAAACTAGGCCATGAAAACATTGACGTTCAAAATAAAAATAAAACTACTTTTAAATCTTCATCTGTTGACACAAGCGACGACGCCAAAGTGTGGAAGGCGACAACAGAGTACAAAAGATCCGTTACAGTGGAAACCCCCAAGAATTCTACATCACCGACATCAAAAACTCACGTCAGGCACAAATCTGATACGTATGTGCCCGGTGTATATCAAATGCCATCTGACGATGAAAAAAGTTCAGAACGACGAAAGTCTACAAATCTTGACGATGCCCTTAATGAATTAGAAGCAATCTACAATAGCTTAGGTTTAGGCGACGAAGATTTGTTAGATAGAGCGGAACGTCGAGAATTAATGACACCGAAGTTTAACGACCATTTCAATGACTGGAATGGAAACGACGACGAGTTACAGTTACGGAGTCAACCGACGACACCTTTGAGGCGCGTGCCGAGAAGGTCAACTTTACCAGATAAGTTACAAGATGACATGGCGTTCAGGAGACTTAACTCCTTGAATAAAGATAAACCTAATTTTAAAGAAGCTCAATCCCATATAAGTTACATGTTAGCTTCACCTGTCTACGTGCCCTATGCGTCAGACGATGACAGGCAATCGGAGAGAAACGAACCAGATATAGTGCATGATGATGTTGTTTACAGAAATATAAAGCAAACAAATAATCGTTTAAAAACGATCGATCCACAACCACCATTTGGGATACCAATAGGACCAGTTTCACCAGCTCCACAGAGTGACTATCTTCATGCACAACCAGAAAATAAAGTTCGACCAAGGTTTATACCTAGAAGGTCCCCGGATCTGGTTTCTGATGACTTAGCATATAGAAGCCTTAGAAAAGACGGCAGGCATTCTGCACTTTTCAATGGAGAAGAATATAATGGACATATAAACAATAACCACAGCCATAATGAATATTCTTTTTCTAAGGACTCATTCACTGCAGCTAACCTTAAGAAAAAAAGAGCTGTAAGGTCATTATCAGCTAACATATTCACCATGATACAAAAGGAAATCGATGAGGCATTGAATATGAGCAAAATGGCTACATTGCAAAAAACACATAGCAACAGCGACGTCATGAAGCGGCTCCGAAGTACGTTTGAAAATAACGACAACGAGCAGGACCAATATTCCCGTAATAAGGTAAAACAAAGGCATAATACTGTTAGTCTATTTGTTAATAATACTCATGCACCCACTCATCATTTTGCAAAAGATGATTCATTCATTCATAGTGACGACAAGCATCTTGCTAAGCCATCATCATGTGATAAGTCCAAAAGTTCATCACCATCACACAGATCTCCCCAAGCATCTAAACGTTCCTCAAAGGATGAGTTTCAACAGGTTCTTAGCATGCTGGCACAAGAAGCTATGGACACAAGTAATAAATTAGGTGTTGCTTTAGCTGAATTGGACAAAAATAGGAATAATAATGAGAAAAAGTCAGATATACAAAGCCGAATTTCTGACAGCAGGCAGACATTCTTAAATGGTTTAACAAGTAAATCTTACGAAGAAACTATTCCTAAAGAAAAATTAGTAAACGTTCATACCGAAATAATAAATGAGTCGAAACAAGACAACTCAGTAAGTAACGACGTAAGTGAAGGGTCGAAAGGAAAAAAGACTGAAGATAGTCTTTTGGCTATATCAGATCAGCTACATAAGGTTGAAGATCAACTTAAACATAGTTTTGTAAAAGAGCTAAACTTTGAAGATGAAAGTTTAAAGCTTTCCAATTATATAGCGAAGGCAGAGGAACAGTTAAAAGCTCAAGAAACGACGGTTGTGATACCAGAAAGTAAATTAATACCTGACATCGTCCCGTTGACAATAAAAGAAGATTCATTAAACATTTCCACTCCAAGTGGAAACAAATTAGAACTGAAACCACCAGTAATAAATTCGTTAAATCCTTTCTTAAATAGTGATGACAAGATAAAAGAAATCAATGAAATTAATGCTTTCAAAGAACTTAAGGACGGAATATCTGATTTGATCGCTGGCATTTGTCAAGTAAATGAAAAACTTTTTACTCCAAAGGCTACGAACCTTGAAGAGTGCAACACGAATACAGATAAAATTACTGGAATAACAGAAGCCACTGAAAAGTTAAATAAAGTTTCAGATCATATACATAAACAGGAAATACTTGTGAGGGATTCCGTTAATTTATCTATATATGAAGATGATTTAGAATTAAAGAAAGACGGTGCTGATTCGGCAGACTATAACTCCTCGGAAGAGTTGGCGACGATATTCAAACTGGACAGTAACGCAAAAGCTGAAACTGCAAGCGATAGTCAAAAAGAATCAGAAAATAAAATACGCGATGAGTTAAGTTCTCCGAAATTAGTTCGGACGATGAATCAGCATTTGAGACGGCTGTCAGTTGACCAAACAGATGATTATGCTTCTAGTCAAAGCAACTCACTGCCAACGAACGTAGTTCCCTGGAGAACCAAAAGGCAAACTCACAATTCACAAAAAGACAATACAGGTACGTGGTCCATTCTCATGCACGGTATATGGTTTTCATTTTGAACATTTTGCATCCAGCTTTTTGTTTTCATGTTACATTTTGTGTTCCTGATCCCGTCCGAGTTGTTCCATTTAAGTTGCCTTTACTAACTAGTTATTTTTTTATCGTATGCGTTGTTTTTTATTGTTTCGACAGGCGATAACGCGCAGTCGAAGCGCAATTGGCACGACTCTGGCACGTTGATGTTAGCTTGTACCTACACTCTGATGTTCTCCCAACACCTGGCCGATTTGGATTGGTTGACGCTGCTCGGTTTGCTGCTAGCAATGATCACTATTACCGCTATGCTAATAATATAACATACTTGTAATAAAGTAACATTTTATATTAGTTTATTTAGACTGAGCATTAAGCATTGTAGTCACAAAGTCTAATGGGGTGACACAACAGTCCAGGATAGTTTGTTATTTATAGAAGGGCATATTTTCACATTTCAAAAATTTTTGTTGGTAGCTATGCTTGACAAGCGGGATGACAAAAATAATCAAAGCTGGATATACATATTCCTTTCAGAAATTAATAACCTAAATTATGCTGAACTACATCAAAATAACCAAGTCATTAAAATAGTCGATTATTTTTTGTGTAGTCTAACAAGAAAGTTAGCTTTATTTATGTACATACTAGCAACCGCCCCGGCTTTGCACGGGTATAAATTATATACCTAAACCTTCCTCATGAATCACTCTATCTATTAGTAAAAACCGCATGAAAATCCATTCAGTAGTTTTTCAGTTTATCGCGAACAGACAGACGCGGCGGTGGACTTTGTTTTATAAAATGTAGTGATTACCTCGCTATATCACTGACCGCTTGGAGGTTTAAAGCGTCGCGTCAGGCCAAAAAAACGCGGATGTTGGTATTTTTAGTTTTCGATCTGTAGTCTAACTGTCCTGAACTGTGTGATCAAAGCCTGTTCTGTAGCTTACTGTTACTAATATTAATAATAATCGACTCAAAATCGAAAAAAGATTCGTTTTTTTTTCATTACTAGAATATTTTTTTAATATATTTTTAATAACATAATCGATAAAAATACTTTTAACTGTGATGTTCATTTTACATTTTATTCTTTTAGAATTTTAGAGTTGTGTGTAATATTATTTTATTTTACCTATTTGTGCCAAAATCAACGATCAAAAATGCTGTTGTTGAAATTACCTTAGTACCTATTTCGATATTAATTTGAGTGTTGTTAAATCGCATGATCGTGTACCGTATTTTTTTAAGATTTTGCATGTTATTATTAGGTTTTTTACTTTACTGTGCTTTAGTTGATAACCATACCATACATAAACAGTCTTTTATGTAAATGATGCGAGGAACATATGTATGATTACCGATATCTAGAAAAAAATAATCGCATTGTTCGCATTTTAATTGTACGTAAATTTAAACATTAACGTAATATAATCTACAATTTGTTTCTAGGTGAAAATTGATTGTCTGCAGTGATCTTCGGCTGACTACGTTCAATTTTATCCACTTACGTACTTCGATGATATTTTAAGCTATTTTTAATTTTATGTAAGCTACCTATGTTCTGTACTTTATCTTATACTAGCTGTATGTGACATTTAAAACTTTACTGTGTTTATGTAGAGGCTTCCAAATACATTTAAAGAGAACGTTATTTATATGAAGAAAAGAGTTATAATTTAAATAAAATGTTTCAGTTTTAATCGATGGTTTATTATTTTTATAATTACCCTGAAATTCTGAATTCGAAGATTGGCACCGGGGTCCATTCTTTGGTCCCAACCGTAACTCTGACTGACAACGTTGGCTCTCTAGGGATGTCGAAACACCAAAAAGTCGAAAAAAACACTTTGGCAGTTCCATTTTGGTTCGAGTTGCAAAGTCTGGAATGAACTGCCTGCGTCTATTTTTCCAGACCTAGTTTTTTCTTGTATAGGCGTATTCCATCTTCGTCTTTTTCGTCACTTTTTATTAGCTGAGTTGGAAGACAAATGCCTAATCCATTACTTAATGAAAAAAAAATGTTCGAAAGAAAACCTCCGTAATAAAATTACCTAACAAGGCAGGTGCGATCGCGGTCTTTTGATTCGTTCGAAAGCATATCATCCGGCAAATCAAATACTGGGAGGGTTGTTTAGGTATCGGTTCGACTCCGAACTTAATTACTTCGTCCTGCTCTGGTGGTTGTGGGTAATGATTTTTGAGAAAGAGGTTTTAAAAAATACAAAAAAAAGGAATATTTTAATTGGTGGGATTAAAAAATATCTATGCGGATTCGATTTCCAAATATCTCCCAAACTAATAAAATAGTTCCAAAGAGCAATCTAATGAAGAGTTTCCATTTAAAATGGATTTGTTATGTAATATTTAAAAAAAAAGAAAATTGTTTTGGTTCTGACGGATTCGGTAGTGGGTACACCGTTTCGAGTGTCACCAGGACTAAATATGTTAGTTAAGAGAACAGTACCTACTTGGTTTGCATCTCCTACTTCCCTCTATATACAAGGTGTCAACAATTTTTAATATTAAATGAAGAAAATAATGACGTCAGAAATTGTAACAGATAAATACATAAACTCATGAAAAGGCAGGAAATGGTAATTGAGAACTTACCTACACGTAGGTACATACATTTATTATGAATTCTTTAGAAATTAAAGCAGATGAATCACGAACTTAAAACAGTTTCCATATTCAACGGTTTATAGGCAAGTGAGATTGTTATGTAATGGTCTGTTTACTCTTTGTATACCACACGTGCAAAGTACATTGTAAAAGTTCATTGCTGGTTTGTTACACCGAAGACGCCCCTCGCCGTATCTAACTAATTCGAAAAGTTCAATGTACTTGTAATACTTTCACTACTGAAAGTAAACAAATTCTAAGACGTAATCTTGATCTATATTAGTTAATCAAAGCTTTATATGGATTTACATACCTAGTGGTAAAAATAATCTTTGTATTATTAAACGCGCGACTTCGTCCCCGTGGAAATTTTGGTGAAATCTTTGCAAATTAATAAATTTTTCGTTCCGTAAGAACCTTCTACAAAGTATTAGAAAACATTAAAAAAAATGAATTAAATTTTTCAAGTTGTTCTCATGTTATAGTAAGTAAGTAAGTTGTTTTCATCTATATATGTTCTCATAAACATATATAGATAATGCAACCAAATCGATAACACAGAATCTGGATTTCTGTGTACAAATGCAACTAAGTGGACAAACAAGTATATAATTATCCTAATAGTACCTACCTAAACTATTACGAATAAATACCTATTATAGGGTTGCCGCCACAATTTTTGGGAAATTCTAGTAAAAAAATTGAACACATTCAATAATCATTATTTTGAAATAAAAGGCATTTATGCATATATATCACAAAATATTGATTAAAATATAGTACAATACTATATGTTATAGTCTGGATTGCAACCCTGGTCCATAAATATTCCTAATACCAATACCTAATGCATTTCTAGTCTATCCTTTTCTCCTTCCTCTTTTCTGACATAGAGCCCAGTGACACCGGTTATGTGTGTGCCCAGTGACGCAGTATAGATATGACAGTCCTCGTTAACGCTTGGTCACCATCGGGCGATTCGAAAAAGGCAGAACTTGAATCGAGAAAAAAATGAGAATAGAACTTCTCCGTTGATCGAATGAAATGTAGTGGACATTCTTATATATTCACGAAGTAGATTATGTCCATAATATTACAACAGGAAACAAGGTTACGGCTTGCATAGTAGCACCTAGAGAGGGATTAAATGTCGACAGGGCCCTAGGCTAATATAATTGGCGCCCCTCTGGCGGTGGCGGACATCCATGCTGAAGTTATTAATGCGAAAGTAACTCTTGTCTGACTTTCTATTACGCTTTTACGCCGAAATCAATTTTGTTAAATTTTGGTGTAGAGTGCGTTAATTCCCATATAAATACATAATTTAAAAAAATAGTGTAAGTAGGTTTAACTACTTAATTACACTATAAATTTCATTTTCATTATTTTTTTGTTTCGTTAAATAACTTTAGCACGCGCCCCTTTTAGCCTCCCCTGGTAGTACCGTAGCCATAGCCCATGAGTTTTTGCAGTTCTAGAGATGTAAATGTAAATAAAACCTGAGCATCGGATAGCAGCGGCCCTAACCCTTGATCAGGGTAGACCGAAATTGTCTTTCAGCGCCCTTTGGCCAACGCTTTCACTTTATGTAAATTGTATTTCGATTATATGTTAATAACATTTACCAAATTTCAAAAACCAACTTTCATAAACATCAACACTTACCTTTACGCTTGCTAATTAAACTAGTATTTGATCCTAATTTTAATCAGTCACCGTAAGTTTTGGAGGAAGACGTAAGGAAAACACGGTCATTCATCATTGAAAATGACTTTATTATTTTTCAAAGTATTCTCCATGATGATAAATATAGTTTTGCATTCGCTCAAACCATTTATTATAACATCCATGCCAGTCCGAAAGTGGTACCTCTGAAACATGTATTTTAAACGCAAAAAATCGTGACCACGCAGTTTATTCTTGATGTTCGGGATCAAATAGTATTCATTGGGTTCCAAACCAGGACTGTACGGTAGATGAGTACGGTAGTTTAGCAACCCCAGGTTTGCTAACTCGTACAACGGAGCAGCCCTAGTAATAAAATTTTGTAGGTATTGCAATGACTAAAGGCCAGCTGCAATAATATTTCGCGGGAAATCGTTTTCCGCCTTAGCCTTTTTGGCGCTCCTTGCCACCTGGTGTCTAGAGCGACTGTTCTAACCCTGGGCTGGCGCTGGCTGCGGACCCTGTACATGTAAGGCGAAACACATAGGTAGACCACGGGTAATAAACTATACAAACCATCTCCCAACACTCTATTAAGAACATAAATAATTTATTTGAAAAGAGTTTCTTTTATATTCGGTATTATTAGTTAGAGTTTCTATACTATATTTGTATTTCTCTAATTTATTAAAATCAAGAATATCACACTTGGTAAATTTCGGCAATGCTTGTCATATATCGAAAAAAATTAAATAAGGTTTCAAATCGCCGCCATCTGTTACATACATGGCCAAACTAAACTACATTGTTAACAGTTATTCCTTTAGCATTTTAAACCGCCATCTGTGATGGTACTGTGAAAACTCCTTTCAGTAAATATGAATACCAACAGATGGCGTACGCCATCTGTTGGTATTCAAATTCAAATCGTAACGAAATTATAAATCTATGACTATATGTATACTCTTGTGTTGCGAAATAAATAACACAGATGGCGCTAAAAATTCCAAAAATTATTCTTTTTTAACATTTTGCTGACATCAATTTATTAATTTCTATAGTAATCATAATAATTGGGATAAAATGCAATCATCGGTTACTTATTGGAATTTTCTGAATAGTTTGTAAGTTAACACTAAACAAAAGTAACAGGTCATCACAAATAAGTTCGTGGAACAAAAGGTTTTGTCGAAAAAAACAACCCCTATCACAACTGTCACTAGTGTCAGATTTTTCGCAAGATACGTTTCGTGTGCGTGTTGTGATTGTGAATATTATTTTGCATAATAGGTGTAATATTTTGAGTTTTAAATTGTTAAAAATACTTAGTGGAATAAAGCTATTGCGAAGTTTTAGTCGTTAGTGTTTACTCATGTTATTAGGTGTCGTCGCATGTGTAATTTTCGTACTGAACGCTGGACGGCAACCTACTTTGTTCCTGTTGACCTGTCTCTGACTGTGATTGTTTAAAAGGTAACGGTTTTAAATTTCTATTGTTTTTTTACAAATATTGTATTAAACTTGCCCTAAGATTCATTGAACCATTTCTTTAAAATGAAAACGGCTTACTTGGGTGTATTTTTTTTTAATTTTTGTATTTTCCTTGACCGTTTGTCGATGTTATCTCAGTCATTTTGTTTTATTATTGTGAAACCGCTGTACTTAAAATTCACGATGTTATAACTTTGTAGTATCTTTCCATGACAAAACGTTTGGTTATTTTCATCTTGTGTTGGTTTTGGATGTATTATTAGCTTGATATTTACTTAGTACTTTAATCTTAACTGCACTGCGGATTTGCTTACTGGTAATGTTATAAGTGGACTTAAAGCATTAAAAATATCAATTTAAACAAAATAACTGTGTAGAAATATATATATATATATATATTTTTTTTTATTTTTTATTTATTTATTTATTAGGACAACCAAGAAGCCATGCACTGATACATGCTTAATACTATCTTAATTTGTAATTAAAGGGTTAAGTGTTGGCTAAATTACAGGTCGCCACAGCATGCATATTGTGTGGTAGAAAGGGATAAATATACACATGTACAATGAAACAACAAAACAAGTGCTGGCAAGCCAGCAGACTGTTTTAGAAATTTTAAATGAGGGGGAACGACAGGGCTCAATGGTTGTTTATGGATGTAAGGGCTGACAAGATATTGTATTATCTTAAAATTACATCAGGTTCAAATATTTCAAGACTTTATTATAAGAAATTACCATGGTGAAATATATTTTATTAACAGCCTACAGCGGTAGAATGAGTTAGTAGAGAGGTAAAATTATGGATATTAATTATTTATCCTACCAATCATATTTTAAATGCCTCATCTTAGCACAGTGTCTATGTCTATACAGTAAAGTTATCTTCAAGGTACTACATTGACAAAGCATGAAATTTTTCTGATATTTAAAATACAATGTATAGGATGCAAGGCACATAAATGTAAAGAATATGAATATCTTAAATGCTAATTCTACTAGATATTATTATTTTAATTAATATTGCCATACTGAATGCTATACAGTGTATAAGGTCAAGCTGGGTACAGTAAGTAATCCTATATGTATAATGAACAAGGTCAAATCACAAGTGAGGAAGCAATGTATCCTGACCACCATTTAATTTGGACAAGGGGACGGGCTATATTTAGCATACAAATGGATATCAACTGTCTTAGATAAAGGATAAGGGAAATCTCTTGTCTCACTCTCACCTCAACTTGTTATCAAATATCAATTAAATATTTAGGTAAAGTTTAAGGTGGTTTTATCAAAGAGTTACAAGATTCTCTATGGATGTATTTAGTCATATTTATATTTGGTAATCAGCACAGTTCATAACAATAAGAACTTTATATAAAGTAACTTATTTTAAACTTAATGATAATTTACAAGAATGTAAACCAATAATAGTTTTTAACTGACTTCAAAGAAGGAGGAGGTTCTCAATTCAACTGTTTTTTTTTCTATGTTTGTTACCTCAGAACTTTCGACTGAGTGAACCGATTTTGATGATTATTTTTTTATTTGAAAGCTGGTGCTTCTCGTGTGGTCCCATTTCAATTTGTTCCAGTTCTGACAATGGCATCCATGAGGAAACCATATATAAGTCTTTTGTGGAATAGTTTTTTTTTGTTGAAGTCGGTTTTTTTTTAAAGAATTATTATTTATTCAACAGTGTGTAAGTACTAAACTTTAACAGTACTGAAATAATGAAAATTAAATAAACATAAAAATAAATACCAATATATCTGATAATAGTACTTGGTCTATAATATATTAGTATAAGGTTGCAAACAGAGAACTAAAAAACGAAAAATTAAGACACTTCATTAATCATATCAAGCAATGCACAGAGACAGGGATTATCTATGATTGTAATAAGAAATAGGGTTTATTGTGTTTTTGCCTATTACTGTTCTTATTACAGTAGAGACCTGATATTGTTGCTAATTTTAATTTGTCTTGTTTAACCATGTAACCGGGGTACAGATAAGATAATAGGGTTTATATGTTAGATTATGTAAATAATTGTCATTTTTAGGGTTCTGTATGTAATGACAAAACGGAACTTTTATAGGATCACTTATGCATCTGTTTCTCCATTTGTCACAAGCCAATTTACTTGGATCTACTAGATCAATTAAGTTTAAATTTGATGATGGGCAACATAAAATAAATCAATTTTGAATATGGTGGTCGCTTTTTCAGGCCAAATTAGAAACTTTGCCATCTGTGCTGTGGGACATATGACGTAAAAGGTCTTGTTGTGAGGGTCTTATTTTTTTTTTTAATTTTAGGATTCATAGTTTTAAAGGTATTTAAAGAAATAGATGAAAGTTAACTATTCCTTCCCCCTTATTTCCGAAACTCTTGAGCCTACAATTATTATATCTATCATATTAAAAAATATACACAAAATAGTTGTTGACTTTAAATTACAGGAAATATAGGTTTTCCTGTAAAGCCCATGTATCTCAACATTGTGTGTACAAACTTACATTTGTAGTTGGAATGTATAGGTGAACACGCTCTTCAACTACGTATATGGTTAAGTTTATTTAAAAAAAAAATGGTATATAGATTTATCATACGGAACCCTCTTCACATAAGTTCAACTCGCACATATTTTTTTTTTTAAATTATATCTGTATTCACAGGTAAACTGAACTAAAAACATTTTTTTCCAATTTCCAAATGTTTCTAGGTTTAGCTTCTATCAAAAATCAGACCGCCAAGTTTTATGGGGCTCAAGCTAGCTAGTTAGTTGAAAGCCTTAAGTAGAACAAAAATTGACCAAAATATAAATATTGCATGTGGCACAGTGTAGGATTCTATTCAACAGTTATGTCTTCTGGCTTGTTTGTAGTCTGTATGAACATTGGTGTGGCTACCTTCTGTTTGAGGGTGGCCAAAGTCTGCCAGGGTTCTTGGGGACTTTCTTCCAAGGGTATACCTGAGTCCCTTGAGGTCTAGGCTCCCTTGTATCGAAACACCGTGTGGTTTTAGGTTCGATTCCGACATACTACTTCACCAATAGCCATGGTGAAGTGACGACCCAAGGGGGTATCCAAACGAAAAAAAAAAGAAAATTCTGTATGAACATAATAAGA
The DNA here is from genome assembly GCA_963859945.1 of Euplagia quadripunctaria. Lineage (NCBI taxonomy): Eukaryota > Metazoa > Arthropoda > Insecta > Lepidoptera > Erebidae > Euplagia > Euplagia quadripunctaria. The sequence continues at coordinate 6,189,676 of OY982574.1, forward strand.
ACCTTCGAAATAAGATTTATAAGGTATCTCTATCATATCTTATTTATTATTATTCAAATCCTATTATAACCTACTGAAGTCTATGTTCAAAGGACTTTATTTATTCTTTAATTATATTTATCATAATCGTAACTAATGTCGTTAATACTATAAAGGCGAAAGTTAGTGACGATGGATGGATGGATGAATGTTGGTTACTCTTTCACGCAAAAACGGCGAAACGGATCTACATTAAATTTGACACATAGATAGATTATAGTCTGATCCCAAACTAGGCAGAGCCTACTATGGTAACCAGACTGCTGATAAACATACTTATATATTTCTAAATACATACATATTATAGATAAATTACACCCAGACACAACAAATGATCATGCTCATCACACAATTATTTGTCCTGGGTGGGAATCGAACCCACTACCTCTGACTCAGCAGTCAGGGTCACTAACCACTAGACCAACAGGCCAGTCAAAATAATAATATTATAAATACTCAAGTGGGAGAGCCATACTTCGGCACGTATGGGCCGCCTCGACCGGAGTGATACCACGGTCTCACAGAAAACCGGCAGTGAAGCAATGCTTGTATTTTGCATTGTATTTCGTCGAGTGAGTGTGGTTACTGGAGGCCCTAACCCTTCCCTCTTCCCCTCTCTCCCCTTCTTCCCCCTTCTTCCCCCCTTTCCTCTACTCCCACCTTAAAGGCGGTGGTCACTTACCATCAAGTGACCCGTCTGCTCGTTTGCCCCCTATCACATAAAAAATAAAATACAAAAGTGAGTTTGTTTGTTACGCTTTCACCCCCTAACTACTCAACCGATCGTCATAAAATGTTGCGCACATGTTATCAGGGGTACAAAAAAGGACATAGGGTACATTTCATTAAGGAAAAAGTAGTGTTTCCGAAGGACACTTGAATTGATTGACAAAAACTACATTAACGGGAGTGAAACCACCCGCAAAAACTAGTCTATATATACAGCGTGTAAGTTGAGCGACGAGAAAAACTTACAAAAACGTCTTTCCGTGGATACTTATCATAACACAAAAGTCAGTTCATCATAAAAAATGCGAGATTAAGGATTTATAGTGATTAGTTTCATTTGACCTACGCAATGTAAGCTTAACAACCGAAGGTTTTATACTTGTACGGTGAATGAAATTGTCCTCTATGCGTTCCGAAATCATTGATCAGATTGTGATGAAACTTTGGTAGGATATTATAAAACAAAGTCCCCCGCCGCGTCTGTAACTTATTTGGAGTTAGCACCACACAAATATACAATAAGAAAAATCTTAGAATTGTTTGGTCAATCCTAAATTAGTTGCTTTTTAACTGACGAAAAAACGGAGGACGTAGGTTTTCAAGTCAACCGTATATTTGTTTTTTATGTTTTTGCCTCACTGTGATTCATAATTATATTAATTAGGTATTTAAGCATTGACAATCGTGTAGGAGTTTAGTTGGGTTGTTAGATGGAAGTCATGTTCGGCTTTAGTCTGTTCTACCCTTGGTCATGAATTTGTCAAGTTCACTTTTTGTCATATTCTGATTTTGTCATGTTCTGCTTTCGTCATGTTCTGCTTTCGTCAAATTCTGCTTTCGTCATATTCTGCTTTCGTTAAGCTAATAAGTTTTTCGCTTTTCAGTTCCTTTCTTCTTTCGTCAGTTAAATTTTTTGTTATCATAATTTATCATTAAGACAATTTATTATTTTTCGCTTTTCGGATTTTCATTTCATCTTTTCATTTAAAAGTTTTGTTTTTTTTGGCTATTTTGGGCTTATTCAGTCTTATTTCTAAACAAATTAAATTAGGTCAACCTTCGAATTATATCCCCTTACAATACAAATAATTACTTACCATTCATTAGCATTGTAGTAGGTACTACAATGATAATGACCTCTTTTTTGTCCATTATATTTAATTTATTTCAAAATAATTACAGTGTATAATTAATTTATACAAAAACCTTAATATATTTCAGTTGTTACATGGCTATCACTTAAACATTAATATTTTCATCAAACTCACCCAACTGTTTTCCGAAACAAATTATTATTTCCAGAAAGTTGAAAGCACAATCACAAGATCATCGTTCGGTAAATGTTCTCTCATATAACGTTCCAATATTGTGTCCCTAATCCCCTGAGCAACTCTATATTTTTACAGTCCCCTAGAAAATTGTATCCTTTGTACGGCCTGCCTCACCAACAACGAACGAATAATAGCTTTCTGAAAAAGATGGTAGAAGTCTTATCGGACATGATAAAGTTAGAACAAAAGGAAAACATATAACTTTGTTAATTCTTTTAAATACTTCGTATCGTATTACAGATTATTATTATGCATTTATGCAAGACATAAATTATCTTTCTTTTCAAGAATTTATATCTGTTAACTCCACTTGACTCTACAACTAAATAAATTGAAGTGAAATTACCGAAGTTTGCATGACGCGAAATGTCAGCGAAAATTTAATAAATTTGTCTCATTATAATATTTTATGCTTCTTCAATTCAGTATATTCGTGAAGACAGAACTTCAATATTTCACATTAATATGAATAACTTGCATGAACGTGTTAACTGATTATGTTTTCAGTTTAAAACTTTCCAGACAAATCAGTTTGCTTTCAACTCTGAAATTAACATTCTCAGACAGAATGGGTTTGCGAGTCTACATTTGTCGAGCAATATAATATGTATTGTTGTTTTAAACCTAATTGTATATTGTTAGTACACGTTTAACTGAAACAGATAACCTTTTTATTAAATATGGAATATGAATTTTCTATTTTCTCTCTTTAATCGTTCCCCCATTGCTGAGGGTCGTGACTGCTTAGACGATCGATGGTTAGCCTCCAACTGATCCGGTCCGATGCCCGATGGAGGTCCGCACTGACAGATAACCCCAGCTGTTCGGAGATCTGGTCCAACCATCTCTTTGTTTTTTTAAATAAACTAATTTTATAGTACCTACCACATAAATACAGACTCCTTCTTATGAAAAATTAGGTTAAGGTTACGTTTTATGTGACGAAGAAAACGTATAAATATCGAAAAATATCCTCCTTCGCCTGAATTCGAGTGCCTGTATAAGAATAAGCATACCGAAGTCCTCTGACGGCTGTCTAACTGGACCCAAATATGTTGTTGCATCGAAAAATTTGGATTCTCAATTCGACAAAAAAAAATTCGTTGTTCTTTAGTGTGTATGTTACGCGATATCTTCGCCATGATTGAACTGATTTTAATCATTATTTTTTTAATTGATTTGGTTGTACTCAAAGTTGGTCCTATTTAAATTTAAAAAAATAAATTCAACCTCCAAGGGTTTAAAATTAAGGGATGAATGAATGGAATGGGCTTGTCGGAAACTGCTTATAATATACTACTCCAATTAAAGTGTCATTACTCATTACATTATTTATAGAAGCGATACTGTTGTACTGTTAATCTTTGGTTTAAAAACAAAATTCTCAATACATACGATACGCGTTATGAACTTACGATGCACGCGATGGATTATTTGCCTCTTTAAACCTACATTTACACCTACGTGTATTATTGTATAAACATTGACCTCATCCTATAGTTCAATAATGTAAAAATATGTAAACATTTATATTATTGCAAATATACATGGCAGTAAGTATAGTAAATTCCTATACATACGTGTTTTGTTTAAATAATTCGCACATACGAGTACCTATATACCCGTTCAATGTATTTGTTTACAAGCCACTAATATGTTAAGATATATAGGTGATTTATCGACCCGCAAGTTTATCTCTTCCATTCGTTGTTATCGGTGATATACATACCTATTGTAGATTTAGTTCAACAGTTTGTCATCATCTCTCGCATCGTTACTGGTATCTTTATGCGCAATGCGATACGGCTATAGTTTAAAAGACTGGTTCTTACATACCGCTCTTTAATATATTAAAAATGTTATTTTTGTACGGGCTGAATAGAAAATAAGGAACTCTTTGACTATTTACACTGAAAGGTGTTACTTTCAGCGTAGGTAGGCGTTAGACCTTCTTGTTTACAATGTTTCCCTATAATGGTTGCTAAAGGCAGGACGATGAAATATCTTATTATACACGCGTTGGCAGAGCGCAAGCTATGAATAGATCTATTTTCTATCTTTCAGTTAAAGATCCTTTACGGATCATACTCATTATGATTGCAATATGAGTAGTACTGTTGAAAATGTCTTATTGTGTAGGACAAATATATTTACACCACTTAGTACCGTAGCCAAACATCGTTACTTCATTAGGATTGAGCTCTTGCTAGTGGGTAGTGATGCCAGAGCTTTTCATGGAGGATGATAGGGTAGTTTAAAGCGTGATGCCAGACAACTATGGTGCTGCCACAAAATATATTAAGCCAACATGACGTTTTCCTGTAACCAATCGTTTTCAGGGACTTATTTTTCTTTGTCTGAAGTGACGGTAACTTATTTAAGTCCTTTTGAGATATGAGTTTTTCCCCTACTCGAGGTATCCTCAAATTTTGCAGCAAATCAGATTTAAAAAAAAAATTAAATCCTTGGTTTTTGGTTAAAGTGTAAGGCATGTACCTTCCTACCAGTAAACGCTTTCCATAAATCAGAACAGTACTACAAGCCTAGTGGTCTTTAGAAAGAACTGGCACACGCAAATGACACCACTAGTGCAGGGGTCGGCAACCTTTTGAGAAGGAAGAGCCAAAAGTTAATTTACAAAATTTTACAATTTTTAAAGAGCCGATTGAATTTGTAAATACAAGTGGCCTCTATAAATTTGACGGCCTTTTTTTTTAGTCATAGAAATATTTGAGTGTTGTTGCGGATAAAAATTGTAATTAAAATATTGTTCACCGTAAAAGGAATTGGATGATTTTTTTTTTTATAGATAAACCTGTGAATCAAAATGTAATTGAAAATCTCAGTCATGCTATATATCATAGTACTCAATTACAGGTTTTAAGAGTTTTGATAGTAAATAATATTTTTTTACATATGGAACTGGAGAGCCACAACTTTACATCGAAAGAGCCACATGTGGCTCGCGAGCAGCAGGTTTGCCGACCCCTGCACTAGAGTATTCCGAAATAGTTGTATTCGAAAGCACAAAATACAAACGAACAGGTTAGATCTAGCACGTATTATGTATGGAATGTTATCTGTCGAACATAGACCTGTCTTAAAGACCAAGACAAGATAAATACATACTATATGTACAGGACATGTTATTGTACATAAATGTATATATCTATAATTTCGGTACGTAGGAGTACATAATTTAATGCCAAATGTGTGTAATTAATCTTATTCCTGAGCCTACAGTAATTATTGTTGACTATAAACTAGTCTCAAGTATTAAAAATCTTAAAGAAAATGGTTTGGGTTTTTTATTTGTTTGCTGAGCCGACTTGTACAAATCCTAATTGGCACTTGAACTTGACCTAGAGACCAAACACTTAGCCTTGCCGGGTTTTATTGATATAGTTCGACTGGAATTTAGGCGTTGTAAAACTCTTGATGAATTCGTTTATTTGTATTTGAGTGTGATGACGTCAAATTTCATGAAGAAAGAATGAAGATAAATATTTGTAGATACTTTTTAGGAATAGGTCGTAAAATGACTTAATATAACTTTTATAATAAAGTGAGTGTAATTTTAAAAGCCTTACAGCGGACAGAATTATTATCACCTCGAGAAAATTCTAAGCAGTAAAATGGTCTACAATGAAAATATATTAACCTAATTTAAAACGCAGTTTGTTATTTTTAAAGTAGAGATATCTTAAAATATATTTTTTTATATACTTTTGAAATTGTTGCACACGTCATTATAATAATATAATTACTTTTCTTAATATCACTCAATCTTGCTAATCACTCGATTGTAACGATATTGTCTAATCCGTACGTAAACATTTGATATTCCCCTTAAGATATCTTGACGGCGTACATTCCCTTTCCTTAATTTCTAGGTCACCTTCAACTATTATCCACGTTTATCGTAAATGTCTTTCTCAGAACCGTTGGTGACCTCTCATTGTGCTACGATTGATGTCTTTATCTTCAGTTCTATATTATGAATTGACTATTAAAATAAATAAATTACAATAGTTTTATAAACATTCACTCTCTAGTTAATTCAGTAATTAGTTTGTCCAATTAGTGTGGTACATTGTATTCTATGATATTTGCTTTTAACAAGAATATAGTACAATTTTTTGTTTACACGAATTTGTATTTACAAAAATAGTACTAATAGTACAAGCTATATTTGATTTGGATTAGTATTATTATTAACTGCAAGTTAATTTATATTATGTGAACTGTCTCAATAGTAGAACGTTAACAGAGGCTATTGCTATCGGCCTTATTTTTCTCTCCTAAATCTTTCGCGCTCCGATGAAGGAGAATACACACTCAGCGTTTTCCTTTAAAAAAAATCGCAAATCGCGTTCGTCCAAAAGTTGCAGAGAATAAAAACCTATTAATATAATCAATGGCAATTTCTAATATAGGAATAATGTAATCATTACAGAGAAAATAGAAATATCATTAACAGACACCATTTCTGCGATTTGTGACTCGAAAACCTGCATAAGATTGAGTGATTGTAAAATGAGGTATATATTTAATTTATGCCTTAGTATCCGAAAGTCGCTAATTTGTTGTTATTACCACAAACATTTTTTTATGATTATTATCTTACATTTTGCGGTTGGAAAGTTGACTTTGTCGTAAATCGCAACCGCAAAGCTAAGTCTTTGTCTTTCAGAAAAGAGAGGAAAAAAATTCGAGAATTGATTCCCGAGATGGATGTACTACATATCTACATACAAGTTTATTTGCTTACGGAACTCTCGGTGCGCGAGTCAGAGAATCGAGTCGCACTTGTCCGGTTTTTTTGTATTGTTTTTAAATTTTTGAAGTGATTGTGAAAGTGCAGACTAGTTCTTCTCTATATGTAATATTAATATGCTTAAAAGGAGTGCTAAACAATGTATATTTAATAAAGGAGTGGCTAGATCCCAAAACTAGTGGAGCGCTACAAATTTGACTCGATAAAATGTCACTAAATTTGTGTGACAGAAGCACTGCTGCATTTAAAAGAATGTTTCCTGACAACAAAATCGCCTTAAATTTTTCAATTTCGAGAAACAAGCGTCATATGTGATAAATCATAGCATTATATGTAAGATCACATTTGCAAACGGAACTTAAAGATTCAATCAATCCCTGAATAAAGACAATCACAAATACACAAATATGTCAAATGGACATGTCATAAGATTTTGGGATTAAAATACTAAAAGAGTAGAGAAATGTATTTTCTACGAAATTCAGCTGTTAGTAATCGGATGGATTTTTAGAGGGTTTGTCAGATCTAGACCGAGACAAGTAATTGCAAGTTTCAATGGACGGACCCAACGTGAATATTAGTTTTCTTAAAAATTTAAAGACAACTAGCTATGGAAAATTGTAAAACTCAATTAATAGACATCAGTTTATGGTTTACACACAGTGAATGGCGCTGTAAGGACTGGACATAAACAAACTGGCTGGGAAATATACGAACTTTTAAGAACAATGTATAAACTTTAAAGACTCGTCGAAGTCTGAATCCAGAAATCACAGAAGGTACAGAATTTCCACAAAAAATACTGTAAAATTGAAAGCATGTTTCAGTATAATATACTATATTTTATATTTCTTTCAAATATATCGTACATAGTTGGTCAGGGAAATCCGAAAAAATGGTCAGGGAAAGTCAGGGAAAAGTCAGGGATTTTTTTTTGATATTAGCAGGACACCCTGATAATGTAATATATTTATTTCAATTAGCATATCAATGATTTCAATTTTATCAAGTATCGAAAGCAATGTTTATTTGTTGAGTTAGGGTTTTTATGTATAATGTTTGATAAATTTGTCGAGTTTATATTATAGACAGAGATTATAATGATTTTAAAACGAAATAGTTTTGAATTATCTACTTGCAAAGTTTCAGAATTTTTATTTATTTTATAACACTGTAGCGGCCAATTTTACGAGGAATGATGATGATATCAGAAACACGGTAACGTATAAGCTAATCAGCCAAGAATGTTCTATAGATAAAAAAAAATATTTACCATTTCTTCTCATATTTAGGTTCTGTGTAAGATTACTATAAGACCTACTTGTTTATCTAATCATATGTTCCGACATGTATAAGACTGTAGAAACATGCATGTGACCGTTAAGACATCGCCTCCTTGACGAAGAAACCGTGCTAATGCACCGCTCATTCGAGCGGTTTCGTCAGAATGACATTATTATAATTTGTGCTAAGTATATTTGAGAAGCATGTTTTATTTATTTAAAAAAGTATCTTTCGTAAAAAAGTTTAGTCGTTTGAGCGACTAACTTTGTTGGTTTACGTCATTAGAATAAAAAAAATCTCTGGATAAAGTCGAGGCTTTGCGTATTTTACCAAACTTCGTATATTTTTGTTTACACATAAACTTGAGTGTCATTTTATTTTTAGGGTTCCGTTACTCAATAGGAAATAAACCCTTATAGGATAAATTTCTTGTCCGTCTGTCTGTCTGTTGAGACACTTTTTCTCAGGAATCCGTGCAAGCATCAAGTTATAAAAAGTCTACGGTCCCTTGAAGTTCTAAAAACTCAAGCATCTAAGTCATCGCAATGAAAAGATACGGTCATTTCCGCCTTAGATTTAAACAAATTTGAACATTTCAATAGGAAGGTAGGTACTTCCCAATGACCTGGAATTAGGAAATTTGGTGAGAAGCAGGGTTTCCCAATACACGTGAAGGAAATTATCCGAAAGTTGTTAATTTTTTGTTTACAAAAAAAATATTTTTTGATATTTTGCGGTTGGGAGAATATTTTTAGAACTGCAAAGTAAGTTTCGAAAAAAATGGGAAATATTTTCGAGGATCGATTCTCGTAACGGACGAGCTGTCTACATAAAAGTTTGTTTGCACACGGAACTCTCGGTGCGGAGTCAGACTCGCAATTGTTCGGTTTAAAGTACTAAAAAGAAAAGAATATTTGTTTTTCGACGAATGGTAAAATTGATGTATGTATACTTTCTCATGGGTAACCGCATCTCCACAATCCCTCCGTTAAATTATTTTGTACCAATTGCTAACCAAGGTGAAGACTCACCAAAATAAGTTTTTAAACTTTCACTATCCCTCTTATAATCGTCCTTTTATATTCGTAGAAAATCATTGCAGAAAAATGCAGAAACAAATAATTAAAAAAGTAATCGTGAAAAACTTTTTGAAAAAGCAACCTATAAAGCTACTACTTACTTTTGCGTAAAACAGCGTTACAGCTTAACCGCCTCAATAGATAATACGGTCCACTTTATCCCTAGATTCTATTTCGATGGCGAATGACGTTACATTGTCTAACAGACATTTAAACTGGCCTATTGTTAGCTTTTGTTCTAAAAACGTTACTGAAAGTGGTTTCATTTAAGTTTAATCTGATTCCTTCTCCACAGTTTCCAGACGATGAATTGTGTCATAGAATGTAACATTTAACTATTCTAATTGCGGATTCGAAATCCAATCTTCTGAGCACGCAACGACGATTCTTTAGTAAAGAGATAAATAAACTCTTAACCTTCTATTTAAATTTAAGGTCATGATTTGGAGAGAAATTACGAAATGAATAATTAGTTCTTTACTTGTTCGTTAGTTAAGAATTAAATCCTACTAATATTATAAATGTGAAAGTTTGGATGGATGGATGGATAGATAGATAGATAGATGGATGGATGGATAGATGGATGGATGTTTGTTACTCTTTCACGCAAAAACCACTGAACCGATTGCGATGAAACTTGGTATGTAGATAGCTGGAGACCTGCATTAACACATAGGCTACTTTTTATCCCGATATTCCCACGGGATCGGGACTTACGTGGGTGAAACCGCGGGGCGCTGCAAAAGAAATTAGTGCAAGTGAGTACACACATATTAAACAAAACTAGCAGAAATTTTCGTTCATATATCGTGACGACAGATAGCTTTTTTAGTTTTCGCATGATAAAATCTAGCCATTGTTCTTCTCTAGGTTCAAGGCTAGTTCTTTGCCTAATTTAATTATAATTGAACTTGGAATGGTAACACAAAGAGTTATTTTCACATTACAATATTACTTTGAATGGAATAATAGATCAATGACTTACTAAAACCATTGCTATGCAATACCTATGTTGTCGGTATATTTCTATGAGTTTTCAAAAGTACATAGCTTCTAGTGTGCACACACCAGAAGTTATATACGTACTTTGGAAAACTACTTGATCCAGTTTCAACAGCCAACTAGTATCGAAACTATTGCAAGCGAAGCAATCAAGATACGAACGAATGTTTCAAGTACTGTTATTTTCATTTATTTTTCGCTTCTCAGAATGCAACTCGATTCCTTATTTTTGTCCCAACATAAATAAAAAGTAAGAACTGAAGAAGATTAAAGTGGGTAGAAGTTATACATGTCTGTGTAAGAATTGTATTTTAACATGGAAAATGTTGCTACTGCATTATGCATTATTGTAGTTGGTTCATACATTGATGCTATTACTGGAATAAATGTAATGAAATATTTATTCTTGTACTTCAAATTTTATAAGTTTATTTATTTTTCTGGTAAACCAGAAAGACTTGGAGGCTTGCAATACTAGGGACCGCGGAGCCCTCGCCCCTTGATATTCACATAAATATATTTTTGTGCAGTGTTGAAGAACCCAATATTATTCTAATATTGTCATTGCATTTGAATCGTAAGAGGCCGCATACGAAATTTTGCCAATTTCGCTGATTTACGTGATTTTAAAGTTAAAATTTAATGTATGAGCCACCTCAACAATCACGTTAACGAAATTGGCAAAATTTCGTATACGGCCTCTTAAGAGATGAAGAGAAAAAAATTACATTCGAACCGCTAGACCAAGATCCCTGGGCGCCAGACCTTACTTACTTTCTGACGAACATCATAGTATTGTGTTAGAGAATGAATTTAAGAAAAGTCACCATGTAAATTTGGGAGTAAATTTTTTGTAACTAGCGGCTCAAGCTAGTAGGTACGCATTACTTCATATAATACTACTCCATGCGACATATTTTGTTCGTCAGAAAATAAGTAAGGTCTGACTGTAGGATCTTACTCTACGCGTAGTATACGACCATACAATTTGGTGTGTTAAGTGTTATTCTCATGCCAATGGGAAGCGGTCCGATAGCAGACAAACACAAACTGTTATACAAGCGGTAGAATTCACATTCATTATGTTTATTGACGAAATAAATTAAATACATGCCCGCGGAGCATATTATATAGCACATAATTCAATTTATTTTTCCAGTACAATACGCAAGGATATATAATCAATATGTACCTAGCGGTCAGTGCAACGATCGCAATGTTCGACAGACCGTAAACTCACAACATGTACTAAGCAATAATAGCTGTTTCCGTTTGAGCGTTGCGTTTTCTTACGGTTGGCGTGTAGAGAAATCATTTATGCAATACGTCCTTCTTAATTTTTTACAGTTAAGCGTAGCGTCTTACCCCCTTAGCCATGAATGCAATGCATATTAAATAGCCGTACTGTAGATAGTGTAAGTAAGTGTCCAATGTCTTATTTGATTTGTTTTGAGAGACGAATAGTCTGTAACTGTAGCAGAATTAGTGGACGTAACAAGTTCGAGCGTTATTGGCGTTATCTTCGAATTAGTGAATGTTAACAAGTTCGAGCGTTACCTTTTACCGTTGGCACAGGTTTTGTCTCATTAATGGTCTTTCGTTTGTTTTATGGTTCATCTTTGAAAAATATTTCAAATCTTGCCCACGGCGGCTTCTTGCTCCAGGCCTGGTTTACTTCAGCAAGTAAAAACAGACTGGAAACGTACCGTCGATTTCGATATTCTATTTGATACACACACTCCCCTTCGTATAAACCACTATGGACAATCCCTCTTTTTCTACACTTAGAACCATACCTCACTTTCTCTGTGTATTATGTTTATGGGCATATGTAGGAAATCATTTAGAACCAACGTGTTTCTCTAATAGCTCTCATGTAAGTATCGAATGTCAAATATAACTTATCTTTACCTATCTTACACACACAAGTTTACTGTAGTTATTAAAGAGTTATCATCCGTTATTACCTTTGATATTGATGCCCTTCAGGCAAGTAACTATAGGTAAGGGTTGGGTGATCGCTATGCTATCTAATTATCTGAGGAAATTAAATGGGTATTTTCGAGAATATTCTTTGAAGGGATAATTCTACGGAATTTCTCATTAGGTCTTGTTAAAATATTTTATCGTCGTACTGCTTTCGATGTAAACTATCACTTTTAGCTTTGTATTGTTCCTACACCTTGAATTGTTAGAACACTTCCTGTAGGGGTTAGAATTTTAACAGCTGTTCGTGGTCCATTTTGTGTAAGCAACTTTATATTTCATACAGTTTTGTGTGAGCAGCTACTGTGGTCTAAGTGAACTCACACGAGTGTGGACTACTTTCAGAAATGAATTTTGTTTAATGATTTACAATGTACAACTCATTAAGTAAGAATATTTAAGTGGTAAACCAGTAGTGCTGTCTAGTTAATGGCATTATGACCAAGATCAATGCTCGCTGTAAATGACTGATGAAGCTATCTATGTATATTTATATTCTTCGTAACTTTTGCTCACCGCAAATTGGTGAAATTCCATCTAACGGTAAAAGCGATCAGCGTCTGGTTTGCCACTATTAAAGTGGATGTCTGCCTGATATCTTATACTTAGTGATACGACTATAGACGTTCAAGAATTACCGATACAAGAGTGAATAATGTTTTCTTATCTCTCTCTGCTTTCACTCTTCGTTGTGATTACAATTTATTGATCGCCTGTGTCCTCGATCCATATCAAATAAACCGGTTTGTGTTACTATTTACGGGCGTTGAAACTCGCTTCAAGATCTATTTATGCACTAATCGTTTGAAACCACCTTCTCTGATCCGTGTCCAGTTTACACGCTACGGAGATTGCTCGAGATCTGTTTGCAAACTAAACTCTAATGTTTTGATCTTAAAGCATTTGCTTCCATGCCATCATGGAAGGAAAAAATACGTATTGTTTTTGTAATTGCCAGCTCCAATAAAAGTAGGTTATAAGGTCAGACAAAAGAATGAGAGACAAGCCTTAAGTAAAGGTACCAAATGGAGATGGCATGTCCCTTGCCCTGGAGTGGTGAGTCAACAGTTCGCTGGACCGTACGGAATTATCCTGGATAACGGACTTATTGGCCTACATGGCCAATTGGGTCCACGGAACTTGGGTAAAAAGTTTAACGCGTTATAAATATCTGTTGCCAGTGTACTATTTAGTGTTTGGTTAAATAATAATATATTGTTACTACTTTACTGCTCTGATTCTTTTGTTTTGTTTAATAATGACTTCAACTTTTAAATTCCTGGGTAAGAGTGTTAAAACATGTAGCGATATACATACCAAATTACTTCTTTTAAGTAAAAGTGCAATTAAGTAAGTATAATAAATGCATATTAAACATAGACGTACTTCAGAACAACATAATGGACGGCATTGTTACACAAAGTGACGGTAGTTTGGAAAAAGTCAAGGGATAGCGACTGTGATGAAACAAATTGTTACGAACCTTCGGAGATATTTCTCAAATTTTACACAGTTTGCAAGGTTACACAAGGGAAAATAATCTAGTCCAAGATTGTTTTGACGTAAATCTTAGTGGGATAGACCATACAATAAAATTAGAATGATGATTTTGGAAACACGTGATTCACCAAGAGCTTCGAGTTTTTTATATATTTTTTTATAAATACGTTCTGTGATGCGTTAGTTTGACTCTCGGAAATATATGATCTAACGAGTTCACAAATATTACCACCATCGTGGATATCAACTAATACTTTAAACTTTTATTTAATTACCAACAAATAAATTGAGACGTAAAACATAATTACAAGAGCAAACACCTACATTATTTGTTTAATTTGTTCATTGATAAATATAGAAACGATCGATTAACGCTTCATTATGCGCAAGAGTTTTTATAAGTTCTTATTGTTAACTCCTCTGCCCACACGAGCAAAACCAGTCCGTTATGATAATCAATAAAGTTGAATGAATTTCTACATGTTTAATGTTTATTGGCCAGATGTTCGCAACAAGCTTTCTCCTTATAAGTATTCAAATATCACGTTTTTACCTTCTATAGTGTTTTGAGGCGAAAGGTGATGATGAAATGTCTTAAACATGGAGTGTACGGCCTTACGGTGCGGAGCGCATAGGAATCACCGCCACCACAACCAAACAGGAATCTCTTAAAACATTTCCACAAAACGCGGTTTTTTAATTAATTTTTTCAAATTTTATTAATGAAAAGGCAATAGGTATTAATAATTGACTTAACCTGTAAGTGCTTCTGAAAGCCTTCAAGATAAATTTAAATAGGAAGGTTCTACTGGATTGGTTTCTGAAAATTTATTTATATTCGGAATCGAATTCGGATTTATATTTCATAAAATATGATTTTATACTAGAAAAAAAATGTATCCAGATTTTAGAAGTGTACCAAGGTCATCTCGGGCTTCGAACTTAAATTTGACGTCATTTGAATTTGAAAGAATTTTGAAAACAAACTTAATAAAAAAAAACTGTCTGTTGTAGGACTGCACGTCTGAACTGAAAACACATACACACGTCATCTGAGCGTGACGGTCCCCTGAGTTCACTTCCCCATACCAAAAGTGCCCAACGTGGCTAAAGAAGTTATCACTTCAAAAAAATTAAAGCTGCCAAGTATACAATTTTGTACCTTGTGATATCCTTATATACATAGGTTGTAAGAGATATATAATACTAGCTGCGCCCCGCGGTTTCACCCGCGTAAGTCCCTCGTTAAGTTTTCTTTTTTGTGCAAACTTCACATAAACCATCTACTAAATAGTCCGAACAAAGCCTAAACATTTGGTTTGGATAGGTGAGCCCGTTCTTGAGTTATAAAATTAAAACGAAAAGTGGCATTGATTTTTATATATATGGATGGATGGATGGATGGATTGTTATTGTATTGACATTTTTATCTTTGAATATCAGTAACGTATGTTTACACGTACTTTTTGTTTCATACGTGATAAATTAATGGAGATATAACTACTGTTCAAAACCATACGGCGAAATTTATCATCTCATGTGTTTTTGTTTTTTATTTAAGTAAAATGAATAGTTTCCCGGATACTATTATCTAATTGGTACCCTAGTTTAAAATAAAATATATTTAGAAAGCCATTAATTAAATGCTACATGTTAAAGAAAGCCTCATTTGTATAAATTTTGCTATTCACCCCTAGGCTATATAAATCTGTTTTAACAATTCTTTTAATATGTAAAAATCAATGTTTGTTCATATTTTATGTGCTGCCGTACCGATTCTCCGATCATAATTAAATGTTGCAAGCGTTGTAAAGGATACAGAAAATGACATGGGTACCAATAAAAAAAATGTCGAGGGAAAGAAAAAAATACGTTTAAGTGTGCGAAGCCGCGGGCAAAGCTAGTATTTAATATTATAAAAAAATGTTTTTGCAATACGAAGTCAAAGTTTCTGTATGTGAAGCCACAATTTGCCAAGGGTTTTTTTGGCAAGCTGATTTTTTCATCATGGTTGGTGTGTCATATTTTTTTTTTGCATTAGTACAAACAGAATGCATCTTTTATCGCGTATCGCATTTTTCTTCGAAGGCACTGGTGTCCAGCAGAACCGGCTTCCGCATGACGTGTGCGGTGTGCGACTAATCGGGCGCTCAGTGCCAGTAACGCTCTTCGCGTCGCGCTAACAGGTGCTCTCATAACCTCATACGTTTTCTGTCGCCCTGGTACCCTCGCGATACAACCCCCACGTAAATACGAACTTCGTGTTGTGTTTTTGTGTTAAATTGTGACATCATTTTCGTGTCATTCATTTAAAAGGTACTGTTTTATTGAAAGTTTATTTTATAACCATAATTTTTTAATATTATGGCCCATCAAACATTTTATCCTTATATAACCAATCAATCGATTTGACTCAATCGGACTACTGGAGAGAAAGTTGCGAAATATTTTGCCTCTCCTTTTGATGTTTTCCTCTTCGAAGACTTGTTTTTCGTTTAACATTCATGGTTAGTTATAATTACTTTGAAGTATTAGAGTAAGTTTATCCAAGTCTCATCCAAAATCGCTAGCGTAATTTACTCGTAAAACTCGAAAGCTCTTTTCGTGGATGTATAAATTTTAATATTGTAGTGTAAATGTACATTTGAAGGCGCTGTCTTTAAGGTTAAGTATATAAAAGTAAACATCACCAAAAGCCTTATGTCGTGTTGTTACTAAAATAGCCATGTCGTTGAACCTGATTGTTGTTTGATGAATGCATATAATAAAATAAATTGTTTAAATAATAATAAATATACACGTCAAACTTGTTTTCTTAATAAAAACTTTTTGTTTTAAAATCTAGGTATTGAAAATGTTGTCACAAGAAAAAATATATTAAAAAGTCTAGTCTATTAAAAAAATCTAAATTAAACTTAAAACTTGGCAAAAGGCAATCAATATTAAGTAATTCCGAAACTAAGCTAGACGAGGGCTGAGTGCGTTAAATGTCACGAAATTGCAAAATCTTGTCCTTACACACAAAAAAGCCAAAACGTTTCTAGTATTATAACATTTTACGACATTAAACCTAACTGGCTTAACGGATATAGGCTAGCTCCTAATCCCTTACGTACATAAAACCATACCCCGCAAATAGAATGAGGTTAGTGTAAGATTAGCATGTAACAGCATGGCAGTAGTTACTTGATGCATTTCTTTTTAAATGCCGAAAGCTGGAACTAATTCATCAGTCATTGAAGATCCTCATGCGGGGTTGACAGACTTTACAAAACTTCGAGAACTTTTTAAAAACTTTCAGGCAAACCTGTGTATCATTTTTCAACAAATATTCACAAAAAAGTTTAATATTGAAGGCTCTAGTGACTTTCTCATAATGGTGTTAAACATTTTACGATAAATCTTAGTTATTTTTTTTAGCCACTATTATAATGAAATGAAGGGGACGAATAAAAGTCACGTATGTAGTTGATACTGCATGCATTCTCTATTTATCTTTTCAGATATATGTAACATAGGTACCCATAGCATACTGGTTTTATATCTGACGTATATTTGTTTAGCGATAACTTTTGGGAGATAAATATAGACTTGACTGATGCCGGAACTGTGATGCGACTAAGTGTTTGTAGTCAACAAAATTACGAGAATCAGTGATAAAACAAGGAAAAACAAGGTGCTAAATACGATAGTCTAAGTTTTGTATATTCTGGTACTAAATAAACCTCAGGGATACCACAAGAAAAAACACTGTTGATTATATTATCATACTTTAGATATCCTATAAGGGTGCACCTTTAGATCTGGTTCTTACAATATCAGCTGCCCTCTAAAATCTAGCATACAACGGGTAGCGAGGGTAAAATAAAAAAAGCAACGATATACGGCTACATAAGATTCGATTCTTGCACTTCGTACCGAATCGAATCCATCGGAGTTAAAAAGTAACCTAGTAAACATGTATCCTATGTAATGAGGCTCCTTTAAAAGAAAGAAGTGGCATTAGCTTAGACAGTCTGCACTTCCCAGTGACGATTCTTAATGTGTCACCGGCCGTACCTACATTGCCAGTCCACCGCAACTACTAACATCTGCTGCTAGACGGGTCGATAATGGCAATGAATCTTCGCGACAGAAATAAATTGTTTTCTCTAATGCAACACTGTTTGGCAATTTAATGTGCAATTCGTATAACAAGCAATATGTGTGGAACAGCTTCCTTGAGCTAGTACTTTAACAGATTTACTCATTAAATGGGATATTTTATGTTTAATCTTTCGTACAGACTGCGTGTGAAGTCGGTTTAATGCAAGACTGACATAATATGTCATGTCTAGTGTCCCTCACAAGGCAGCAGTGTTTATTCTAAAAATGACATGTATAAACAACATGTCCACATGAACAAAGAACTGCGCAATTAGGGTAAAATTTTATCCCGTTCGAAAAGCGTGAAGTTAAATAGTTAATGTTTAAGTCGAACTGCAAGAACTTGAATTTCCACCGTCAAGCAAATTAGTTTATCAGCTTTATAATATTAAAATAGAAGAACATAGCATTTGATTCCCTAAGCTTCTACTTGTCAATCTAATCTAGGCTTTAGTGAACGTCAAATAAAATGGAATGTTATCTCGAATGAGCTCGCCATTTATGCTCATGCCTATATGCATAACAAAATGGTCTACCGAATCGTATGTTTACATATAATTCCAGGCATGTGGATTTTTTTGGCGACATCATAATAACAGAATAACGTTTTTGTAGAAACGGTTTCATGCTACTTACACACGCCTTTTCTGAATTACATAATATTACGTCGCATATTAATAAAAAATATACTACTTAGGAGACGTAAATTTAAAATGTAGGTGCTTTGCTCACGTGGCTTCCCACCACAGGAGCAGTTTTGAAACTAGAATGGTTTGAAGCAACCATGAACGTGGTTGAAAGTAACCTCAAAATCCTACTAATATTATAAACGTGAATGTTTGTGAGGATGTATGGATGTATAGATGTTTGCTACTTTTTCGCGCAAAAACTACTGAACCGATTGCGATGAAACTTGGTATGTAGATAGCTGGAGACCTGGATTAACACATAGGCTACTTTTTATCTCGATATTCTCACGGCACCGGGACTTACGCGGGGAAACCGCGGGGCGCTGGTAGTTAATATATATATTTTATTTTATAATAAAACGAATTATAAAGATAAATTTAGTTTATTCATGGATCATAGACTATAGTGCCACTGGCTGATTAGTTTTAACAATAATTTTAAAAACTATCACCAAGTTGTAAGAACAACATACTAAGATTCGTATTTCAACTGACGCTACATAGTGTAGCTAATAAAAAGGACTTAAAATTTTTAAATTATTTTTTCAGATCAAAAAAAAATATAAGTATGTGAATGTAAGGCCAAGATCTTTGTCACTAAAAAAAGAAAATAAATCAAAATCTAGCGTCAAGTTCAACCATGTTACAATGTAAAACTTGTGAATGGTTGAACTTAACGAGTTTTTATTGCATAGGTTACTATTTTCATACCTACTTAAACACAAACTGTGCGGATGCACGAATGACCTTCTACCACATGGATTCGACGACGGAGAGAGTGCACCACTGAGCCAGTCAGCCTGTGACCAAGGCCAGTGCAACCTGGGTTAAATGGCAGGTATCTAAAACCGAATTCAAAGGTATACACCGATTGACCGCGTACACTTATACGATACGTTAGTAGTTAAATTAACAAATCAAAATTATCACGAATTTGCACGTGGCTCGTCGTAATGGCATGGAGGAGGTGACATATTTTTGATAAAAGAAATAATTAAATATTTAAACTGTAAGGTAACGCTATACGTATTCTGCAACGTTATTTTATGTAAAAATGCTAATGCAACCATTTTGACACACTTCGGCTTATTTCAAAACCGTCGGTTTTTGTACGAAATATTTTTATAGTAGGTAGTTTGGATCTATAATTAAGTGAGGCCGATTCAATAATTGTCATGACACGGCTGTCCTGTCAATCATTAATATAAATCAAGAAGACGAATGCACAAAAATGTTAATAAAAGTTTAATGAGAGAAAGAGACTCGAATGAGACTGACATTGTAATATTTCTTTCTAGTTATTTTACTATGCATTTTCAAAGCTATGTAGCTAATATTATTGCAAAATAATTGTCAGCTAAATCTAAAAATACGTACCTACCGAGCATTCGGGTCGGATGAAGCTGAATCATAATGTACTGTTTTTAATTCATTTTACAGTACGGTTTTGCGCCAAATTGTAAAATTAGGATGGGATTAATTAAACGCAATTTCTGTGAAGGTTTTCTGAACTAGCACGAGTTTTGTTTTTTATTGTTACTAGTTTCAGTCTACAAAGGCAGTGTTTTATATTAAAAAAGAAAAACTTGCGAAGGAATGTTTTCACTACGTGACGATACACGCTCTTTTTTTCCTTTTGTTTAAATAACTGTCATTATGTCCTGAGTTGTTTTAAATATATAAAGTGGCCTCGGTTTATTCTATTGATGTCCTGCAGCATAACCATTTCGCTTAAATCATTAGTTTTCTTTATACTAAGTGGAAGTTATCAAAACATAGTCAGTTTTATATACATAGATTACGAAAGTGTTCTTATGAATTAAAAATATGCAGTAAAGTACAGAATGAAGAAGTCGGTTCACGTGTGTAATATTGTTCAGTACATAACTACATTAGTGGAGCTGTATGGAGCTGTGCTGGAGTTTCATAGTGCGAAAAATCATCTCTAGCTGCTTTGGGTACTGTTTTCCAAATGTGTCTGCTGTCCCTTGGTTACCTTGACTCACATTACATCGTACCAATACTAACGGAGACAGGTCACAGTAGATATTTATACCTGCTATTATGAGCCACCCGACTATGCAAGTAAAAATAAGATTGCTGCTTCATCACCAGCTTATTAGTATAAAAAAATTCTTGCCACACGAAGTATCATTTCGTAATGTGATTGGCCTCAGCAGTTCTTTACTATATAAATGTATTCATGTAGTCTGTATTGTGTACATCCATTTCAAGGTGTCCAAACTTGCAGCGTACGTACAAAAGAAATACCTTAAAGTGGTTATTTTACCGCATAGGTGACTCAGTCCGCCACTTTCCATTGTTCCAACGAGTTCATTCCCGTCTTTAGGCGATATTTTTACAATTGTGGCCGAAGTGCTGCACATTAAAAATATGCTTTTATATTTGGATTCCTACATCGTTGCATACTTCTGCTCAAATTTTGTAAAGAGCTTTTAAAGTCAGGTTAAATAGTGTTGATACTAACAATAATAAATCCCACACGGGACAAAAGTTTGTGTTATCCACAAATAGTGGTCCCGAGTCTGGGTATTCTTTGTGACCGCTGTTTGAATGTTTGTAAAGCCCCCCGCGACACAGGAATATTCCTAATGCGAAAGTTGTCTTTTGATAAAGAAAACAAAAAAAAAACAAACACAAACAAACTTCAAAAACTAAAGAAATTATATGCTAATGAGATTACAACTAGAGATTACTCGACTATTTAAGTGCTCTTGTGTGTAATGAAATGATATATTTTTAACTCGTTGAATGTTCTTCAATCAGTCTTATGTTCGGAGTATATTTCGAAAGGAATCTGTGTTGCAACGTGCTCAGAGTGTTCGTTTTCTTGTGCTCTCTGATCTAAGTAAATGTCCTGTTTTCTCCGAACAAAAACTCGAACAACAAGTCCGTCTGATTCATCGTCTCGGTTAGCTTTAACGACCGCGATTTCAGCTATGTGATCATATTAACTAGGCTATATGATTTACATTCTCATTTTGTTTGATATATGATCTGAGAGAATATTGCGTTGTGCGATGTTGTCATCTGGTGCGTTGGCGCAATATTAAAGCAAATTTCATATCCACCTATACAATGGGCGACATCCTTACATGAAACTGAATTTATATTTTGGTACTTGCGGAACCTTTGTACTTCGGGCAAACCCAGTGCACGGAATTGATAGTCATACTAGTTGACCTGTGTAACTACGTCCGCGTTTGTAAATTTTGCCCGTTTTTGCAACATTTTTCATTGATGCTCCGCTCCTATTGGTTGTAGCGTGATGTTATATAGCCTTTCTCGATAAATGGGCCATCCAACACTAAAATAATTTTTTAATTCAAACCAGTAGTTCCTGAGATTAGCGCGTTCAACCAAACAAACTCTTCAATTTTATAATATTAGTACAGATAATATTTTTTCACGAGACGTAATATTAGCAACATGGCACAAAGCATTATCACCTTGTTTAAGTTTTTCACTTTTTTATACAGCATTGATAACTATATTATAATATATACTAGCAACCTGCCCCGGCTTCGCACGGGTAGCAGAGACATCATCAACAATCATCATCATATTTCAATCAATTTACACAAAACCTTAACAAATTATAAACCTTCCTCATGAATCGCTCTATCTATTAGTGAAAACCGCATGAAAATCCGTTCAGTAGTTTTTTAATTTGTCGCGAACAGACAGGCAGACGCGGTGGGGTACTTTGTTTTATAATATGTAGTGATATGTATATATTATATATATTTTGTTTTATGAGGCACGCAAATATTTGCAACAAGCATTATCACCTCGCTTAGGATTTCCACTTGAATATACAGCGTTGATAACACATGACATAACAAATACTTTTGTAGTTACAATTTATATAGCACTAGCTGCGCCCCGCGGTTTCACCCGCGTAAGACCCTCGTTAAGTTTTCTTAAATTTTCTAATTTTCCGCGCAATTTTCTTATTTTTTTTCTTTCAAAAGAACTTTCTCCTGAGCCGTTCACGCGTGATGCCGTGACCAAGGGAAATAGGGATTAATTTTTGTATATAGATATATGTAGACTTTAACTCGGCTTAAATTTTAGGCCACTAGTTGCTTCTGCATTGAATGCAGTCATAATATTATTTCACCAAGAATTGTCTTCAGTCCTTAGTTCTTTAGTTATTCTTAATAAACATTCGATCATAATGATAAGTACGTCGTACTGCCATGCATAATATCTGTGCTCTTCTTAAATCTTTTCTTAGAATGCAATGGGTTAGAACAGCAGACTTCGTCGACTAAACGAGATCGGCAGACTCTTGCATGGTTAGGTATAGAAGCCCGTTAGCTCACAGCTCGAAGTTGCGGTTTATGTTGGTGACGCTAGTAATTTAGTTGCAGAAGAACACAGTTGTCCCCCTGCAACTAAATTACTAGCGTCACCAACTGGTACTGCCCCACCAAAAACCACCCCGGTGTTCCGCTACTTGCCTATGATCGGGGGAGCGAGAATCGCCATTACATTCTTCCGCAACAACGGAACGCGATTTCTAACCTAACCTAACTCTCTCAATACATTTTCGAATACTTTCGAAATTCCTTTAACAAAATGTAAGTCAGAAAACTTTAATTTTTTTTGACTCCTTTACCGTTAAGTAAAATTTAAATTACTTAAATGTAAACAAGCCTGTAGGTTTATGTTAATGTAGTCGTGGGAATTTCTCTTTGCCTTGTTATTATGGCTATCGTTTTGCCAGACTTCGTTTTAGATTTCATAGATTACAAGCTGACAATTCTTTTAAATGAATTCCATTAAAAATGTTAAATAGATATATCTAAAAACAATTTAGGTTTATTAAAGGTCAGTTATGCAATTGATAACCCTGAGTTTTAGGCCTGATCTTTTAACGTTTGTGTTATTTTTTTTTAAACTCGTAAGCTTAGACATTTCCTATGATTATGGCGTTTAGATGTTTTCTACACTAAAGCTAGTAGTGTATGACTACTACGAATAGGTCAATGTTATCATATACGTATATGTTATGTACGTACGTCCAATCCATAAATTGTTCTAGTACTTTCTTCTTGTTTTTGTCGTCACAACACTCAGACATATTACAGTAAACTCTCGTAACTTTGGTATTGATTTTCGTATCTGAAAACATAAACCACCAGATATCCATCAGGTTTATTCAATCAGAAAATGTGACAGAAATATCAAAAGATGTGAGCTTGTATATCAGTGTTCTGCACTATTAAGCTGGTAAAACAGCTATGCATTTATAACATCTTCGTTCATCGGTTCTGAGCAGTGTGCTATGCCTCTGCGTGCTTATACGTACTATTATGTACCGGAACTGCCATTAAAATATCAGTGATACCTACAGTACTAACAACATCAATAATTAAAGACTTGGCAGTGATAAGAGTCAGGTTGAACTTTCGTCAGATTATCGGGGGACTCTGAAAGACTAAATCTTACATAAATAATGGCGAATTTCATATAGTTTTTAACGTTACTGGCAACATCATACTGTAAGCAGCCTTAGAAACCTACTGCTAAAAGTTCCTAAACAAAAAAAAACTGTCAGTCGTAGGACTGCACATCAGAAGTGAAAACATAACTGACACATCTGTCATCTGAGCGTGACGGTCACGCGAGTTCAGTGCTTTTTCTCCATACCAAAAGTGCCCAACGTGCCTAAATAAGTTTTCACTTCAAAAATAGTTAATAAGTAATTGTGAGTTGCCGATCAGAAGTGTTCATTTTTAAAGAAAGTGATGCCATCTACTAGTGACATCCATCAAACTGGCGTACGTTCGAACGAAATTTTGAATATAGGTTTTCGCTATTGAACACTTTAGACTTTAGGCGTTATAAATTTTAACCTTAATTACTATTATGTGTTTATTTATTTTACCATACGAATTGCGCGCACAATAAGTACTTTATTGAACTAATTATATTTTTAAAGATTAATTAATAAGGAGCTGACTGAACTCAATGTTTAGATTAGCGCCCTCTAGTGGATCTACATATGTATTATTACGTGACGGTGCGTGTTCAGTGCTTTTTCTCAATAGCAAAAGTGCACAACGTACCTAAAGAAGTTTTCACTTCGAAAACGATGTACAAGTGGGCATTAAAAAGCTAAGCGATGGAACTCTGTCTAAACAAAACAGTGAGTTTTTCAACTCTAACATTGCTCTTCTTTTAGTCCGTTTCCTTGCGTTTTAAAGGAGTTAAATACACTAGTGTGTGGGCCATGGTGCTATACCGGGTTCTGCTTTAATTAATGTCTTACCGAGTCGCGGAAAAACAGTAAATAAAGTGTTGACATTAAAAATCACATAATAGACCCGTGTGAATCAGACTGTGAGAATGGCACGCGAGAACAAAGTAAGGAGGACTGCCAGGACTGGAATTCTTGTAATTAACATTGTACACTGTTCAGTTAGTTCTCGAAATTAAACTTTACGTTGAAGTGCAAAGAATTGCATAAGAATAATATATCCCTTTTAAACTCACAATATTTACATTTTTTGTAGGTACTTATTTTAGTCATACGTTATTATATTATATTAAATTATTTTTCAACAATTCTAAAAATATGTGTTAATCCACTGGTAAAAATTGGACCATATTTTTACTATTATTTTATAAAATAAAAATAAAAAAGCTGAAGAGTTTGTTTGATTGTTTGGTTGAACGCGCTAATCTCAGGAAAAATTCGAATTGAAAAATTCTTTTAGTGTTGGATAGCCCATTTATCGAGGAAGGCTATAGGCTATATAACATCACGCTACGACTAATAGGAGCGGAGTAGCAATGAAAAATATTGCAAAAACGGGGAAAATTTAAAAACTCAGACGAAGTTGCGCCGCGCCGCGCCGGTCAGCTAGTAGTTCATAGATAACATTTAACCTTGTCCTTACCTTACTTACTTACCTTTTTAGTGTTTTTGTTTACGAGTTTATGATAATACCGCATACATAAAAATGAATTCCTACTTCCCTTGGTCACGTATAACTTGAGAACGACTTAACCAAATTTCATTCATATTTTTTTTAATGTTTTCTAATACTTCATACAAGGAACGAAAAATTAAGAAAATTGAGCAGAAAATCGCTTCCCGTTAGAAATTTTTTGTACAAAGTCTAGCTAGTATCTATTTAATAAAAGAAAAATGTAAACCTCAGAATTAGTTTCTTCTCTTTAGTAAATAAGTGTCAGGTAGTCTTGTCTATCTTGTTAACACTAGAAAGATTTGTTAGTTCCTATATTATACAAAATCTAGAAAGTTCTCATGGGATATCAAAATTTCTATGGAATGAACTGTGAGTGATTACATTATTTTGTCAGGATATTTGAGGCTAATAGTGTTGACTGATGAATGTGCTTTCTCCGGCACAAAGGCGTTTTTGAAGTGAAAACTTCTTTAGCGGCGTTGTGCACTTCTTGGGATGGGTAAAAATGATAAACTCGCGTCAGGACACGTGACCTGATCGTATTCGTAAGACGGAGACGGAGTTTCTTTTATTAAAAAAGTATTTTTACGCCATCTGTGAATTCTGCGCGATACTACTGTAGTTTGATATATACTTATGTATTATATGGTATAGATCCACTAGAGGGCGCTAAGTTTTCACTTCAAAAATATAACATTCGAAATTCAAACATTTATGAGCGGCCAGGAGCGCAGAACTTCCAGTGTACCACGTATACATTCAGATATGTTATTACCTACTTTTTATTTTTAACCAATTATATTTATACAGATGTGTGTGTGTGTGTATGTATATGCAAATACATTGTGAAGTTTCCACTTCTGCCGTGCAGTCCTACGACTGACTGTTTTTTCTTTTTATAACCAGTCCTATCTATGATATGACCGCCTAACAATTCTGCTGATCGGAATGACTTAAAAAAATAATACCTACTTGTTTTATATCTGTACAAAATGTCGCATTATCATGATGGATTACCTATGAATCTTATCTGTTAACCTCGCGTTTTACAAATAGCTATCGTTCACTGATCTACTTACCAATTGTCATTTATCATAGATATGAGCGCCGATGAATCTAAGGTCGGCGGCGCCGCGCCGATTTTTCAAGATCAGCGGCGTCGGCGACGTTGTAACCTTTGACGCATTATTTTTTTCAAATTATAGGAAACTAGCAGCGCCCCGCGGTTTCGCCGCGTAAGTCCGTGGGAATATCGGGATGAAAAGTAGCCTATGCGTTAATCCAGCTATCTACATACCAAGTTTCATCGCAATCGGTTCAGTGGTTTTTGCGTGAAAGAGTAACAAACATCCATCCATCTGTCCATCCATCCATCAATCCAAACTTTAACATTTATAATATTAATTGGATAACTATACAAATATAATAAAAGAATACAAAATATACCAATCAGAAGTACTCTTTTTTTAGTTTTTTATGAAAAAAAATGTTTTTAAAATTTGAACTTTTTGTTAGATAATAAATTAAAAATTTAAAATACCTCCGACTCAAAAATCCCTTCAACGATTAAAAAGAGCTGATGATCTTTGAACGGATAAACAGATTTTCTTGAAATATATCTAAGAGCACTCGATCAAGTCACCTTTCAAACAAAAAGAAAACGCACTTAAATCGGTCCAAAAAAAAAAAAGGTATAGTTAAATCGGTCCATTAGTTTGGGAGGTACGATGACACAGACAGACGTACAGATACACAGACACCCCTCTTTTTGTTTCGGGAGGTTTAAAAGAATCAACATACTCAAACTGTTCTACTAACAATTTAACACTTAAACACATATTATGTTAAAGTGTCTAAGTGAACTATATCTATCATCTTTATGTGATTTTTGACTACAGTACCTTTACTGTAGTCAAAAATCTAATGTCATTAGGGCAAAATCCTAATCCTAATCCTAATATTATGAATGCGAAAGTGAGTTTGTTTGTTAGGCTTTCACGCCTTAACTACTCTACCAATCATCATGATTTTTTTTTGCAAACACGTAGTCAGTCTAATTTCATCCCGATAAAAGTTGTTCCCGAGGCGTACCAAGTTTCATCGCAATCGGTTCAGTAGTTTTTGCGTGAAAGAGTAACAAACATCCATACATACTCACAAACTTTCATATTAGTAGGATATACTGTGGTCACGTACACACTGCGCGCTTTCTGTGGTGGGGAGTGGGGCGTACTTCCCAGTCTCGCTCAATGGACCTAGATTTTAAAAATAAAATAGTTGTTTTTTTTAAAGGGCGATAATAGTTTTTGACTAATTTTCAGATTTTAATTTCTAAATTGTCAACATTTCAACGTCAAACTTTGTTTCCCTTTGATAAATAAAACTTAGTTATTTGTTTATATGTTTTGGAGCACGGAGGGCCTAATAACATTTAAATGAGGAACCGGAGGTAGAACTCCGGTGCCTCATTCAGAGATCAGGTCAGAGTTATTTTGTTAAATAGTAAAAAAAAAATCAGAACTGGTTAGACTGGAAACTGATACTGGTTAGACTGGAAACTGATACTGGTTAGACTGGAAACTGATTAAAAAAACTGGAGCTAGGGTAGTGATGGGAAGTTTTGCCAGGTGCAGTTTCGGAAATAAATAATTCTTAATTAGTTAAGTTCCATTTGTACCTGTCTTAGCAAAGGCAAAGTGCACGGATGCGTCCAACACAATAATTCTTTGTATACAGAAACGACAGGCTTCATTTGTATTCAGAGATGTTCGCATGAGACCTCTCGTGATCCTCAGCACTTTTCACTGAGACACATAGCTTCCGATGACCGGACGTACTAGCGTCTTACTATGAAAGCCAATGGGTGATTTAACCCCAATTATTTCGAGCATAGATAGCTATTGAATTGTTTCATTACAACTGTTTTCAATGACATCGTACGAAGGTATGTGACACCGTCTTAAAAGTGTTTACGTGGTTACTTGTCATACCACGTACTTAGCTAGTTGTTTAACTTGTTAATTACAAAGTTTCCAATTTTTTATAGATTTTCAATTTAAAGAGTCTCTGTAACTTGAACTTTCAGAATAAAATGAGAAGAACACGTTCCAAACTGGACAACAGTATGTTGCACATCAGAAGTATGTATATAAGTAAGTATATATGTACATAATATGTGCATATGCTCTAGTCCCACATATTTCCCTTACCATTTAACCTAATAGAATTGAGAAATCAGTTAAGTCGTTGCATTATAGATTTTGGACAGACTATGAGAATAGGCATTCATACAGAATTGCTTATATTCGCATTCTGATACGTTACCCAAAAACAATGTTTAATAACAAGTCCTCATTTGCGAAACTTATTTTTGCCGCTTTCGTGTCTTTGCCATATGTTACGAATATAACTTCGTTCCGAATATTCTACCCGACAGATGTTTTCTTGTCGTTCAGCAAACCTTCCAGAACTTTCATCAAGTTATGATGCGTAATACATAAGACTTTAAGGCTCTCCCTGGAGAGTCGCACTAACTTCATATAAGACAGCTATTGTCAAACTTTTTCTTGTAAAAATTATGTCAGTTTTATTGGGACATTTTAACGTTTTTGTTGAAGGTTATGAGATTATATACAAATACCTTTTTAGAATAATTTTATAAATCAAGTTACAATTTTTATACTTTACAATATACTATTAATTAATAAATAAAAAAATAATAGCCTCATTAGCTTTAATATATTTTATACTAGCAGCGCCCCGCCGTTTCACCCGGGAATATCAGGATAAAAAGTAACATATGCGTTAATCCAGGTCTCCAGCTATCTACATACCGTGGTTCAGTAATTTGCATAAAAGAGTAACAAACATCCATCCATCCATCCATCCATCCATCCAAACTTTCACATTTATAATATTAGTGGGATTCATGACGAAAAGTCTCCTGAATCTTACCCAACCTCCCTAGTTTTCATTGATTGTAAAAAGAAACTTATAAACAGGCAGAATTACTTAAGTAAACAGTAATCATATTAGTTCAGATAACCCAGGTAGCGTAATAACATGCAAGTTAGCTGCTTGGTCGTGGAAGTAGCTGAAATACATAGGCTGCTCTAAAAGTATCGGGAATGGAATATTTCCACTATTCCTATCATATTAAAATCTTTTTAATTGAAAACTCCTTGGTTTTAAAAATCGAATACCATTTAGTTATTTAAAAAAAGATTCTCGGTCTTCTCACAAGGTCTTCTCAAACTTGTTTAGTCGTTGAGAAAATGGAATTGTGTTGACCGGATGCTTTCTGCATTTGGTGATGAAGCCCCATCCAAAACCACAATTTATCGCTGGTTTGCTGAATTTCAACATGGACGTGTCAAGCTCAGTGATGATCCCCGTCAAGGTCCTCCAAAAACCGCAATCACCCAAGAAAACGTTGATGCTGTGCGTAAGCTGATTGAGGAAGATCGACATGTGACATACCGCGAAATTCAGGCAAATTTAGACATTGGCATGAGTCAAATACAAATAATCTTGCATGAACAATTAGGTGTAAAAAAGTTGTTTTCCCGATGGATACCGCATTTGCTACTTGGTGCGTCAGAACTCTCGAAAGATTCCACGCAGGATCCTCAAATGCTGTATACAACATTGTATCAGGTGACGAATCCTGGGTATACGCGTACGAACCCGAAACAAAAAACCACGAGTCACGAGTTTGGGTGTTCGAAAATGAGTTAAAGCCAACTAAAATTGTTCGTTCACGGAGTGTTTTGCAAAAAAAAATGGTGGCCACGTTTGTCTCCAAAACCGGCCATGTTGCGACTATTCCTCTTGAGAGACAAAGAACGGTTAATGCAGAATGGTATGCTAGCATTTGTTTGCCACAGGTCGTTTCCGAACTCCGTAAAGAGAACTGCAACCGTCGCATCATCCTCCATCACGACAATGCGAGTTCTCACACCGCTCACAGAACAAAAGAGTTTTTAGAGCAAGAAAACATAGAATTATTAGACCATCCGCCGTACAGTCCCGACCTAAGCCCTGATGATTTCTATACTTTCCCTAAAATAAAGAATAAATTGCGTGGTCAGAGATTTTCGTCACCTGGAGAAGCTGTGGACGCCTACAAAACGGCCATTTTGGAGACCCCAACTTCCGAATGGAATGGTTGCTTCAATGATTGGTTCCATCGTATGGAAAATGTGTCAAATTTCGCGGAGAATACTTCGAAAAGCAATAAATTTTTAAATAGTAATGTTGTGTCACTTCCTTGATTCCCGAAATTTTCAGTGTAGCCCTCGTAGTACCAAAAATTTTGAATATGCTAGTAAAATGTTTTGGTTTTATCATAATAAATTTAGCATTTAAGTAAATAGACTTTTCTCGATTTTTTTTTCTTATAAAAGTAATTCATATTTATATTCAACCATGAGAGTAAGAATCTCCAGCGTTGTGTTTTATAATTTTTTTACTGTTTTCATAAAAATGGACACCAGGTTTAAAGTAATACATTTCTATTACATTAGCTATTATCATTCTCATGTTGTCTTTTGTTCGTTATACTTTAGTGCCGATTTCATTTTATTGTTATAATAAGCGGTTATTAGTATCACCCTTCAACATAAGGTGGGGACGGCTTTTGTCGGGGACATCTTTTGTTGAGAACCGCTGAGAAATAAAGACACGGTCCATAGTTCGAAGTTGTCTAGACTGTGGAATTACTCCCGATATTGCCTTTTGTTTACACAATATTGCATAGCTTAAAAGCTTTAACTCACGTCTGTGTTTTGCTATCATTTTGTTGAGACAATCGGGACTTCTGCAAGACGGCATGATGTTGAATTTATGGTCGTTTGTTGATATATAATAATTTATTAATTTCTGAATTCTCTTATCAAGTTCCGGTTAAATTTGTTAAAGCTTTTTTATTCTCGGGTCGCGTGTGCTAGTTCTGTTAATTTTAGTGAAGAGTAGTCACAGTAGTGGGATGGGATTAGTCCTATTATTAAAAAGAGCGCGTTTAACATTGTAGAGTTCATGCCTGGCGTTAAATTGTTGAACTAAGATGTTTAAATTGCAGTGCTACTGATGACTAATCAGCAATAGTCGGAATAGGTAAAATGATTTTATGTACTTGCATGTCATAACACGGACATGCCTTCTTCTTACCAAAAAAACACGTTCTTATAAAATTCTTCGCATTGATTTGGAGCTTGGCAGTTTGCAAAAAGGTCGTAGTCGGAAGAACACGTTTCAAAATACTCCAATACTAACATCTGAAACACTGTCTAAAAATCATACATAAAAGAACGTGTTGTTTTTTTTGGGATTAGATAAAAAAACGAAATTGATGTCCGTAGATCGAAGCAGTATTTCTCGGAAGTCAATTCACGTTTTCTACAATACGTCAAAGAAAGAAGTACACTCTGTGAGCCGTCACGCTTTTATCGCACGTAGCACACCTACTTACTTCGGTAAGAGAGCTACCTAGAATAAGAGCATGCATTGTTCTTACAAACAGCTAATGAGTCATCCGAGAATATATAAAAAGGAGACAAAAGACACCAATTATTATAATTGATGTCAACAATAATTGTCAAGTTGATATGTTACTGTGAATGTCCGATATTAGTGAATGTTAAGATGAACCGGTGTATGTCGCCAATCACCAATTGCAATGGTGTAAGTCCGAAATTATTTCATTTATTTATTTGTATCGAACATACACTGGTCAATGTTAACATATACCAACGCGATTTTGTGAATTTTGGATTCAGCGATTTACATTATACGCCAATGTTAACACCTATAGAGAAGAGAAAGCCATACACTTTACTCTTTTATATTCACATTAGACTGTTTTGTTCTGCAACGTATTACGGGGGGTTCACTAATGTTTGACAAACATTTGTGATTTTACAAAAGAATTCGGTTCTTACGTTGTGGTCGCATTTCTAACCTAAACCTAGCCATTTCTGTTCAATTGACCTACCCTTTTTCTAAATCATATTTTCATATTACCGTCGCATATAATGAAGATACACCCAGTCGTCGTGGTGTATGATAACATTCACTGGTGAACGACCGAAATCGTAACGAAAAGAATAATAACGGACATTCACCAGCTATCTTGGTCAATGTTAACAGACACCAGTGTATCTTAACATACACGGTAACATATATATTACTGTGTAATCCCATTTTAAATATTGTTTAACTCTTAAAGTTTTCGAAAACCGCTTCTTTTTCGCTTTTTCTTCTCCGAATTGTAATCGGTTGTGACAGTCCAGTCAATTAAGCCAAAAGAGAATCAAATTCATAATAAGCGATAATTAGCTGGAAATCGCTGGTACAAACCTTTATTTTGGCATTTTAAAAATTGTCTCAAATGTCCCATAAAATCTCGTGTCCGCGTCTTCAAGGTCACAAAATCAAGGTCAAAGGTCACAAAAATGTTTTTTTTTGCAAATACCCTTTCTATGGCTCTAATGACTAAACTATGAGTTTTAAAATGCAATAGACAGACAGAGAATTATAACAGAGATATGGTTGTGTTCTGTAATTTAGCATCGGTCCTAATAATGCCTGAATTATTTGTTTTAAGGTAAAGATCATTAAACAACTGAACACAGAACAAAAGTACTCGTAGATATATGAATCTATACTCCTTGAATGTGTAAATACATTACATTTTTTTTACAATATTATCTATCACTACATATTATAAAACAAAGTCCCCCGGCCGCATCTGTCTGTCTGTCTGTTCGCTATAAACTGAAAAACTACTGAACGGAGTTTCATGCGGTTTGCACTAATAGACTGAGTGATTCTTAAGGAAGATTTTGGTGTAATATATATAATTTGTACCCGTGCGAAGCCGGGGCGGGTCTAGTGTTTGATAATGATAAAGTTTTCACTCGACATGCTTCTACCTATACTAATATTTTATTATTAATATTCCAATAATACTATCATCTTCATAATATGTGCTTAAACGTCGGTATCTGTAAATCATCACTGAGGTGCGGTCTTTGGCAAAAGAAATGTTGTGCATTTGCACTATTGATAAGATATAGAAAAATGTTACACTATTATTCAGTCGTTGCCGACCTTGTAAAAGCCTTAAATGGTGTTAAAGGAGCAGCTAAGTTTACCACGAGTGTTACTAAGATAAATAATACGCAATAAGAAGAGGAATAGCGCCTTTTCTATGAAGCTCCTTTTCACTTGAGCAACATTTACCTCTTTTCGAACGGGTACAACAAAGCTGGCTTGTTTTTTTCGTGATTCTTGGCTCTCGTTTCCTTGGTCTCCGCCATAACAGGTAGGTACCCGACATAACATAATGTAATTATAGAAGTGGTGTGTCGACATGTTATTTATTAGATCAGCACGACTGACCTTGGTCGTATGGAAGATCGTACAAACTCGCTATGGAACAACCAGCTTAGAAACTATCCGTGTCGCGGAAAACAGAACAAAAGTAAGACAATGAGACATGATACGCGAACGGGATAAAAATACAGCTAAATTGTACCAATAGCTTAGAGGCCGCCTTACATTGAAACAAGCTGCTGTTCTCCCGGTCTTTTTCTATAATCCTCTTTAACGCATCAACTCTTCCAAAAACTAGATTGATGCCAATATGCCGTAATCATTTCATAGGAGAGGCCCAACGCAGCTTTAAAAAAAATATCAACTACATATTTTGAACAAACTAAAAATGCAAACTACTACGCCAACTACACACGCCAATGTAGTGAAGTATCCTCGCCACGTTTGTCACATTACTAACTTAATACCCTGACATTAAAAAACCGCATTATGATTTTACGAGTGATAACGACATCCACGACATGTTCGCTTACAAATAGTGCTAAAAGTACAATGCCAATGCCAATAATGTAATCTGTGCTATAAACACTGCCGTTTCTAAGCTTTGCTGAAGTCGTGACTTGAAGTCTCTCTCACCTGTGACTACCAGTGCAAGGAATATAACCTCTAATAGTTGCAATACAGAAACAAAATTCCTTTGAAAGGGTTTGCGTATTAAATTACTCATTGGTTCAGTAACGAACAGTAATGAGTTATCATTTAAAATGTGATAATAGGGCTCTATGTCTTGCGATGTTTTTTCAGACCTTTTCTTCGGTTTCATTATATTCTTTTGTTTACCACTACAAATCTATTTTTCATTGTTTTTTTGTGGTTATTTGAAATATATTCAGGAACCAACAAAATATACAACTTTAGCATAATAGCAGCATGATAGATAGGATACGACACTGTTAGGCACAGCAAATATGACATATTTATTTAGGTGTAATTATTTCGTCACATTCAGAAAACTTCTAGAAATTCGGGAAAGTTGTAAAAATTCGATAGTTAAACACTGGTGTAAACTTGAGACATACTGTAAATTTTTAAAATAGTTAAGTGTCAGTGGAATCATTTGGTCATGACCTCTTTTTTATACCACTAAAGTAACAAATGTCGTCGCCACATTGATAAATATTAACGAATAGTGAGATTATAAAAGGGTAGGAATACGACGAGAACTATTGTCTTGAGTGCGAAGAGTGGTACGAACAACTTGGCAGTTACTGTAGTTAGTGTTTTTCATATTTTATATCAGTGGTTGTGAGAATGTTTCTAACACAAACAAGCATAATTATGGTTCAGGTGAAATTACTGTAAGCTAAAGAAGCATCTAAACATTTCACGTTTAGGGTACACTTCAAACTCTTGGTTTATGTAACACAACTAAATTGGGTAGGTACCTAATACAAGACTAGCTCAGAGCTATTTAAATATAGGCCAAAAAAAAATAATTGCAGTAATTCCATGCGCAATTCAAAGTAAGCAAAGATAGTCTTCAAAGATTATTGAAATACATTTTCCGTAATTTAAATACAGTATATACGGGAATGCATTTGTACAATTTATCAATGTTTCAATTATGTTTGTTTACCTTCGGTATTTGTATTGATAAAAAAAATTAACGTCAACTGTTAATTACCGTAAAATTTTCTTCTCTTATCTGCTCAGCAAGGTTTTTCGCCGTCATTTTCTTGGTTGCAAACAAAATAATGTGTCTAGCTTGTTTCCCCCATATATTTTAAAAGTGACCTTTAGTTTCTAGTTTTTATACTTCAAATAAATGCTGTAAACTTTTAAACAGTATTCTTTCAAAAAACATAAATGGGGAAATATCCGTTCTTTTTCAAACTAATTTTTTGTTCGTCATTGTTCAAAATAAACGTTAAAAAAATGATATTGTTTTACCTACCCAAGCCAAAATGTCTTCCTAAACGAAACTCAGCACCACTTATTTTGCCCGCAAGTTAAGTCAAAGTTGGCCTGTCAATTTTTATTCAAATATATAAACAACTACAATCAACTTGTCAACTTAGATTCTGCTGAATTTTAGGTCTCCAATAGGTAACTTCTATCTGATGCACTGCAAACATTGCTTTTTTCCGGTTACTAACCTTTGTCATCATACATGTTGCTTTGCTCACGATATGACAAAAAAAAATCGAAATTGAAAAACCCCGAAAACAAATCGATATTATTGAGTCAGTTTTTTGCAATTTGAATAACTGCTTTCATGATTTTTTATTATAGAATTCATAATAAATTGTACCAGTAACGTATTAACATCGGCGAATATGTAATACTAAAAAGCTAAAGAACCTATTGAACCATTTCTTAGAAAAACGTTGATTTAAACATATAGAAACAACCATTTGCTAATAATAATACAGTGGGTTCAAGAACATTACCAACACCTACGCCACTGCCTTATACATTAAAGTTAAAGGATCTAAAAAAAATACATTTTAGATCAACATGCTTTAGTAGACTTTTATTAAGATAGATTGATCCTTCCCCCCACCTCCCCCCTCTACCTCCACCCCTCCGCTATCCCTTCCCCCTCTTCCCTTCCTTCCCCTACTCCCACCTTAAAGGCCGGCAACGCACTTGTGACTCTCGAGTTGCAGGGCGGCGGTAGTCACTCACACACTCGTTTGCCAGCTATAAAAAAAAAGGTACTAATTGCACATCATGAATAGGATACAATCACGGAAAATGACACTTAAAAACAGTAGTACCATGGGCTGCTTTATTGCAATCTGCGAAAATAGTACTCCAAGTTAAAATGAAATATTGAACACTAGCAGCGCCCCGCGGTTACACCTGCGTAAGTCCCAATCCCGTGGGAATATCGGGATAAAAAGTAGCCTATATGTTAATCCAGGTCTCCAACTATCTACATACAAAGTTTCATCGCAATCGGTTTAGTAGTTTTGGCGTGAACGAGAAACAAACACCCATCCATCCATACTTACAAACTCGCGTTTATAATATTAGTAGGATAATATACAATTTTATGTACGAGTATGGTTAAGACTATGACTATGTCCAGATGCAAATATTTCAAAAATCGTGTCGGTGCACTAGATGCCAAGTTTGAAGACACGCAAGGGTGGGTTACTGTTAGTTAAAAAAAATTACTTGCAAACTTTACGTTATGCATTAATTGTAAATTAAGAACATTCTCATCATATACAATATATACTAGCTACCCGGGTACGTGTTGCGTGGCTAAGTAAAGTATTGTAACAATAAATTGAGATAAAAACTATCTTATCTCTCTCTATCTCTATCTATCTCTCTAGTTGGACCAAACCGCACACAGTGCTAAAATTTTATTAAAATCGGTTCATTATTTTAGGAGTTTATCGAACAAGCAACAAACAACGTGACACGAAATTTTTATATACAAAGATATATTTTAATATATACATAATTATTATACATAGAAACTCATAGATCAATGCTAATATACATTCATGCATATAAATATTGCCACTGAACGGGAATCGAACCCGCGACCTTTGACGTTGCAGTCGAATGCACTGCCGTCACACCACAGAGGTCGTCAATTATGTAAAAAAAAGATGGTATTCAAAAACGTTGTTCGCCGCCTTGTCGCGGAGGAAACGAAGTCGAGGACAGTAACGTTCAAACGAATGTGCTCAACTTGTACACTTTATCTGTTATCTCTAGAAGAAACCACTATTAGTCATAATACCGCACGCCCGATGGCGTACGAAATAGAATATTATATCTATCTATTTGAATTACAACAGAAAACGAAAAGAAATGTGGAGGCCTTAGGCGGTAATAAATAGCCATTGGCTTATAGTATAATTTCTTCCAAAACGAGGTGCCTGTGCGAGGTTTATAGCGGGTAATTGTAAAGGTTTAAAATTAATAATGCCATGTGTAAAGTCCTTTACATTTATAAGGCGTTCATTATGCCGATATACATCGCCATTATCAGGCATTACCTTGATCTGGAGACAGAACAACTTAATCATGACTAACCATGAATAAAATTAAGTACATGCAGTTACTTTGGTACTGCATTATATCCGTCAACAATGTCAATAACGTCTTACATACTTAATATACTATGTTATTAACGTTTTGAAATGTTTTTTTTTCCATCAAAGGCATAGATAGCATTACATCCTAGCTTGGTTTTTTTTCTGAAGTGAAAACTTCTTTAGCGGCGTTGTGCACTTTTTGGGATGGGTAAAAAATGTTAAACTCGCGTCAGGACACGTGACCTGATCGAAAATTCGTAAGACGGAGCCGAGTGGTGGCGAGTGCGCACGAGGCGAGCCGAGCGGGCCCTCGGATGGGTAACAAATGTTAAACTCGCGTCAGGACACGTGACCTGATCCAAAATTCGTAAGACGGAGCCGAGGTTCTTATATTTAAAAAAAAAATTTACGCCATCTCTCGATTCTGCGCGATACTACTGTAGTTTGATATATACTAATTATCCATATATTAGTTAAGGCAAATTTCACAGATGGCGCAATTTTAATTTCGACTTTTTATAATATTTACTATAAATATTTATTTTGGTACAATTTGTTCAACCCATTAAATGTATATATATGAACTTCGTTCTTCTTTAGGCACGTTTGTGCACTTTAATACAAATATATGTATTATATGGTATAGATCCACTAGAGGGCGCTAATCTAAATATTAAGATTTTTAAGCTCCTTATTACTAAATGTGACGTTTTAAGTTCGTCGTTTCGTTTCAGTTTTCACTTCTGTCGGCAGT
This sequence comes from Euplagia quadripunctaria, assembly GCA_963859945.1. Taxonomy (NCBI): domain Eukaryota; kingdom Metazoa; phylum Arthropoda; class Insecta; order Lepidoptera; family Erebidae; genus Euplagia; species Euplagia quadripunctaria. Next base: position 6,228,352 of record OY982574.1, read on the forward strand.
CCCATGACTGCCTATTTTTTCTACATTACCTACTGCTTGATTAGTAAATAGTACTGAGCCAGAAGTGTTTTCTTCTGCCTGGACATCGCCTAGTTAGGAGGTTCCCCGAAGAGGGTGCCCCGCGCTTTTGCGGAGCGCGGAGGGTGACGGCTGACATCATAACAAAAGTCGTACCCGGGTGTCTTCTTGTTTTAGGCGCAAAATGCCACAACGCGGGGTTTTAATCGGTTCGATGCCGACACAACCTCCACCGCACCCCCGCTTAAGGCCCGTCTGATTTGCAACCAAGTCTATATTTGCAAGAAAATAATAACATTTTTTGTCCGTTCTTCTTTAAATGCTCTAACGAGCTTTATTGTTTTTGACATTATTATGGAAATCACAACATTTTTACTAAAAAACAGGGCATCTATTAATAATGATATTATAAAGCTGAAACGTTGGCTTATTTGAAGTATAAAAAATGTTTTCCTAACGTCAAATATTCGGAAAAATAATCCAACTCTAAATTAGGTCTGCCTTTAGACATTTTTTCGACAACCGGAATCCATTTTTTTATGATACCTTGTAGTTGGGATAATACGCCAACCCATCATGTTAATTAATCTTCAGGCTCAGTTATTTTAGGGTATATGGTAGTGTTATTCAACCAAATACTTATTTAAAAATACTTATTTATAAGTTTAGTTTAGAAACAAATATGGAAACTATTCTGAATTAAAGATATATTATTATTATTAAAAATTGTTTGTACATAAAACCTTCTATAATAAAAGTAACACGCTTTGATGTTGATTGATTTGATCACTGTTTAGTGTTCCCTAATCAACCGTAGTTATACCGAGACAGGCACAAACATTGTGAATAAAAATAAAACATTAAAAAAAACAGTGTCGTATAAGTACTTAAGTAACACGCAAATTTTTACCGTACCACCACTGGCCTGTTCTGTGTGTTAGCAAAGGATATGTACAGAAAGAAATTCTTCTGCGCAAGATCGTATTCTAGAATAGTCTCCCTGCAATGGTTTTCGCAAATAACCTCAGCACAACGTTCTTCACGACGTTGCAAATGTCCATAGGTTATTTGTTTGCCACCTTAGTATCATTAAGAAAAATACGATAACGTTTGTTATATGGTATAAATCCACGTTTGTTATATGGTTTAAATATTTTTTAAGTTTTTATTTTGTAAGAACATATCTAAGCAGGTTATAAAAGTGAATGTAAGTACTTTCACAGCCATTTTCACTGCTAACATTCCCCTTGGTGATGTCCCATGACAATAGAACAAAGCCCTCGGACCATTCGCATGAAATGAACAACAGGTTGATAAATTCAACATCATTGTTTGTGTTCTGCGATATGCCCCCAACCTTACATTTGATCTCGTACTTATCACCATTATGTGAACGATCAGATGCTTCGAGTAGTGATAAACCTCGTCTCACTTGACAAAGTTAATGAAAGAACCAACAATCGATCCCAACTTGTATGTATCATAGAGAGTTAAGCGTCTCAGATTTCAGTAAAAGAAATCTTCAACGTTTAGTTAGCACCATAAGAAAACTTATCAACGAAATGAAATTCACCAATGCGAACGACGTACGCATGGTCTAGCCGCCTCCCTAGAATACAACCTTTATAAAACCTTTCACGTGTGCATATCGTAAGAATTGTCTCAGATTAACTAAATTGCTTGTATACTTTTTTCAGGTCATCTCACAGCCTGACCAGCTTTAGTCTGTATTCATCACTGCCAACAATTCCGCCCTGCAGCGCGCTTGATGCCGCCATGCTAGACAAGGTTTACACTTATTTTAACAACGAAACTCAAGCATACAAAAATTTCGAGAGGTTCTGGCGTACGTGACGACGACGGAAGTGCGAAAGCGACATGAGTCAGTCGCAGGATGAGGCCCGGGCGGCCAGGATACAAAAGTACAAGGAAGAGAGAAGAAAACAGTTGACAGCTAGAACCGCGACGTTATTCTCTGCTAATGTCACTGAGAGGTGAGTTGATATCTAGACAGTTTATCTTATACGTAACCACTTATCCATTACTACAATTGTATCTATTTATTGTTTTTAATATAAATTCGTCAATAATTTCAGGCGACCGAAGCGAACGACCTCCGAGACTCCTCCAGAAGATGTTGCCGCTAATCTCAAGTCTTCCTCTGAACTTAATCTTAATACAGCTTCAACATCAGTGCCTATTAGAACAACTCGTACGTCACGCTTAAGAGCTGCTGCTGCATCGCATTCCGATACATCGCCATCTCCAAGAAAATCTACTAGAAGTTCTTCAGTTCAATCACTACTTGAAGATGTCAAACTGAAATCTCCTAAAAAATCTAAAATACTAGATAGAGATAAAATGAGAACTAGTAGGAGACAGAGCAATGAAAAAGAAAATTATAAGATTGTGACTGCAAAGCGCTTTGATAAAGATATTGGTGCTATTAAGACGAAATCGAAACATTCCAATAATAAAACTATTTTAGAAAAAGACAAAACTAATTTTATAATGACTAGTCCTAATGGAAAGAATATTGACGAGAAGAGCGTTTCCAAAATAAATGAGAAAGAAAATACGAATTCTATAAAAGAAGAAAAGTTAACGAATGGTAAGAGGATCGAAGTAAATAACGAAAAACCTTCACGAGTGAATAGTGAAGAATTTTTTAACGATATTGCAAACGAAAAAGATGTGTCTAATAGTTTAGAAAAAGAAAAGATCGAGGATTTGTTTAATAATCTTGTTGTTGATGATGTTGGAAACCAGAATGGTATCGAAATATTGATAAATGACGAGGTTATGGCTGATGATGGGCTCAAATATAGTCACAATATTTATGTTCCTGCCGCTGATAAAGCAATAGATATTAAAGTTGATAACGTAAAAGTAGAAGATAGTGTAGTGCCAAAAGTGAAAGAGGATGTGGGAGGTTTGCTAGGGGCTGTGTGTGTACGTAAAGTGGAAAGGTTTAGTGAATTGCTCAGCAACTTGTGTTCGCCGTGTGAAGCAGACATATTGTTCGAAGATATCTTGGTCGAGAATGGCTTCGATGGTGATAGTAACTTGGTAAGTTATTAACTGTTATCGATTAACTTACTTAGTACCTATTGTTGTGGTTGAAAGTATTCTTCCAGGTAACAGTTTAACGTTAGTAAACAAATTTTGTTAGACTAGACATATTATTCGATATTAGTTCACTATTTTATTTCCTACACTGAATGTTTTTTATTATCAGTGTGCTATGCGACTATTTTTAGTACTTTTAACCAGTGTTACTAATGTTTCCATTGTTCTGTAATAGTACAATTGTTTTCTTTGCGATGTAATATTAGTCACTTCACAGTTATTATTGCTCGTTTTCATAATAATAAGGGTAGTTACTCAATGTCAGTCAATGCAGTATACAATACTTGAATGACGCTGGTTGAAGCCTTTGATATGCAAAATTGCGTTATATTTATAAGCTGGTAGAAATCAATTAAGAATCTGTCAAGCATAAAATTTGATTTTCTTTAACAATGCAATATAAGTAGGTACATATACTTAACAAAATGGTCCCCTTCCACAAGCTGTATGTAACTATGTCAGAAGTTCGTTAATTTAAAATGCACTAGTAAGCAATTAGTAACATAGTATTGTCAACCTTAACAGTTTTTTAATAAGGTATTTAAATGATGTCGATGACAGCCTTTTTTATTGTAGCTGATTACTGAACGAACTTTTACTAAATGTTTTTAGTATGATAATCTGAAATAATTTACTTACTTTAAATATTACTGATAATTCAGAATGTGCCTACTATCAGGTTTATTCATCCTACGTTTATTCATTTTAGCTAAGGGTTTAATTAAAAAACAATACTTACAGGCGGTAATCCCTACATAACATGAATAAAATATACACTTACTATAATAATATAATACTAGGCGTTCAGCACTAAGTTAAAAGATTAGAGGTAGTAAGATCTTAAGTATTTTTTTAGTTGTGATCATTTTAACGTGGCTACAGTGAAAAACTTCCACTCGATTACGACCGCCCCGGAAATAGGAAGGCACTTTCAAAACAAACGTAAATCATTATCACGTCTTGGACGGTGATAGGCTGATGATGATGATTATGATAAAATACAAAACTGTCTAAGACGGATGGAAGTTTCTGATACTTTATAACTCTAGAGCTAATTATTTTATAGTATAATTAGCGACCCGCCTTTAATTTGTTTTTTACTTTATGTAGCTTGATAAATTTTCCTTAGTTTACACAAAATAAATTTCTGAACGCACACATAAATATTTGACAACCAATAAATATGTTAACCCTTTTTCATTACTGTCATTATTCTACATTTTTTTAAATCTAAAATACGTCGTTACCCAAATATTGTGGATATATCTTGTCTATTCGAAACCTTTATTTCAAATACGTTCTTTAATATGAGGGGAGAGTTTACCGTATCGACGGGATGGACATTAAATGTTTGACAGTTACGAAACCCATGAACATTTTGTATGGGAAAATGTTTTTCTTTTAATTTTTTTTTTGTCAATTTTCCAATGTTTTTAATAGTTACTCTGCTATTCGGGACGGAGACAAATACAACAAATCAAAAATCATGAAAATCGGTCCAACCGTTCACCAGTTATAAGTGTTCGAACAAACCCGACTTTGTTTTATTTTAAATAATAATTAAGAAATTGAAAGTATTTTTTTAAAGGATTAAGTTTTTTTTCAATCATATGTTGGAAAACGGAGTAGTAGTATTTAAACCATAAGGTGGTTATATATACTTTCTCTATCAACACTTCACTAACCTCTTGCAGTTTACTTTCTATCAGGTGTAAACTTGCCAGGAGATACATACATCTATTTGAGACAGCTTTAAATTGACACCATGGCAACAAAATAAAACCCATTTTGTCGTGTAAAAGATTTAATATCCAGTGGTTTAGAAAATTAATGTAGTTAAGGCAGATAACTCAAGAGTGCTATTACATGTGTATGTATGAATGGTAGGTATTCGCATGTAGAGCTATCATAATACTTTATTCGATTTTTAAAACATATGACTATTAGGTATCTTGTATTCATAAACACTTAGACATGTATTCAATAGTAAATACCAAAATAATTTCACAAGAAGAACATCCCTTCTTTTGTATTTGTGACTAGCAGCACCCCGCGGTTTCACCCGCGTAAGTCCCGATACCGTGGGAATATCGGGATAAAAGCCTATGCGTTAATCCAGGTCTCCAGCTATCTACATACCAAGTTCCATCGCAATCGGTTCAGTGGTTTTTGCGTGAAAGAGTAACAAACATCCATCCATCCATCCATCCAAACTTTCACATTTATAATATTAGTGGGATTGCAAGACCTCTATAAGCATATAATCTCATTTAAAGCCAAATTGCGTTGCAAGTCTAGGTCTGCCTTCAAAACTGGCTTCTAATCCTAATTCATATTATTATTCTTGGTTACCACTTTCTCTACAAACAGGTTTAACTCTGCCGCTAATTACCTATCGTCTTTGACTTTACTGTAGCTATATTTAAACATTTAATCATTTGTGTAGTTTATCTTGTGAAAGGATATTTAAACTTAAGTTTGATTGATTAAAGTATTTCTTATTGACTTTTGAGACCGTATAATGATTTACGATTGTTTTAAAAGTGCCTCCATATTTCAGGGGCGGTAGGAAGCGAGTGGAGGTTTGGCACTGTAGCCACATCAAAATAATCACCATTCGTATCTACTTGTAATCTTCCAACTTAGTACTGAAGGTAGCAGACTTAGCGTCATATTAGATAAAGCAGCCATGAACTCGAATTACTCACAGTATCATATTATTAAAATAATAATTGTGCAAAGTAGATCACTTATTGAAAAAGCTTTGATTATTCATAGACAAAGACGTGTTTACATATATATTGCACGTGGCATCCATCTGAGTGAATCAAAGTATTGATTCATTAAATGTTATGATTAATTACCTAACTATTATTGATTGAAGAATAAGTTAAGTAAATGTTGTAAGTAGGTAAAAATCAAAGCTGTTTACGGTACTTTTGTGTTGGTTTGTGGCTCTTAAAATGGATTGTGAACGATGATAAGTCCGTGCTCAATACTCTCAATATTTATTCTGATTCGTATATTTCACACCGTGTCATGTGTAATCTAAGACACAATTTCTTTAAGGATTAAATTGTCTGTGTCTTATCTCTGGTGTATTTGCACAAGTAAAAAAACAATTTGACTAATCATTATTACTAGAGATCGCGTGGTGGTCGAATTTCGACCATGGTTTATTTCATTGGCCAATATTACTTGACCTGTCATTGTATAGACTTTTGTACCATGACAGGTCAAAATATATATTGGACACTCATAGATATATGTACCCGTTTTTGTATTATTTTTAACTTTGTAGCAAATATTGTTAAAAAATTTTAGCATTCGTCACTTCTTCTCTGTATAAACTATAAGTGTGCGAAATTTCATACTCCTCAATCCGCCCAATATTCGTAAAAAGGGATCCAAAGTTTTCGCTTCACGTATATAGATATAGATTTTGTAATAAGTTGAACTACATTTATAGAGAAGATAAATAAGTAAGAATAAAGATAGCACGCTATTATTTCTATACAACTAATAACATATTTATTTTCGTAAATAAACCAGCGAGTTACATTTAAGCGCTCTCGTGAATACACGTTTCCGAATGTAATGCCTAAATAGATAAGTACCATAAATTTAATTGATACGTTATTAAATTGCGGTTTGTATAACAAAGAATAGACTATGTACTTTATAAGTAACTATGAGTTTTTGAAGTCCTTTACATCAATTCATGTTCGTCACCTGCACAATTGTGACTTAAATATCAGAGTAATAATCACATTTTGGAAGAAGATAACTTACATATATTTAGTGACGCAGGATTAGTTCTGAGTTAAGTCGAGGAGGTATTGGTGGGTTAGTATATTTTCGATCGATAGATGGCGCGACTAACGTTTTGGAAACAACAACTAGACTTTAACTTACCTTTGTAAAAACAGTGTTCATGGCAATGTCACATAGAAAGACAAAAAATAAAATGTGTGTAAATGAAATCATTTAAATGTTGTACAATATATTAAATAATCATAATTCGTGATAATTAAAACGAAAATAGACCAAATTAAAGACAGAACCACAACTTTACATTCTTAGTTAACCACCATCAAGTTGTACAAAATAAAATAAAGGAAACGATTATTTTGCAACTAGTGACAGAAACAGTTGTCTGTGACTAAAATAAATTTGTATATTATTTAAATAGTTAAACTCGTATACATGTAATAAAACTAAATTATAATGACTCGAGAACTATGGCATCTCTATGTCGTAGGTGGCTTTCTAAATATACAATTATCTGACAGAAATACACCCATACTTGGAACAATTATTATCTGTGCTGTATAGTATCGTAATGCATTAATAAATCACAGATATCATATTCATCATATCACAGTCAGCGAGTAATATTGACAGCTATAGTTGACAGCGAGGTGAGCAATGAAACCGAGCAGAAGGTATGAAAATAATAATAATAGTTAATGGAATTTTTAGGTAATCCAACTTAAATCCCATTATTAAATTTGTTTTTATAATGCAAATCGTTTTTAAAAACGCGTTCAAGTCCCTCTTTTTAAAATACGGTTACGCCATCGATATGAAATTTTAAAATGGGCAAGTTTTCACGGTTGGCCAACTTCATAAATACTATTTGCAAAATCCAAGCTCTGACTCACCTGACATGATTATCTTTGGTTGAAAGTTCCTGGCTTTATAGTGAATTTTAAGATTATGGAGTATCGAAATAGTAGTGTTATACACACAAACAAAAGCTATAAATTGAAATAAAACTATTTTTAACGGATACTATCGCGATTTATTTGGTGTTATTTTACTATTTACACTGATCCCGACGTTTCAGTTGCTTTTCAGCAGCCATGGTCACGGGTAGACTAAGATGGTGGCCGTCTCATGTATCGAAGTGCAAAGTTATCTCAAAGTACCTGAAGTTTGTTGATTGTTGGTGTTACTATTTACGCAGAATGAGCCCAAAGTGTCTTGAAGCCTTGCTGTGTTTTGTCGAAATCGCGATAGTATCCGTTAAAAATAGTTTTATTTCAATGTGTAACATTCGCGTAAACTGTCGACAAAAGCTATAAACCGTAAATAATACTATAATTTTTTTTTATTGATGTAGGTTAGGATCTTAAATGCCTATTATATGAGAGAAAAGCGGTCATTTTGCTCAATTTTAACGCTGCTATAACTAAAAATAGGCACCCACAAAACCTTCATCTTTATTCTACGATTATCTTCATGATAATCGGCACGTGACTATCTTTTTAATTCATTCTGGGATCCTTGGCAACCTTCTAGTTATACTGTAACGAGGAACGTTATAGTATACCTACAAGGTTTTGTTGGTCCTTCTAAAATAATTGCGTTATTTACTTCAAAGCTTACTTTTGTAGTATTTTTAGAAAAATATGTCTATGTATTACTATTTTTATTTCTGAGTCTATTTTGAAGTCTATTTTGAATTAAGAACACAAGTGTTTTGAAAAACACAGCAAGGCTTCAATACACTTTGAGCTCATTCTGCGTAAATAGTAACACCAACAATCAACAAACTTCGGGTACTTTGAGATAACTTTGCACTTCGATACATGAGACGACCACCATCTTAGTCTACCCGTGACCATGGCTGCTGAAAAGCAACTGAAAACAACACCAAATAAATCGCGATAGAATCCGTGAAAAATAGTTTTATTTCAATGGTCTTACCACCTAGTATCTGTGAAGTACCTACCTAAACGATGAGCGGGAACTAAGCTACGAAACTATGTGTTTGTTCAAAGTTATGTCGTGTAGTTGAATGGGTAAGAAGTGGTAACTGCTAGAAAGATGTACAACGTAAACCAATGTATGCATGATGACTCGGAGACGTAAACGTGCTTACTACAAAGTGCGCCATCTATTCAGCCCCACTCCCACTTCAGATGACTACACCACTCGCGCATTTCTAGCTTATATGGGGGTGGGGACTCTATTTTCAAAGTTCGCTTCAACGACTATTTAAAAAATCTAACTTACTTGAAACCTTTTTTTCACCAGAGCTAAGATAAGCTGTGCTATGGAAATCAAGCTATCCTATTAGGTGATTTGATACATACATACCCGTGCTTTTATAGCTTACCAACGTCATTTTATCGCTAGTGAATGCGCAGCGTTACGAAGTGCTAGCTCCTGGTCTACACTTTGGGAGTTTTTTCCTATAATATAAAAATAGTGTAAGATCTCTTCTAAATTTGTAATTTGCTTGTAAATACTGTAATACAACGATAATACAATGTGATTCAATACTATACTTGTACTGATCTAGACCATAACAATAGATACACAAAACAATTTTTTTCATACAACCAATTTGCCAAAAAAACCTGCATGGTTTAAGGCGGTTATAAACGTTGCTCACTCTGTCACTCTGTGTTCTGGCGGCCCTAGTCATCTGAAGAAAAAACATACCATTAGAAATCCTTTCTAACCTCGGTCTTCCGTAGCTTAAATTTCCTTCTTCAATCTGGAGACTTAAATCGTAGAAATTAGAACTCTTCTATTCAGCCCCTCTATGCCACGTCATAAATACTGTGTCAAATACACATTGTACATCGGAGTTACTGTCCAAACGCAATGTCCTGTTACGTCGATGACGTTTCGAATGTTGTGAGAATAAAATATAGTCAAAAAATAAGTTTTCTCTGTAGAAAAGTTTAAAAGATCATAAATCATTTTGAATTCGTTGCTTGACCTCACAATAATAAATCATCTATCGATCTCAAAGCGACGGCTGGTTCGCCAATAAATTTGACTCGATATATCTTTTCAATGCCATATCTTTCAATCAAAATAATTTAGCATACGTCGTCCATATCTTCAATAACGGGATCCCGTTTTCAATTTCAATTTTATCAGAATACTTACCAATTCCTTTTCCTACGCTTTCAGTGATCAAAGAAGTCAAGTTTCATTTTATTTTGCAATTACTTGTATATTTGTACCTAGATGCATATATACGTACATACATGGAGTCGTCATAGTGGTATTCTCAAGCCCTCAACTATAATAATCAAAGTAATAGTCAAAGAGAAGTTTAATCAAAAGAGTAGTTAGAATTAAATGCTACCGTCTACCATTTTATACAGGAAAGTTTTTCGGTAATTACTTCCAGCAGCTTTTTTTAAACATTGATACTTTAGATGAAGATACTTTTGCAATATAATTTTTATCCAGTCGTAGATTATGTTCTTAGCTTTATAGCGTACCTAATGAATCTTTTTAGTGCTTGAAGCATGTCACCGATTCTATGCATTGTGAATGTGTTCATTATATTACATAGAACTGAATAACAGCTCTTACAATAATATCCCAAATTTGTGAATATCTAAAAATCTATATGTTCAAAAGCCTAAACGTATGGTATAAAGACCAAAGATGCATCTGATTCTAAGACTATTCACGCCTGTGTACTCGATAGTTCCGATAATCACGATGGCATCGCTTAATGTTCTCAGCCAATTATGAAATCAGTGCCTGACTGCTAATATATAACATTATCGCTTCATCGAATGCTAATACGATCTAAATAAATTACTTAAGTAGGATATCCCCAAGTCTCACTATCATTGTGTTACACATTTAATTGTTTATCCACATCAACAAAACCTTATTTGGTCTTAATAGTCTAACTTAAAGATTATCTCTCTACAACCCAGCGAATAGTATAATTAGTCTCGGACGGGCTTACATAGTTATTGGGTCAAGTGGCCGTGATTGCATCGCATATGGCTATGTCGTGAAATTGCATGTAAATGATCGAAGCATCAATTTAGCTCCATGTATGGCCGACGAGGCCTACATAATAAACTTGAAGTGAGACAACCGTACCGGTTACGGGTTTATTATTAGACCGTGTAGTGTATTATTAGATTAGATACGTGGGCTTTTGATTGCTTTGAAAGTTTTATAAAATAGAAAATAGTGTTTATCTAGTGTCTTATTATTTTTTTCATTTACGATACCTACCGTGAATTGAATTTACAGTATGCTTTCATATCAGTATTTTAAGTTTTTAAATAGGGGAAGTACAAATGAGGTTATGCTAAAGTCATGCAGTAATAATACAGCCTTTAGATAGATGATCATTCATAAATATTGAGTCTCATATGTTGTAAATTAGTGAAAATCGATTCATAACACATATAAGAATAAAATAAAAGTTACTTAATTCAATTACAATTTATACGATACCTTTTTAAAATGTTAAAGCAAAGGCAGTGTCCGACACAAATGTTATTTTATGTTTCATATCTAAAAGTTCGGGATTTATGTCGAAATAAATTAAAATTATGGGCGCACTTTTGATAGCTATCTCAAAACCTTATTAGTGTTAACTGCTTTGTGTGTCAAATATTATTAACTCAACTGGAAGTTCCATCATATTAAAAGCTCCTTTAGACTTACTCAAATCAGTGGCATTCTTGCAAGAAATCGTAGGGAAAATAACAACACATTTTGTTCTTATGACGACTAGGGTCCACATCCCTCCCTAAGGGTACGCTTTACCATCAGTTTTGAAAATACAAAACTACCTTGTCCAACACTTGTTGAAAAGTTTTATGAACTCTAAGATGTCAACCAATGCCGATCAATTGAAAAGTCCAGTCAGAAGGTTAAAAATAAAAACCTTTTGACTGGAATATTTCACTTAGCTACTACAAACGATTCCAGTGAAAATTAAAACCTTATAATATTTGGAAACAAACCCAATAAGGGTTATAATCAATTTTAAAATTCGACAAGTCGTGCGTAGGCGTCGAACAAGACCCCTAAGATAAATCTATAGACACGCCAATGCCAATGATTTTGCAGTCGTCTATAGGCCACGGTAACTGTCATGAGAGTTGTATGATTGTATCGTATTGCATCTCTTGAAAAGTAGCTTTCCCTTATAAGTAAAAGTAAACATGGGCTATTAATATACGTGTTGTAATAACATCATTGTTTAAAAAACGTAACCACCTTGAATAAGACACAGTTTTTTAAGTAATTTGATGGAATAAATATTATCTCATCTTTTACGTCTTGTAATTTCATTAAATGACCTCCCACGCTACCGAATCCACCGCGACCTTCTGAGGTAACTTTCGTCCAGCAAACAATGGACGTGCTTCCAATTTTATAAGTCTTATGAACATGATACGATAAAGTCGTTTTTGGAATGGTGACGGGTTTTTTATGTTGTGGTAATGTGAAACAGTACCAATTTTGGTAGCGCCTACAGTGTTAATCGATTGTATTGTGAAGTGGTCCGGCTGCTGACATGCCGGTGACCTCGTCATCCAATTGCGAGATCGTTCTTATTTGGTTATGATAAAGAATACAATTTCTTACTTGACAATAAGCAGCTGCAAGTTACCTGCTTTTGGCCAAGACTGAAATAATATTTGTTTTTACAAAGTCTTTTGTAGTATTTGTTGTTGAAGATAACATTTCTTCAAGTTAATGCACTTATTTGCGCTACAATAGTTATGAATGCCTATCCTAGTACAAATCAAGGCCCCAAGGCCTCACGTCTACCCCCTGCTACCATCTTTTATCCAAGCATGGAAAGTGAAGACCTGACTACACAAAGGGAGGATTCTACAGCAACCAGACCTCAGACTGGTAGACTATAAGAATTATGTTAAAAATATTATTATTAGAAAGAAGATAACTTAGGTTCTAAACACGAGTCGAAATATCACTTCGTGCCGGCGGCAAATTGCGCACTACGGCTTTGGAGATACCTGCCACAATGAGTACGCAGATCTTCGTTGAGAGAGTTCTGTTTGCCTTCCCGGTATATGACAATTGTTGAGGTTTCAACTTCTCTTTTGGGGTTTAAAAATCGAGGGTAACAAGTGGCTCTTTTCTCTCTAATTACTACTCAACAATGGATTTTCGACATGCAACGCTTAATTAATTTTATTAAATATGTATACTTAAGAGTTGTACTTAAAGTATTGTAAACACAAAATAAATGACAAATAATTATTACAAATGTCTGTAACGAAATGTTGTACATTAGATTATCGTTACGCAAATGATACTGTTTGTTCTAGCTTTTTTGCAAAATTAATTTTTATGACAGAAAGTAAATTCTGTAAAGCAAGTAAATAATCTGTTTATACATATTTTTTAACAGAACATCAACAACAGTAGTAGGACCACAAAAAACATTTTATATCTAGCGTGCTAACCTACAAAAGACTTCGAATTTTTTTTTAGGGTTCTCTGATTTATTTTCTCAACCATGGCTACTGGTCCGTATATAATATGCTTCGCTTTCTAAGATGACATAATGATCCACTTATAAACTGTCAATTGTAAGTTATAGTCGTGTTCGATATTACACTACTGTAAAATATATGACCCTTAGGAATCCCTCTTCATATTACAGCATACATACATACAGCATAGACTAAATTTACGAGACATACGTTAAACTCAGTATGATATATAGTGGCTTACATAAGCTCAAGCAGTTTTAATTGAAAATTATTAAAACATTATAGTTGACTGTATTACCGCAGAATACATAATAGAACAAGTACAGAAGTCTCACTGCACCAGATCATTTAAATAAATAGCGACTCTTGTTCTGACACAATAAAGTCGCAATTCAGTTGCACAGCGCTAACTACCTACAGTTATATTCACCGCCTCTCTTTCTGTCACGTAACTCTTATCTGTTCTGACGACGCCGTGACGTAAGGGCTGTCTTTTTTTAAAGAATTAATTAATCTCAATATTTCATTACCAGTAGGTTATGTGCCTGTTACTCTATTTTTGTGAACAAATAAACCTAGGCTAAGTACTAATGACTCGATAGTTTATATAAGAACGGATGACGTGACACAACGCGTGAGTGACCATTGAACTGAAGTGCGGCCTGGCCGGCGTGCAGCAGCCCACTGAATTTTGGCACAATTAGTCGATCCCGTCGTATACTTTTAGCTTTATTCATACACTGCGGAGTGGACCTTGCCTGGTATTACGCAGTCCTATCTAGACAGTAGACACACACAGGTCATACTTACTTATTCTTTTTATTTTACCTTTTTAATGGGATACAATGACAATTTTTTTTTGTGTAATGAATGTAATAGGTTAAGCTTTAGAATATTTGCATGCTGATTTAATCGGTGAAACATGCTGTACTTAATTTTGTATGTCTATAACAGAACAACACTGTATTATATCTCTGTTTCTAGCAAATAAAGATTATTATTATGTCTACAAAAAGAACTGGAACTGGGATATAAATTAAAACCAACTTTCTCCATAGCATTTATGAGAAAATACATCGCTTACTAATAACTTATTATAATAATAAAGGTTAATAGACCATAGATATTGCAGAATAAACTCCATTAACCCACATATTTAATATTTTAATTCTCAACAGAAATGTTTAGAGACGTAACGATAAAATTCTGGTGTAGATTTAAGTGACATCTGAAATTAGAATCAGAGAGCTATTAATCATTCAGTCTTAATGTCGCATTACTGTCTCGTAATCTTACTTTTTTATACTTTCATGTTCGTCCTCATTTACTTAGCAGAAAGTAATTCTATTTTATATGTTGATTTTAACTAATAACGATTGCTGGCATTTTCTTGGAAGTAAAATATCTTACTTAAGTGGATTTTATTCATCTATTTTCTAACTTGATTTAATCTATATGTATAAAAAAGAGCCGAGTGTCGAGTCGGAATCGCACAAGTAGGGTTACGTACCATCGGAAAGTAACTTTTTATTATTTTGTAGCTGTTTCCCGCAGTCACTGATTCGCCTTAGGGTTGTAGCGTAATTTATATAGCCTATAACATACAATACCAATTAATTATTCGAATATGACTGATAGTTCCATAAATCAGCCCATTTAAACAATAAAAAAAAATCTCTTTAGCTTAATTATATGTTATTAGTATAGATTGTTATAGTGGCAATAGAAATACACCCTGAGAAAATTTCAACTGTCAAATGTTTATGAGACAGCCCGCTGACCGACAGACGGGCGGACAGCGGAGGCTTAGTAATAACCCCTGGGCTTTGGCACCCATTTTGTGCGGAACCCGAATAAATGCTCTTTGTAGGTGAATATCCTTTACGATCAGAAGGTCTAAGTAGCAAAACGTCCAACAGTGCGAAACGTCTAATGAGCAGTAAGCCTAACTAGCAAAATGTCCATATACCAAAACGTCCAACTCTCAGATGGTCTATGTAGCAGAACGTCTATTTAGCAAATCGTCATTTTTAAAATGCGTACACTCATGAAGTCATGACAGAAAGTAAAACTCATATAATTATAAACTTAAGAAAATTTATTTGTTATAAAAATATTGTGTTAAAAAGTACTAGCTTTTTACATATTATTAGGATATTAGGCGCACAAATTTGCCTGAATTTTTGCACCTAATGTGCTTTTAATATGGCCAAGGTTCACTAAAAATTTAAAGGAACTAACTTTTTGACTCTGAAGGTTTTGAAGCTCTCTTTTGTATTTGACATTAAATATTATATCTTTCTTCTCTTATTTCCTTCAAATAACATATTCCTATATTTGCGATTTTGACAAAGGGCTTCTTTTCCAAGAGCTTTGAGGAATAGTAGCAGGGTTGGTTTTGATTTTATATTCGTGTTGAGCCGCATTTCTTTTTTTGCGTGTGGAAACCCCCTCGGGCCGTCACCAAACCGGGGTTTTCTCTGTAATCAAACCGACTAAAATAACACGGTGTGCCGTAGTGCGCTACACAGAAGGTTGCCATCGCGGTAAAATTCCTGTCGCTACCGGCCATGCAGAGTATGACGGCCGGTTGCGACAGATCCTCCCCAATTACTGCAGTGAGGGCCCGACGCTGCGCCGCCAAACAGGAGCAAACTGCCAGCATGTGTTGAGCCGAGCCCTAACTGCAGTCGCAGTCGCAATTAGATACACGAAAAACAAATAAGTAATGCTAATCAAATAGCATTCATGACAACAACTGTCAGTCACCATTAAAAAGATGAAACGCTACTAGTAAATAGACCAAGGAGTATATAATTATTTACCTACATATTATAATGCCGTGTCTGTTTCCCTCTCGATGTAATGTGTATGTTGCATGTGTGCCTGAGTATCCAGACATTTTGAGAATGTGACGATTTGCTAAATAGACGTTCTGCTACAAAGACCATCTGAGAGTTGGACGTTTTGGTATATGGACATTTTGCTAATTAAGCTTACTGCTCATTAGATGTTTCGAACTGTTGGACGTTTTGCTACTTAGACCTTCTGATCGTGAGCCGTGAACATTACCTAAAATCAGGAAAAAAATGTCGCGGTACTCGAAAAGAAAGCCTTGAAAATATTATGAAAAACACATAGACCTACATAAGTGCGAGCTTTACTTTACATTATGCAAAGTCTCTTTTTATTTGTATATCCTTATTTTTTTATTTATATCTGAAAGGTGGCAAACAAGCACACAACCCGCCTGATATTACTCAGTTTTTAACACAGTGGTACATCCCTTTAATGCAGTCATTTAAAAACCCGTGTCACGGAGGTTGTTCCACAGTTTAAGCGTCTAATTAATACCTGTTAATGTGTAGTTTCTAATAAAAAGAAACTGCCATAATCGTAAAAAATTATCATAAAATAAAATTAAATGATGTCTTGTTTGTAGTACTCATATTATTCTATGCAGCTGACCTCATTCTTACGTCAATACTATGTTTTTTTTTAAATCGATAACTATTCAGTCATAGTTATTTACGTTGATGATCTGTGTGTGGGCAGCGAATGTGGTCTTCTGTCCTACATATAGGCGACTAATAACTAAAAGCAAAGGTTTTAGGGAAAACTGTGACAACGTTGTCCTTAATAAGTTAAAATCGTTAGTAAAACTACCTAACAGACGCAATCCT
Source organism: Euplagia quadripunctaria (assembly GCA_963859945.1). Lineage (NCBI taxonomy): Eukaryota > Metazoa > Arthropoda > Insecta > Lepidoptera > Erebidae > Euplagia > Euplagia quadripunctaria. The sequence continues at coordinate 6,245,438 of OY982574.1, forward strand.
GTCCTAATTTTGTATAAAAAAATGTTGGTTGTCTGTAAAGTCGGTTTACGGTCGAAACTTTTACGTGATAACGTCATAAGAAATCACAAGATTTTAACGAACGCTTAGGCCGATCGTGCCTCTCTATCACTTGTTCCGCGCTCTCGCTTGCACGCTCGGGTCAGGCGGAACGTGACAATGAGTCATGCTTTTTCGTGCGTGCAGCCGGCAAACGTCAAAAAATAATTAAATTGCTCTCGGCAATAGCGCCACCTATCGGCTCCAAGTATAGTTTAGAACCAGACCTGTCATCCCATATGTACAACAATAATAATTACAAATGATGATGGTGGAGGATGGTTTATGAGGAGAAGACTTACGAACACACGCAGATCGCAATTTCAACGAAGACTAGCTACCCGGCCACCCGTTACTATAGCTAAGTTATTTTGCTATAATAAAATATTGTTACTATAAATTGAGATAAAAAATATACTATATCTCAAGTTGGACCAAACTGTACACATTGCAAAATTTCATTAAAATCGGTTCATTAGTTTAGGAGTTCATCGCGAACAAACAACGTGACACGAAATTTTTATATCTATACCAATATTATGAAGCTGAAAAGTTTGTTTGGTTGAACACGCTAATCTCAGGAACTACTGGTTCGAATTGAAAGAATCGTTAAGTATTGGATAGCCCATTTATCGAGGAAAGCTGTAGGCTATTATATAACATCACGCTACAACCAATAGAAGCGGAGCGTCCATGAAAAATATTGCAAAAGCGGTTAAAATTTACAAACACGAAATTGCTCGGGTCAGCTAGTAGATCATAAAGTTGAAAAGTTTTTTGATTGTCTACCTGACCGATTGGAAATTTTCTTTTTGTATTAGATAACCCATTATTGACGAAAGTTAAAGACTATATGTAATACTATCTACATATTCTATAACTCTTAACGCTCGTAACAATTACTGTATTAATTTTTTTATTACTCAAGAGAAATAATATAATTACCGATTTCTAACAATAGCAATGTTATTACTTATTACATTACTGGTTGACGAATTAATGTATTAGTTTTTCATTTCAAATCATCTTTCTTTCTTCACGTATTAAAATGTGTATAGATTATTATTAGGTGCCATGCGTACAGTACATTCATAAGTAAAGAGTGGTTTCGTATAATATATCCTTTCGTTTTCGTATAATAAATCTACTAAGCTTTACCAAGGGCGTAAAGGACATTTCCTTTGATGTCTATTACGGCCCTTTGTAGTCCAGAGTGTCGATGTTTTCTTAGTGCATACGTGAGCATAATAATGTACTCGTACAACCTGTATCTCAATCGGTGCAAGTCGAATTATTTCACAAATTAAAATTACAACACAATTACATAGTAAAATTAACAAATCCCAGTGAAAACTATAACTTACTAAAATTTACAGGAACAGAATTAACTACAATATATTTTAATACATTTCTGGTTTTATTTAAACTTAGACGAAACGGTCCAGACAATTTATCCGATCCAATCTTATGGTAGATAGGATCGATGCACAGCTGCTTTAAAATGCAGGGGTACCCGTTTGAAGCTCAGATCTTTAAAAGCCGGAACATTTAGGTAATGTTCATTTTGTTTTATTAAACATGGAATTAACATTTCGTTTATTATTTTCATATACAGGTAGTATATGTATTATATAGGTATTATTATTATTACATTATTATCATATGTCACGGATGCGGATTATCGTGATAACAAATAGTGTGTGTTCAATAATCGGAAATACATACTTAACATTAATTGATCAAGTCCAAAAAAAATAATTTGCCTAAGTCCATAATGCAACATTTTATTATGAAATATTTAGAAGTTTTAAATTTTAGCAAAATGCGTACTTAACAAAGTGTAAAACTTCAAACTGTTTTGTTTTTGAAAAGACGAAAGATGTGATGTAACACTTACTGACAATCCTCATCGAAAAAATAAGAAATAGGGTAACGAAGAACTTCATGTTTCTTCTTTTGCTTTGATGTTCGTTATCATTCGGTCTGCGGTTTGTTCCTGCAATCGGCAATGACAGTAACTGAAAATAAAACTAAAATAAACGTACAAATAATATTTTCATAATAAAAAAACATAATTTAAACATTATTTATGTGCAATAACTATGTTTTGTATTTTATATTTATAAAATTTTAAGTTTTTATGTGTACTTGGCGAACAGCAATTAAAGGCGCATCTAGGTATATTTATGTGTTAACTTGTTTATTTAATTAACGCTTAAATCTAAAAGATATAAATTACGACCCTCAAACCTCCCAAGTCCCAAGTAGTTCGAAAACAATCTTACGATTGATTTGGTGGGTAGTTTGTCTTTATTTGTTTACCCACGTTTGACGTTAACAAATCATAAAGTTATTTTGATAAGTTGTTTTCGTGACCATTTCAAAAACATTTATCATTCGTTTTTTGACATATGAAAATCTTTAGATATTTATAAAAATACTAGCTAACCCGACAGACATTGTCTTGTCTTAACTATGAATATTGAATTCGAATTCGTATAATTAAAAAAATAAAAAATATTCCAAAAACATAGTTCCGACCGATGCATCGGTTTTAAACGATATTTATTTGCAGCGCGCATTCTGTCAATCGCGCCAACTGTCAAACGACTGACAGTTATGTAACATGTCAAAAGCGCTATGGTAAACATTGTCCTGCCGGAACGAAAAAAATATTTTTCCTGTAACCCTATCGCAGCGCCATCTACCGGGTCCAATTGTAAATTTAACCATTCTCGAATCCACCTAGACACACAAAAAAATTCATTAAAATCTTTCCATCCGTTTAGGAGGAGTTGAATAGCATACACACGCACAGAAGAAATATATGTAAAGATATAAATTTTATGACTATATTTCATTATCATAGTCCGCATGCGGTGTAACGATAACCGACTTTGTGTTTCGTTGTTCATTATAGCACCTACGAGGAATCTGTGCCTACTGTGTAGGTACATTGACCGAGATAACGCCTGGTGAAATAGACACTAAACCTGTAGCTAATACGATTTTTTAAAATCTTACAACTGAATTTTTACGAAATTCATTTTGTGCTAAATTTCAAATCAATCTCAGAGGTTGATTTGAAATTTGATGTGAAATGTGAATGAATTTTGGGCACACACACAGACGTACTGATAATATACATAATGTATCGGAAGCATCATCTCAGTCATAGGAAGTCTCCTGCTAAGCATGGATTTCTATTGAACATACTAAAGATCCTGCATTGATTATAAAAAGGGTGGGTGTGGTTTGATAGCAATCAGTGAGTGCAAATAAAGAAGCATATTTGTTATTGACACTATTTTATTTATTTTGTATTTGAATTTGATTGACAATTTGGTTTATATATTAACACATTAAATAAGTGTGAATCCATTTATTTCAAATTCAAATTATCAGTAAATTTAATAATTTTTCATTTCTTTACTAAAGTGGGTTGTAACTTTTATAAGAATTTACCTAAACAACCTGATTCACCTTGAGTATACATTACATCCGGATACTCATTGCATACGGAATAGGTTGCCATACCATTCATCATAATTTCAGCCATAGGACGTGTACTACCGGACATAGGCCTCCCTTAATGACTTCCAAGAAGACCGGTTGGAAGCGGCCAGCATCCATCGACGGCATGCGATCTTTACTCGGTCGTCCATCCACCTTGTTGATGGACGTCCCACGCTGCGCTTTTCGGTTGGTGATCTCCATTCGAGAACTTTTCGGGCTCATGAACCATCCGTTCTACGTGCCCATTGCCACTTTAAGTTGCGGCCCCGGTTTGCTATATCAGTCTATTCTATGCTATTATATGCATATTATATTAGCAAATTATATACATAAGATATTTTGAGGGGTTCTTGGCTAAGTGGTAACCGAATAGATTAGAACAATACAAAGTTAAGTAATCATAGTCAGGTCAGTCTAGGATGGGTGACCATTCTTAACACATTGAGACCCCTCCGTACCTGGGAGAGCATGTTAAACAGTCGGTCCCGGGTGCCTTACGAAAATCTGTGGCATTCGTTACGGGTAGTTGGAGCCCAAAAAGTCCGACAACCTGGTCTAACTACAGAATGTCGATATCGCCTAGTATTTGGGTTGTGGAGGTCTTATGGTAGTCGCTTCACGTAAAATATCAAAGTTCGGCCGCATCTTAGTTTGACTGAAAGCTCTTAGTTGGGAAAAGGCGCGGAGGATTTGATATACATACAATTAATTATGATATTTAGTTGATTGAATATTCATTGACTATGTACTAATCTTTTGCACGGATTTGAAAGTTGGCCCAAAAAAGAGAACGAATGAGAGACACCTGCACATAGCTGAAATGCGAATGTTAAGATGGATGTGTGGTGTGACTAGGATGGACAAGGCGAGGAATATATTAGAGGGAGCCTGAAAGTAGCACCAGTGGATGAAAAGCTGAGGAGCAATAGGTTATCGTGGTATGGACATGTGATGCGGAGGGATGAGCAAAATGTGGTGAAAAGAGTTTTATGTATGGACGTTGACGGGTACAAGAGAAGAGGATGACCAAAGAAAAGATAGATGGGCTGTGTGAAAGAAGATATGGCGAGAAGTGGAAGAATAGAAGGCTATGGGAGTAAGCAGTAAAATGACGAACGAAAGAGTAGAATGGAAGAATAAAACATATTGCACCGACCCCATATAAAATTGGGATAAGGGTAGGCAGATGATGAAATGTACTAATCTTCTATTAACAATATTCTAGAACATTACACAGTGTTATCTAGACACAAACGAGGCAGGGTTTGTACAATGAGTTCTAATTTATTTTTTTAGTACACCTATTACACGTAGAAACACTTACATCAAAGTAAAATAGATATATCCATGCATACAAATATTTCCACTTCGCGAGTACCGAACCTGCGTACCTCGTCGTGGCAGTCATATGTACTACGCCACGCAGGTCGTCAAATTCTATAGCTATTCCTAATATGAATGGCACATACCAAATTCTAAGTGAAAGAGGTGCGCGGGCACAGGCCCTGTGGCGATATATGGCAGTTGCTAACAACCGTCGCGCGTGTTTACGCGCATCGTCGCTTGCGCACAACTTATTCGTTGCTTGTGTATACTTGTCCGATTTGTGTGCGAATTTTATTTTAGTTCTAGTTTCTAGTGTATATATGTGTATTGTGTTCTTTATTTGGCTGAGAAATATAGTGTTTGATTGTGGATGATTCTATTTTGTCTTAAGTGTTATTATTCTTTATTGTAGTGTGTTTGCTCGTCTGTCATGTCACTTAATGTGATTTTTGGTCTATTTTATATTGTTCAAATATTAAACATCAGCTACTTAGTTTGTTCTTTTAAAACAAATATACACAGTTAATTAGTTTTAAAAGAAATATTTTCTGCTGCTTTAATATTTTGTTAGAGTTGTTTGTTGTTGTTGAGTATTTTATAGAGTATTCGAATACTTTGTACATATACCACCACAGGATACTGCATTGTAGTGTACGGTCAGCAACCTACTCCTTAATATTCCTCGGTTTTTGGGTCCCTAAAATTTTTGGTTTCAAAATATGTTTGAAAGTACATAATGTTTTCTGCTACTTTAATATTTTGTTAAAGTTGTTTGATTTTGTTGTGAGATTTTGAGATATAAATAATTACCCTACTGCCTAGACCTCGGTCTAATTTTATATTAAAGGTGAAACCGTAGTCCTGTAAAATGGCTTATTATTGTATATTAGACTCACAAACTTTCGAAAACCCTACGGAAAATTCTCAAGTACATAATGTTTTCCTTAACTAATAAAGTAAGTTATAATTAATTTTTCATACGCACATCAACTGCGAAAAGTCGAAGGTGTCCAACTTGAAATCGTACAGCAGGCTAGGTAGCTGGAAATGCCAATAGTTAGATCACTCAGCTATATATATGTTGTTATTGAATCTTACTAACATAAATATAGCTACAGTGCAGTTACAATCCGAATTCATTCTCGCAATTTCTTTTATTTATTTACTGGTTCGCCCACAACTGCTTTTTCCACACTTTTTCTTACAATTAATACATGCTCTTTGATATATTAAAAACTAGCAGCGCCCCGAATATCGGGATAAAAAGTAGCCTATGCGTTAATCCAGGTCTCCAGCTATCTATATACTAAGTTTCATCGCAATCGGTTCAGTGGTTTTTGCGTGAAAGAGTAACAAACATCCATCCATCCATCCATCCATCCATCTAAACTTTCTCATTTATAATATTAACGGGATGTACAATATCAACTGGCAAACACAGCTTTCTCAAAAAAAATACGGACTTAAGATGCTAAAGCATAAGGCTAATGTTACAATACAGTAAATAGATAATAATATGTTATAAAAATAATAATAAAAAATAATGTTAACAATTGATAATTGTTTAATAGGAGTTAGTTCTGCGGTGCACTTGGTTCCTGATATCAAGATGGCTGTCGAATTTGTTATTATTACTAAGTCTAGGGATTGGAAAGTTGAAGCCAAGGACAGTTTTACGTGAGGGGGGGGGGGGTATAGCAGCTTATTATATCCTTCCCCCATCTGTCATTTTCTAAATTATATAATATACATTATGTAACTAATGATAATTAAAATATTGGGCCCATAATAAATATATGTGCGTGTAACCTTTCTTCAGTTTCACGTTACTCCACAATGTACTAAAACGGCATTGAAATAACCGATTGCTAAATACGGGCGTCGTTGTTGTCGGAAGTTGGAAATAACCTCGTGGGTTGTACGAATAGCTCCTTGTACAGTAAATTATGGTCGTGACACTTGTCTTTGTTAATATGTACGCGGATATACTTACACTTATCTCTTCATCTCTAAATTAACTTTTAAAGTGTTCCCACAAATATTTGAGAACACTTAAATTTAGCGAGATAATTATATTAAATGAAATTTTAAAAAAACTTCTGCTTAAAAAATACCACATAAATCTAATGACACCTAACGATAGTTGTTTGTTTGTGGGAGAGCCATGCTTCGGCACGGCTCTGATACCACGGCCTCACAGAAAACCGGCAGTGAAGCAATGTTGCATTGCTTTTCGCGCGTGAGTGAGGTTACCGGAGGCCCTAACCCTTCCCTCTCCCCACCTGTCCCCTCTCTACCCCCTCTTCCCCTACTCCCACTTTAAGGGCGGCAACGAACTTGTGACTCTTGAGTTGCAGGTGCCCATGGGCGGCGGTAGTCATTTACCATCAGGTGACCCGTATGCTCGTTAGCCGCCTATACCATAAAAAAAAGTTTTGTCAACCTGTTTATTCTCTACTAAAGCGTACCAAAGTTCAAAAATCATTACCGTCCTTCGGCAGTCGGGTAACAAGATAGCTCAGCAATTTTTCAGTAGTTTAACTGTCCTTTTTCTTAGAATATATCTCAATCACCAGACTTAGAACAATTAGATAGTTGTAAATTACAAACTATTGTCGCATGCGGTCGCATCCAACCCAGAAAACTTAACAAAGTTGTTGTCGAAGTGACAACTTAAATCGGTGCCATCTGTTCAATTTCATCGGTGCAGTTTCGCAACGGCTCAGACTAATATATAAATTAGATACAACAACCTTGATACAAGCTTTTGCACGACGAAGGCGGTAACGTTTGTTGCGAAGTGCAATCACTTGTTAACAGAGACCGTCACATCAGCCGCTCAAAGTAAAAGCTGTTTTGTATTACAGATAGGTGTGCGAACTTTCGAAGACCATCTTATTCCAATTTTGAACAGTAAAAATAATTGATATAAATATGAATGACACAAATTACAATGAAGAAAATGTTTACGTTCGTTTTGTTACCTTTCGTACGTTACGTTACATCGTTTACACCTTGAGTTTCTTTATACCGATATTTTCGACGGTCCCGCGCAAACCGGGTGGTATCAGTAATCACGTAAACGATATACAGTTATGTCAGGCACGCGAAGTAGGTGCACTAGCGTTATCTGTCTATATCAGTGATCGAACATGACGAACATAATCCTACTAATATTATAAACGTGAAAGTTTGTGTTATCGATGTTTGTTGCTCTTTCACGCAATAACTACTGAACCGATTGTGATGAAACTTGGTAAGTAGATAGCTTGACACCTGGATTAGCACATAGGCTACTTTTTATCCCGATGTTCTCACGGCACCGGGACTCACGCGGGTGAAACCGCGGGGCGCAGCTAGTGTATAATATTATTCTACGATTTCCAATGCTTGTCAAGCGTGTGAATTATGACAATCTAGGAGAAAGCCGATGTTACGTTATCGTGGTTGATGCTTGTTACAACTGATTACAATCGTGATTAGGAACTTTATCCTTCAGTGACATCGTAAAAAAACAAATGGCCAGAACAACATAAAAACTAGACAGTTGCAATAGAAAAACAAGCAGACAGGCATGAATTCTGCAAGAAAAATACAACTAAATATAGACAATATAATTATAGGTATCACAAAGATTCAATAAAACTAATATTATTGTAAAACTAGCAGCGCCCCGCGGTTTCACCCCGTAAGTCCCGATCTCGTGGTAATATCGGGATAAAAATGTATCCTATACGTTAATCCAGGTCTCCAGATATCTACATACCAAGTTTCGTCGCAATCGGTTCAGTGATTTTGCGTGAAAGAGTAACAAACATCCATCCATCCATCTATCCAAACTTTCACATTTATAATATTAGTAGATAGGATTATGTTCGTCATGTTCGATCACTGATATCCTCTATCACTGAAGTCCAAGTGTATAAAAAGTAAGTAGGTATCTAAAAAGTACGCTTTACTGAATGAAAAGTAAAGAAGTAATGTTTTGTATTTTGTAATTGCTGATTGCAAAAAAGAAATGATTTTATTATTTTTATTTTAAAGGTATGAACATTATTTCTTTCGTTTTTAATATTACTATCAAATATGTAAATGCGATAATGAACGCGTGTGAAAATTCACCGGCAAGATTCCGTTACGTTTTCATATACATACTACAAACCTTTGTATTCTGTGGATAATGAGTTCAGTTCAGTATGAGCACATACTTGCTTATGTAAGTAGTTCATGTAACCTTTTAATGTGTAATTGTTGGTTATTCTAAATAAATAAATAAACCTAAGCAGCTAAAAACTGAGGTTAGTCGTTTGTAATAGACCATGAATTTCTAAAACTGATTCTCTTTGCCACCCGCGGATCACACTCGGTTTTTTCGTCAGTCAATATGACATAGTTGATCTTGGTGTTCAAGAGGAACAGCAGTTGGTATTAAACAAATAACTAAATACTTACCAAATCTTATTCAATTTATATACATATTTATTTACACTCATCATCATCCTCCGCGCATTTTCCCAACTAACTTTTGGGTTCGGCTTTCGGCGACTGCCATCAGACCTCCACAACCCAAGTACTAGGCGATATCGAAATTCTGTAGTTAGACCAAGTTGTCAGACTTTTTAGGGCTCGAACTACCAGTAACGAATGCCACAGATGTTCGTATGGCAGCCGGGACCTAAGGCTTAACGTGCTCTCCGAGGCACTGACGAGTCTCAATGTGTTAAGAATGGTCCCCATCCTAAGATTGACCTGGCTAGTATTACTTAACCTTATAATGTGCTAACCTACTCGGTTACCACTTAGCCGAGCCCTAGATTTATTTACAGTCTATACACATTTTTATATGTTCACACTTTATGCACATCCGGTACTTAATGCCTAAGGCATTATCTACCAATCAAGTTTTGCGATGTACAGAAAGCAAAAGTGATACGAAGTATGTACTTATTATGATATCCTTTTTCATAATGGGATAGATGGCTGTCAAATCAGTATCTTTTAAATATACGTGAAATCGATGAAATTAGTGTGTAGTTTTTAGTGTTGTCAAATCATGCACTTAATATTGATTTAACAATTATAAAATAAATAAAAAGCGTTAAATAAAAGTGGAAGACAATTTTCGCAATTATTTTAGGATGTTGCATTGCCTGACTTAGACCAAATAATTTATTTTCGAATATACCCAATTGGTGCGTGTCGCATGTAGTTCGGCTAAAGAATTTCTTATGACATCAGAATATTTACCGGCTATTTTCATCGTACTATTTAATGCTTCAATAGAACGAGAAATTAAGCTGATCGTCCATGCTTCAATACATAACCAAAGGCAACATGCGTAAAGTGAAAAACAGCATTTCGGTTTTTTATGTTTCATTCCCATCTTTCTTGTTGGACAATGCCTAGAAGGAACAAGAAAATTAAATAGTTCGCTCCTAGCAACCTATTGATTTTTCTATCTCTTGCCTACCTATCTCCAAATACCCAGAGACACTCAATTATAAGACGTAGTTAAGTGCCCAGCTCTCACTGACCCTTTGAGATAAATCACACTAATATTATAAAGGCGAAAGTTTGTGATTGCGATGAAACGTGGTATGTATATAGCTGGAGATCTGAATTAACATATAGGCTACTTTTTATTCCGATATTTCCACGGGGTCGGGGCTTACGCGGGTGAAACCGCAGGGCGCTGCTAGTTATAAATAAGAAGAATAAGAGACTAAATTAATTTAGTTATTAGTTTAGTAGATAAAGAAATCTTTAGAAATAACATAATATACCTATCGTGAAAAAGACTGTTTAGTTATGTACAATATTACGTTATGAAAACATTAATTATATTTCCAAGAGTTTGCAAATTATGTTCACTAATGTGGTGTAATGTGCCATTGGGCAACTTAGTACTTACAGTAGTGAGTACTGAGGACTAATGTTATATAAATGAATTTTAAGTAATAATTTAAAATTCATACAATATTAGTTACGCTTAATAACTTGAATTTACATATATTAGTACTATTTACATATTTTAGACTGGCCTGTTGGCCTAGTGGTTAGTGACCCTGACTGCTATGCCATAGGTCGTGGGTTCGATTCCCACCCGAGTCTGGGTGCTTTGTGTCCGTTCTTTGTATGTTTGTAAAGTCTCCCGCGACACAGGAGTAATTTCTAATGTTGTCTTTTTTAACAGAAAAAAAAAATATTAGTAAATACTATTAGTGAATAAATAGTAGTTTGTGTTAAGCTCTTTTGCGATCTATAACTTCTTAATTTTTTTAAATAACTAGTAACTAGTCGTTCTTTAAACAACTTAGGTAGCAAACAAGAACACAGCCCTAAAAGAAGCGATTACCATGTTATACCATAGATAATCACAAATCCAATAAAATAGAAAGTATTGCTAATTAGATGTTGAATCGGGACTTCATTGCTGTAATATTTATAAGGTACGATATATTTTCTATCCGAAGTTTCGATGGAATTACAGCTATAATTGTCAGGGGTGGACTTGGTTGTTGATCACCTCGATGTACCATTGAAATCTGAAGGGCATCTCGATTTACCAATGTTATATGAAGTCATTTACATTTTAAAACCAATTTAATGCAAGATACAAAAGTGCAAAAACAATGGAAGTATTGTTGAAGTAAGTAGTTAGCTTAGCTAATTGTTGTAATTGTTTTGGTTGTAAATAAAGTTATTTAAAATGATTATTCTCGATTCGGAAAGTTCTCGAATTATAAAATTATAACTATAAGAACCCGTAGATTTTGATGATGATTGTCTCATGAATCCTTTGGTACGCGTAATCATAATGAAAAAATGTTTTGACAAAACACATTTCTGTGAAAGAATTCCAAAATTGTGGTTTGATCATTCCATTATATTTGAAATAATAAACGAACTGAATGTTATTGTTTATACGTCTTTTATTAAATTGGCTAAAATAAAACTGATGTTAAAGAACGTGTGCAGCCTCTGCATCGGAGATGATTATATTCCTTTAAAATGCTATATTACTTTACATTATACTATACTACCTTACATGTTCATTTCATATCACCACATATTATAAAACAACGTCCCCCGCCGCGTCTGTCCGTCTGTCTGTCTGTTCGCGATAAACGGAACGGATTTTCATGCGATTTCAACTAATAGACAGAGTGATTCATGAGGAAGGTTTAGGTGTATAATTTGTACCCGTGTGAAGCTGGGGCGGGTTGCTAGTTTATAATAATTAAATTACAATTGTATTAAAAAACTGAATGGGGTAAATATTGGAAGCTTTAGCAGCAGGTAAATATTTAAAAGTTTTTAGAATTGACATTATGTAGTCGATTTGCTTGGTCGAAAAACCGTTCCTTATCAGCAGTGAAATTCCAAATTACAAGATTTGTATATGTATGATGCAAAAATAAATTAAATATGTGCTAGAGGCCTCTACAGTATACGATAAAGGTTAGTTATTTAGTACTTTAGTGATTAACCTCTACGTCCCACACGCCCCAATTATAAAAGTTGAAACAAAGCTTATTCTAGCCCCTGGATATCTGTAGGTATGCGAGAGGCAATGATCCGATCCCTATTGTACACTCGACTAAACTAAAACCTGACTTAATTTCTTCATATGAAATCAACCTTGTCTTCTTCGCAACAAGGTCTATTTGTTACTGGCATCTATTTCTCAGCGCCACTAAATTTCACTAAAACCTGTCAACGTATACTCAACTTTATTTCCACGCACCGAGAGTCCCCATATATTCAAATACCGTATAATTGCCGTATAAAAACTTGTTCAAAACGAACTAAGATGACGTTATTTTAAGTGACACGTACGAAGACGCTTACTAAAAACACAGAGCAAAAGAGATGACATTCAACGGGTAGCGGCTCTTGCTACATTGTATTAAAGTTTATTTAAGCGTGTCAGATTTTAGTCGACAAATAAATTGCTTATTTCGATAGCGATATATGTTACCTACTTGTTTAAATTTGAAATAAAATTTTGTTTCAAAGTGTACAAGGTTTACATTTTGTATGAAGAAAATTTAGTCAATTATAGTCAAGAGAGTAATACAACAGAATAAAAAACTGTTCTTTTTATAAAGTTGCAAGAATTTGGTGTAGTGAAATGGTGCACAAGGGTAAACGCTGCCATATTCTTAAAAACCTTAATTATTCTCCTGTTACCCTAGATATTGGCAAATTTGAGAAAATCTATTTTATTATCCATAAATCCAGAATTTCCCGTGTGCGTATTCTTCGTGTGTATATTAAATTGTTTATTAATCAATCTTTATCCTTCTTATCTCGGCTGGGCGTAGTGGCTTACGTCTACATCACTTCTTTAAACTGTTCCTTGATAAGTTCTAATTTTAAAATTCACTTCATTCCAACATATGTGTTAAACCAAACAACGCCTAACATTATTATTTTATTAGCAAACTATTTCGACTATCAATTTGTCGTCACCTTACGAATAAACATCAATATTTACTTATAATTTCTCACTTAGCGCTAATATTTCCAGTATTCTGTTTGCACTGTATATCTTTAGCAGTAGGTATTACAAATTTGCTTAGCGTAGGTTGACCGGTAAGTTACCTAGACCAGACAATCTGTTCACAAGTCGAAGGTTATCCTACCACAGAGCTGAGATTTGAGCTTGAGCTATTTGAGCTATTTGTGCGGTAATATTGCCTCGCAATTTAATAGTTATTTAGCCTACTAGTACTTGTTCGGTGTTAAGATTGTGCGATTGTGTGATTATAAGTTATAATCGGTTTGGTGATCTTAGATTAGTCATTGATTCTAGATAGAAATTCAAGTTTTAAAACGGTTTACTTCCTTCGTTTTTCGATGATATTATTTAACATATTTGGATTAAATTTACTCAAAATATTGATTGTTTTGTAAAAATACATCTTTCAATTAATATTCTTCAAAGCGTTTTACATCGATTTCTCAATGTTATGCTAACTACAACTGCTCTTAGAATATTGTACTAATTATCCAATGACTGCCTACTTGGTTTTATTCATTAATATCTTAGCGTCAAATGTGGGACAACAATTTTAATTCTGAGCTTCGAACATATAACAACTATTGATGTCAAACAAACTAAAATTATTCTTAGACTTACCTTCGCGTATTGTCGAATTGCCTTTTGTGTAACAAATCTTGTAATGTAAACGTCCTGTTCGCCTTGTATTTGTAATCCCTTTTTTCTCTGTGATTTTCAACCAAGTTTCGCACGAAATTACTCGACTTTACATGATTCTAGAAACAGGTAGACGTGTGGAGCTAGTTTATAAAGTTAAAAGTTTCGAATAGTATTTGAGTTTAGTATAGTTTTCTGTTACTGTATATTACTATAATTTTGTCGAGACTAGATTCTTCAAATTTGTTATATTATTTCATTCTATAAAGTTGCACCCTGTTAGTTTCTATCAGCCTATTAAATAAACATGTTTTACTCAATTTACTGTAGTGTATTTCTTTCTACAAATTTTGCCTGAAAGTTGTTCAAGGACATACTCTTATTGTATAGACGCCATTCAACCACCAAAGTGGGTATAATTATACAAGTTCTGTCAACAGTTCCTTTCTTAGTTGAAAGTTAATATATGAAACCTTTCCTAACGGCCCTTTGTCTGAAGCTTTTGTTATCCATTGATTTCATGGATTTCTGTGAAATGACTGGTTCTTGTGTAAAATTAAAGAATCTCAAGTTGAACTCTTTCTTATTCATGCAGTCTTGAGTTGCTTAAGCCTAATTAATAGAGAGCTTTGTTGGAAATTGTGCGTTTGCAAGGAATACGACTGACTTTCAATTAACTAAGTATTTGCTAACGTAGCAAATATTTATTCAAAATTATGACTGTTGAGACTTTGATGTAATGTTTTACACCCCGCATGGTTCTCTCGAAACATACTTAAACCATGTTTATGACAAGGAACCATTAATGAACAAGTATCTCAACATCTGCTTCGCTTAGAAACTTGGTGTAGTATTTATACGACAGTACGACGCTTTTACTTATTACTTAAACACTTGGAACTTTTACACGTGCTGTCAATTACTTTATAAGTTTTCCTTGCATTGGTAGGCCTTCGTTTATTCGTTTAGTCGTTGGCTTTTTGTTATAAATGTTCTTCTAGATTGAGTCTGTGGTAGATTCCCCCAGCTTTTGAATTAATTAAGTGTCATTTTGTCGTTTCTTTTTTTTTCAAGTATTTTAGTGCCTCGTTTGTTTCATGCCTCTGCCACCTAAGACTGTTAGTGCTTACCATATTTCATACTTTTGATTTCTTTATAATCTTTCGACTTTTTTGATACAGATGCAGACAGTTTAAGATCATTAAGTTTATTTTAAATTCTTATTGTACTTAAGATTGAAAGTGAAGTGTCAAACAGTGTTAACTCTTAATTCTATGTGAGATCATACAATTAATGAGTTGTCAAAAGTTTTCATAATGAGGATCTACTTTAAGGATTATAAAGTAAAAATGGTAAGTTCCCCGAGTGTAATAATTTGTTAGAGGTGTTCGAATTCCTTTAATTATTTTGCTTTGTGTTCTTTGTATCTTAACTTTATAGATTATTATATTTCACTTTAAAGATTTTCGCTCTTGAATTTGGAAGCTTTCAATTAAAAATTCTATGAAAATTGTTTGGAAAACTTCGAATAAGTTAAGAACGAATATTCAAATACATAGGACATCTTGAGTTTCGAATACCGATAGATTTCCGACATCATAATCGACTATACCTACCTAATAATGATAAAGTTAACAGGCAAAGTAGTGACCACCTGTTAATAATTGATTAAAAATTGTAAGTTTCTGCACTTCTGCTACATAGGTATAAGCATTCCAAATATGACATTCCTCCGTGCGTGATGTTTGCTTAAAAAGGAGTACAAACGGAGGACGTCCACGACTACTTTTTAGAGCGATGCTGTCGCAAAATGGCCACGGTAGAGTCGCTTGCAGTGCACCTTCGCCCACGTCTACAATTCTTTGCGCTTTGCTTTGCATCGAAATGCACAGCAATGCGCAGATGTCGCTTCACAACTTCTGTACTGGAATCAACGTGAACGCCATAGTTACAAGATGGACTTCGTCGTGACAACATTGATCATGTTGTCTTTGTTGCCGCTTTTACGGAAGCAGTCGCAACGTACACCGACGTCGTCAGAAAAAAGTCGCGCATTTGTATTGATACAGTCGCGCGTTAATAGCGATGCTAAATCAATACAGTTGAACGTTTACATCGACGCTACAGCGCGTTGTAAATGCGACGAACGACAAAAAGTAGTGATACAGAAGTTAACGAAACGCGCTACTGCATCGCTTCAAACAGTCTCCGTGAGATACTGCTCTAAATGTTTACTTTGCAATAATTAAAATATAATTATAACTTAATTAAAAATATCGAATCGACAAAATCCCATATAATTGATTCAATACAAAATATTGATTTCTAATAAAGTATCTTGAGGTCGACGCACACGTAGGTTGCGTCTTGCTTTGTATCGTTGGAAGTTAATCAGACGCTAAATTAACTAAATTAATATATCGTATTAGCTCAATGAGCTTTTATTTACTCCTATAAAATGATCATTGTCTCTCACAAATGGGGTTAACAAAACAATTTCATTATTTCCGAGGCTGCGTCGTGCAGCGAAACTTTATTGCTATTTATTTCATTAAAGGCTTTTATCTTCAAGATTGCGTTTCCTAACGTTTTCGTTGTTCTGACGTATCAGAACAACGAAAACGTTAAGAAAATACAAACTCAATGCTCTGGTCTCACTTATCGTAATGAGTGAGACCTGACCATTGACACTCTATTAAAAAACATGAAGGCTTCTTGGAGTATTTAGAACAGACCTTCTTCTAATGATTGGCAGAAATTGGGTAAATAAACATTTTGAAAGTTAAATATAATGAATTAAGTAAACTTTTTAAAGGTTTAAAAGCAGCGTACAGGCCATTAGACGTTATCACATTAGATATAGATAACGATACAAGGTACTAATAAAGATAATCGTTAATCGAATAAACCTTTCGTTGACTTTTTACCTGAGCTTCAGTAAATTTACTAATTCGGGGGTAGCCTGTTAGTCAGTACTAACAGGCTACCCCCAATTAGTAAATTTCTTTTTAATTACAAAAGCTACACACAAGTACAAAAGTAACACTTTATAAAGAAATTCTTTGGTTGCGTAGAAAATACTTAAGTACTATTACATGGTTGGGACCAACTTATAGTTGACATAACGTGGGTGTTTAATACACCTCTGTCTACCCCTTCAGGGATACAGGCGAGAGTGTATGTATGTATGGAATTCGTAATTTCATACCTTAGTTAATTATAGTATATATGCAGGTTGTTGATTTCATTATATATCTTATTCCGAGCTGTGATTACATAACTTTATAAATATCTAAGTACAGTTCATAATCAAAATGTCTACCATTCCATTAAAGTACTTAGCCCTACGTCCATTAAAATTTGAAGTGTGCGTACCAAAATTTCAGTGATAAGAGCTGGTGTAAATAGTCCTTTCAGCCTTTATATAATTGCTTAATGCGTTTTTGCCAAGTAAATCACAAAGACGTTTTCTATCTCCAACTCACTTTTAATTTAATTAATTGTGTTTAGAAACAATTTAGTTTTTTATACCTTTACCGTTTTCTAGTCATCGTTTAAAGTTAAATATCTTATCCGAGCTTGCCATGTATGTACACCATATATTGGCACATAAATTCTTTGTGGAACTCATTTGATATGATATGGCAACCGGTCAAGTCGGTTGCACTATAGTAATTTTGAATTAAGTCTTCTAGATGCTTAAAGGTGTGGTACACATTTTGATTGCAATGACAACACTCTGTGTTTCTTTTTCTAGTTACTACACTCACATCGAATTTCTCTAGTTAAACATGAAACATATTAGTCTGGTGGTAAAAAATAAACGAAAGCAGAATAGTAAAAAAAAAGTTATTAGAGTCATAAGCCTTTTTTTTTTGTTGACGGGTTGGAACGAGAATCGCTTTTGCATTCTTCCGCCACCCCCGACAGGCATTGACCCGTCTCACCGTAGACGGGTCCCGTCAAAAGTCATAAGCATACAAAGATCAGTATTTCAACACTAATGTTTACATAACTTGGACTGTAAACATGTATGTTAAAATGTATGTCACTTCTTTAAAACAAAGTCTATACATAGTAAATTCAATAATGCAAAAGTTTAAATAACTACATTTTGAATTTAACAATTCAAATATTTTTTTAAGAGAATTCCCTTCCAAACACAAACTGATTTATGCTTTTTGTGCTCTTTTTTTTATCCTGTCGTCCATTAATTGCAGTGTGAGTGCAGAGTCATGAGTGCCACTTGTCGACTGTCATGCTCTTAAGATAAACAGGATTTGTAATTTTTTTTTGACACAAACGTGGATTATAATATTCTGATCACACACACATGTACACACGTGTGTGTAAATGAACAAGTTTCATACGGAACTGAAAAAGAAAGTTCTACAAAAACGTGAACAACTTATTCAAATCAAATCATCGAACGAAATAATAAACTTACTTCAGTTTATAGTGTTCTTTGAAGTGTTTATTACAGATTAAATACAGAGCAATAGGTTGTAATTGCAAATTAACTAATTTCTCCTTAAATATTTCAGAGAGCGAATGGGCCCGAGTGTACACCGCCGTGTCGACGTGCGCAGCCATCGCCATGTACGACCAGCACACCGAAGCGAACTTCTGCGAAGCCTGCTGTGAACAATGATGCCGCCGGTGAGTACCTACAACATATAAGTTGTTCTAAAGCTGTAGAAAAGAAGTTCAGAGCTATGTTTTAAATTTGAAGAAATGGCTTGTTCTCAATTGTTATTAAACTAAGTAGGTAGTTTTATTTTTCCAAAACTGCATCAAATAAAAAAATCCACCATTAAAACTAGAAATGACCTAAGACGATGTATGTTATTAGCAGTTGCTAATAAATTTTCCATTAATCTAACTGTACTTCTAAAAGCGTCTTAGAAAGTAAGGATCAGACTAGAGAATTGCTTTTTATACAAAAAGCAAATATTTTTCTGATAGTTGAGTTGTGTGATAGAATTTTCCACCGCTAGATTATACCGACTGCTACAAACCATCAAAGAAAAAACTGTACCACATTAACATAACACATAAAAAATAAAGTCGAATTAAGATCCTATTAATAATTTTTTAAGGTCATCAAAAACAGTACTGCTCTCGAATTGGGATAAACGCTTTTAATTGATACGTATAAACCATGTCAGAGCTGTTCTATGTCACACTTATTTGAAAACAGATATCATAAGAAAGAATTCATTTGTTTTTTAAACGTCGATTGCAAGTACATCGGGTACATACAACATGACAAAAAGAGCATCTTATGGGTAAATATTTAGGTACTGATTTTTTTGAAAGCTAGAACCGCCTCTTGTTTACTAAACAAGATGACAATTAACACTTGTACTGTACGACGAAATGCGATATACAACAGCAAATAACTGAACTTTAACAACACTAAAATCGCGCGCATTCATTGTAATCCATTTGTCTCGCAGTTAATTTCGTTTCATCTTCACAAAATGGTGGTCTCGAAACAGCGTGGCGTACAGGATTTTGTAAATTATCGTTGAGTTGAAAATTCTTTCGTGACAAATCGGCGTCGAGGCGACTTGAACTGCAATAACTTAGTAAAAGTTATTGCTCCATGTTGATTTTAAGGGCCTTTACTTTTTTTAGTGTTTAGTTACCTAGTAGTCAGAAACGAAAATACTTTTAGAGCATTTATCTTTAAGAATATGAAAGCTTGATAAAAATATGGCGAATGTGTACTATCTCTGTCGAAAGGGGCTTGTCGGTGCTGACATTTCTCAATGAAAGGTCCCTTCGATTGCGATTAAAACAGGACTTACTAGGTGCGCAACTTTTCTTAATTTACCTATTACTTTTGGTATTATATTATTTCATCATTATCAGTGAATAAGATGCGGTTTTTCATAACGGCTAGTTTTTAGTTTTATCCGAATTTCAAGCAATGAGCTCAAAAGTGCTGCTTATCACATTTCAGAAGATAATACATGATTAATGCATGTGAAACATAAATGAAGTAATAGTCAACCATTTAGATACAATATCAAAAAAATCTCTGACAGCGTACTCGAATCCCGAGATTTCGCTTTATGATAATTTGGCTGTAGAACAATAGTATTTTAAAACATAAGCATAGGAACTACTCATAAACGAGTCCCAGTTTACGTATTATTAACAATATATATTATTTATCCGTCACCGATACGCCCTCCGTCTATATCTGACAGTATTGCTTTAGGCCGTGACCGCAAACGTATGTATGTTACGCAAGGGATCCGCAAGGATTGAAATGTGACCCATCGGGCCAACTCCGTAATATGTCCGGACTGTAGCCCCGTCCCTTATGTGCCCATGGATATGGATATCCCCAATGTCCCCAACATTCCTATTGTTGAGTAGCTTCATTTGCAAATTAGATTAAGAGCGATATTATCCTTTGGATGGATTTCATTTGGGAGGTATTTGAAATCAACATTAATAGTTTTTTACTTGATATAAGCTTTAAGCTTTAATTTAAGCTTTGGCCTATGTATTTTTTTAGTATATACGACACATTTCTCAAATGGTTTCATCATCACTTGTAAATACAAATATTTATTGTTAATTGTTTTAGGCACACTGGCATACAGTGTACCTAAAATTGCAAGAGAACAAATATTTGTGCAAACAATGAACTCGTTGGACTTGCGGTCGATTGGTTGCTAGTTCAAACCCCACCCACTACATTATCAAAGCGAACCCATTCTTAACGTAAAATGTTTTTAGTACTTTATTCACGGGTGGGGTGGTTCATAAGAAATCGCTATATCACTTTCCATTACACTTTCCACTTGTCATAAATGTCACTTTTTATTTTACTAGGTGAGAAATGGGAGTGTGTTTATATGCAAGGAATATCTCTCTTTAGTCTGAACTTCGGGATAGATCTAATAAATATAACATAATATTTAACTTAAAAATAAAAGTGCCAGACATTTTCCACTGTCTGAAATTATGACCAGATAACCCCAAACATATATTAAAACAATTTCCAATAAAGGTATTCTAATGCGAATGAAACTTAAATAAATATAAAGTAGACATCATTTAACATAAAAATAAAGGCCTCAGAAATTTTACTTTGTCTGAAATTCTGACCAGACGACCCCAAAACGCCCTGAAATACCTCCACCAAATTATTTTTGAGCTCTTGTTCTATTACATAGTGTGCTGCTCGAAAGAGCTTGACTTAATTCTGTTAGAATTTATAAAAATATTTTGCGACGAGATCTTTAACACCAGTTAAAAAGTATATATGAGGAAATAGAGTCGAATGTACATATTTCGCGAACCTTACGTTCTGAGATAGCAAATAAAAACAATAAGTCATTAGTCTCACAATCAAGAAAATAACCTAATTTATTGACGATACTTACTTGAAGTCAGTGGTAATTAATCGCGATCGAAGTATAAAACATAAATATTACCTTTTTATTTGGTGGTCAACTCATGATACACAATACACTGACTTCACAAGGTTTGTTAGAGAGTGAAAAATGCAACCTGCAGTAGTGTATAGAGCAGAAGACTTTTTTCTATCTGGCTTTGTGGTTCATTTCCTCTTAATGCAGAGAAATGTATTTATTGAGTCATTTTTAGGGTTCCGTACCTCGAAAGGAAAATACGGAACCCTTATAGGATCACTTTGTTGTCCGTCCGTCGGAGTATCTGTCTGTCTGTCACGACCCTTTTTCTCAGGAACGCGTGGAGGCATCAAGCTGGAATTTATATCAAATACTCAGGTCTACTGTCCCTTGGAGCTTTGAAAAAATCAAACTTCTAAGCCAACGCAATCAAAAGATACAGCCGTTTATGCCGCAAATTTCCACAAATTTTCGATACTCGCTAAAATTTGCTACAAAGCAACATCTTATAGCACAAATAAAGGAAAAATTTCGAAAACTGTAAATTTTTAGTTACATCATATAATAAAAATATTTTTAATAATTTTAAACTTACTACCCCTTTCCTCATGAACGCGTTTAGGTATTAAATTGAAATTGATATCAAAAACTCAAGTCTATAATACCTTTAAGCTGTAACAAAATCAAACTTCTATGTCAACGCAATCAAAAGAAACAGCAATTTAAGCCGCATATTTTTCAACTCGCAAGGGAATCAAAACCTAAAGAGTACTTCCAGTCGACCTAGAATCTTAAAATTTGGCACGAAGCAGTGTTTTATAGCACAGATAAAGGAAAAATTGCGAAAGTCGTTAATTTGTTGTTATATCACATAAAAAATAGTTTTTGTGATATTACAAACTTATATTTTGCGGTTGGATTGTTAACTTTGTCGTACATCGCAACCGCAAAGTTAAGTTTGTCTTTCGAAAAAGACGGGCAAAAGTTTTTGAGAATCAATACCCGAGATGGACGTTCTATCTACATACAAGTTTACGGAACTTTTTCCAGACTACTTTTACTTTTTTTCTGTAAGAAAGTTGTCTACCCTATCTTTTTTTTTTGTATTCCTGACAACGACAAAATTTCATGATGATCGGTTCACTACTTAAGTCGTGAAAGCGTTACACACAAAAAAGCATTCCCATTTAAAATATTCATTAGTTAAGATTTATTTTTGAAGATTTTAAAAGCAGTATTGAGAATCTTGTAGGAGGAATTGTTTGAAATTATGCATGTGTGTCTACATTCCACCAAAACATCGCCCACCAGTTCCACGTGTTCATCCTCCATTCTTCTGGGACAAAGTTTTGCCAGGAAAAGAGCGTTCAAAGGTTTTTACAAAGACGGCTGTCTGCTTGTTAACTAATAGTGCTAAAAACATACTAGTGAAATTATAACTTCGCACAGTCCTACTATTATCTTTTTATTGGCAATCGTTCCACTCAGCCTCGTGCTCTTTTCTTTCGGACCTTAAGGTAATCCATAGGGATCACGCCCGCAAACTTTTCACTGTTATATAGCTCTAATGCAAAGTATTAGTTTGTTATCTCAACATTCGTTGTTTGAGGTATTATATGCTTGGTAATGGATTCGTTGTTGTTCGTGCTTAGTAGAAAAATATGCATTTTCGTTTCTAATTAACTGAATATTTACTACGTTAACTGGCATAATAAGCGATTTTTGTCTAGATTGTAGCCATATCCCCAATGTCTGGTAAACAAGTTGGTTTTTAAGACTTATTTTCGCATACCTGAAACGCTATTAGAAAGCATTCTTTATAAGCATGATAAACAGAAGTAAATTTTTTTGTTTATCAAGTAAATTAAAATTTGCCTTGCCCTACTTAAAGGCGGAAACAATTTTCATATAAAACTATAAACCAGTCATCAACGTTTTGGATTAACTTACCCAATGTTAAACGCAACGTGATCCGATAATTACGAGTATGCCAACGCTGCACGCAAAAATGACTAATAAGCTTAATTAAATCTATTAATCCGAGATCGTATCCATTGAACAGACTTCTTTCAAGAATTCGCGCATTTCATGTTTATTTATTTTCAACAGTAGTATGTCAAGAATGTTTGTTTTTCGTCATGATAAAATTGACGTTTAACGAATACTCAATAGTGTTACTATATGAATCGAAACAGATTAATTGGTTAGAAAATTAAGCTGCGTGTCTATTTCGCTCCGTGCATCGTTTCAATTAGCACCGCCAACTGTCGACGTAAGGTTTCTCGTTTTACGTTCTTTACGTTGAAGTGAAAGGGAAGTTACGAATGTTATGTTTTGACTTCCAATATAGTTCAACGTACTATAACGCGCATGCGATTAGTAGCTTTTTTTTTAATTAACCTTGCACTACTCGGTATTATTTTGCTACAAAAGAGAATGCCCATTCATGGTTTCACTTCTAGACGTTCGCGTCATTATTTCAAATGTAAAAAAAAAATTGATTTTAATGTGACTGTTTGACCCTCAATCTCTTCTATAGAATTTGGGGTTTGAAATTAAATCTTACAAGGACTAAAACTTGAATCAATGACTGTTTCCATTTTAAGTGAAATGTTGCCATTATATAAAATAAACCATTAATGGTTGATTCAAATAAACATCGTTTTAAAGTGAAATGGTTAAATAATAATATACGTAATAATAATCGTAACGTCGCATTAAATTATATTGCAGTTTAGTAATCTTATTATTTCGTATATATAGTCTTAGTTAATGTAGTGAATGTATACTTCAGTGTTAGTTTTGCCTTAATTTATACATGGTATCCCTGTCAAAAACATGATGCCACAAATATTATTAAAAAAAAAATCTAACGTCAATGAAAATCAAAAATCAACGTCTAATATAATATAAATGGTGCGAGGTCTTCTGGATTACCTGTTCCTCAGGGCTCTATACTGGGTCCTCTACTTTTTTTCATATATATAAACGATTTACCTTAATATTTAAAAGATCGCTGTGATATAGTTCTATTTGCTGATGATACGTCACTTATTTTCAAAGTCGATCATAAAAAAACAGTTTTTTGACGATGTGAATAGGTCACTAAATGATGTGTTGTATTGGTTTTCAACTAACAATCTCCTACTGAACTCAAATAAAACAAAGTGTGTGAGATTTACTATGCCTAATGTAAGACAGCTAGGCACTAATCTAACTCTAAATAATAAAATGATAAGTATTGTAGACTCAACAGTATTCTTGGGAATTACATTAAACAGTAAACTGCAATGGGGAGCCCAGATAGACAGCCTTGCAGGTAGGCTTAGTTCGGCAGCTTACGCAGTATGGAAGGTACGTCAGCTCACTGATACGGACACAGCTAGGCTAGTTTATTTTAGCTACTTTCACAGCGTCATGTCCTATGGTATACTACTTTGGGGCAAGGCGGCTGAGGTTGAAACGATTTTTATTCTTCAAAAACGAGCCATCCGCTCAATTTACAATTTAGGTGCTAGAGTCTCTCTTCGAGAGTTGTTTAAGGATATAGGTATTTTAACTGTTGCATCACAGTATACGTATATTTGCAAATATTATGTTTGTTGGGCACAACATCAATGACTATAAGAAAAACAGTGACATACACAACATTAATCCAAGAAACAAGTCTAAACTCGTTGCTACCTATCATCGCTTACATAAGGTACACAACTCGTTCGAAGGTCTTGGTATACGTTGTTATAATAAAATTCCTATAGATGTAATCGACCTTCTTCAGATAAATTTAAGTGAACTGTAAAAAATCACCTTATTAGGAAAGCCAACGATCAACGATTATCTAATCGACAAACAGTCTTGGGCTTAAGGTGTCTTTAGGTATATACACACAAACTTCTTTGTCTTATAATTAAGCTAAATTATTAACAAACCATTGTTAGTTGAAAGTTATGCGTGACGATTATTATGGTAATTTTGACTAGTAGTGATTTTTATCAGTATCTCGACTATGATTTGTCATGCTCACTAAAATGTCATTGCTTGCGGCGTCGTCATGGGGCGGGTCGTTTCTTTCCCTCTGATATGGCGAAGGAGACAATGGCTGGTCCATGCGTCATACTCGTGAACGGGTGCTGTTTGGGGTGACTGGTCGACCTAGTCAGCGATGCTTTAGCCTATACTATTATTTTGGTTCGTTCTACTGCAACTCAAGCCTCTTAATCCAGTCACGAATTAGTTTTAACAGTAGACTTTGTAACTGATGTGCACCTTGAATGATTTCTATGTTTAATAGGTTCGAACCTTCAACGGTATCGCTGAGTGATATTTTTTGTTTGTACGATAGCTTTTGGAGCATTTCAATAAAATGAAATTCAGGTGGCAACAGCTTGCATCATGTTTACCTTTTATGTAACACTAATACCATTGTACCTGAAGATCTGACTTTTAAAAAGAGTGGCCATGAGTTTCTTTGCCAGTATTCTTCTCATAAGGCTCTACGCATTTTGGAAACTGGAAGTTATAGATCGACACAAGCAGGCAGTAGATTTTGGTGTTTTCACCTAATTTACCTCGACAACCCAGTACATGCTGTGGCGTCTGTTTGCGTCGATCTATGATTTTTAACAGTAGCTTCAATTTAACGTTCATAAATGTCACTTAGTGTCTTAATTGAATAAATGATTTTGAATTTGAATTTGAATGAATATTTTCTCGATGTTGTTATCGTACTTATCGTTGTTATTTTTTAACCTAATATTGGCATTTAATTTCTGAATAATATAATAATAATAAAGTTATGTTACAATATACGTTTATATTTCAGATAATACTAAGTGCAAGCTTAATAATGCAGTTTATACATATTTGACGCAGCATAAAAAGTGTGAAACTGATTTTTATACTGAAATGGGCAATCTCGTTTTGGCGGTAATTAGTTAAATGATTGATATCAAAATAGTAGTTTTAATAACATAGTAAAATGAGACACTAATAACATGTTAGTCTAGACAAATGCATTAATTGTAATTCAACTCCGGGTGTAAATAATGAATAAAAGATTCGTGAAATTTTAAAAACAACTGGTGTCGGTACACAGTATTTAAATCTAATGAATGTAGAGTTTATATAATTTTATTTAGGACTAGCTGCGCCCCGCGGTTTCACCCTCGTAAATCCCGATGCCCTGGGAATAGCCTATAGTAGCCTATGTGTTAATCCAGATCTCCAACTATCTACATACCAAGTTTCAACGCAGTGGGTTCAGTAGTTTTTGCGTTTAAGAGGAACAAACATCCATACATCCTCACAAACGTTCACGTTTATAATATTCGTATGATTGTTGCATTAAGAGGCATTTTATTAAAACGTTTGCTACGCGGTCATAGGTAACGATTGGACGTGTATCGTCCGTTAATAATATTCGTTAGCTTACATGTACATACAACCGTTCTGTATCATACATTATTGAAAAGAGTTAAATTTATAGACTAGGAGAAGTTTATGTACTAGGCTAGCGTCTACGGACTGAAGTTCGTATGTATGTAAGCCTCCCTCGTCATGAATTATTTAAGTGGAGCAGAATTATTATGATCGTGGCCTCCAGCTTCTTGGAATATATAGGGCAAGGCTACCTATCTTATATACAAGTTAGTTTGAAGTTAAATGTATTAGTTACAACAGTAACAAGGGGACTCTCAGTACTACGATGTAGTTAGCGTTTTTAATTTAAAAGTTCTAAGTGCTGATGCGATGGATTAAAGGATATGACTCGATTTAATTGTAACAAGCTTTGGCTTAATAAGCGCGCTAGTCGCCGAGTCGAATTTATCACTATCTTATCTTAGCAAAGGAGGATGCCCATTCGTGGTTTCACTTTTAGACGTTCGCGTCACTATTTCAAACGTTAAAAAAATTATTGATTTTAATGTGACTTTTCGACCCTAAATCTCTTCTATAGAACTTGGGGTTTGAAATTAAATCGTACAATGACTAAAACTTGAATCAATGATCGTTTCAATTTTAAGTGAAATGATGCCATTGTATAAAATAAACCATTAATGGTTGATTCAAATAAACATCGTTTTAAAGTGAAATGGTTAAATAAAAATATACGTGATAATAATTCGTAATGTTACATTAAAATATATTGCAGTTTAGTAATCTTATTATTTGGTGTACGTAGTCGTAGTTTATGTAGTGAATGTATGTATGCCACAAACATTATTAAAAAAAAACTCTAACGTCAGTATCTCAATATTTTCTCGTTGTTGTTTTTGAACCTAATATTGGCATTTAATTTCTCAATAACCCCAAGTTATGTTACAATATACGTTTATATTTCAGATATGTTCTCAGTGCAGGCTTAATTATGCAGTTTATATATATTTGACGCAGCATAAAAAAGTGTGAAACTGATTTTTATACTGAAATGGGCAATCTCCTTTGTGCAAAGAATGCTAGTGCATTACTAATATACTGGTACTATATACTTTATCTTGTAATAGTTTTAAAAACAAAAAATGCGTTGTTTTATTGAAATTAATGTTATTTATTCAGTTATTATTTACAGCCAACACACACACATACATACGTATCTCCGAAGAGGAAGGTGGCAGAGGCGTATTAAACACCCACAGTTTGTCAACTAATTTGATCCGACTCACGTATTACAAGCATATTTCCGCCAACCGGGCACTTTGGGAATCAAAGATGGGAAAATTAGAATACTAGAGATCACCTAGTGGGCGAATTTCGACCATGGTTTTTTCATTGGCCAGTATAACTTGAGCTGTCATTGTATAGACTTACTTGCCATGACGGGTAATCACATATACTGGACGTTTGTAATCTCATTAAGCCGTTTTCACGTAACTTTTAAAGTTGTAAGACATATTGTTTAAAAGTTTTAGCTTTCTGCACTTCTATTACCTATCACTTCTATATATAAACCGTAAATATTCCAAAATTCACGTTACTACGTTTGTGAAAAAAAGAAAAAGGATATTGGTTGGGAGAATCACTGGAATAAGTATACAAATTAACACACAACACTCAAAAGTACCCCTTTTTGCCAAGGTTGACATTAACCTCGTTCACTTCCCCGACTAATATCGTTTTTATTATTCACATGATAATGATACTAATCAGAAGAGGCTAGACTTGCGTATTCACATCAATCAACGGAGTGGACAATTTAAAAACGCTGACTATCTATGTAATTATATTATGAAACCTAATACGAATCCATTATATTTTACAGCGCGAGCGCCCGTTACCAAAGAAAATATACCTGCTGAAGTAGCGTTTTAAAGTAAAGTAATATAAAATGAATGTAAATTTTTTGCCATAAAGCATGTCCAGCGGTTGTCGTTTTAGGGATATAAGTTCAAATATAGTAATGAATACTCAGGATTTCTTATTATAATATAAATATTATTTCCGGACGACACGAAAACCCGGTCAAATCTCGGTGTTTTCTTTATGGAGCCTGCTGTGAAAGCGAAATACCCTTGGACGAGGCTTTGTCGAGTACTGGTAAATGAATACTTAAGAATACATGTAGACATATATAACAATCGAAAAGTCATATTTATTTTATTTTGGTATTGGTGGACCCGGTGTTCGGGTGATGGGCTGCCCCTTTTCCACTAGCCATTTTAATAGAAGTTTTCTTCCTCGTAGCCTTGAAAAGCCAGGCCAGGGCTACCGCCTTAGTTATAGGTATATGCCAGACTATGACTATCGTCTATGCTAACTTACCTCGAAATGATTCTCTAGACAGCGAACCCACAAATATAAAATTACAGCCTCTTTGCAACACTTTCATAGCCTCGAAACCTAGACATCAACTCGTTCAAAATTCAGGAGCATATCGTTCAACATGTATAAGGCGCACCTGTAGTTTCTCTGCTGTGTTACATGGCGGATTTAATTGGAGCACTAAGTTAATTAATTGACTTGAGTGGGACTTGCATGAGTGTGATAATTTATTTATGACTGTCGTGCCTGGAATATCGTAATAAGTTCTTCGTACCGAATCATCTCAATCTCATTTAAGCACCTTATTAGGGTCGGACTCATTATTTTATACATGATGATTATTATATTTTATTATTACGAATTAAGGGTAGGAAGACGAGATTACATATGAACTAGTAAATTTCTTCTGTAAAGACCTCTTTTTCTCATTGTATTATAAAATATGGAAGCTAATCATTTCTATCTTTAGTCCTCTTTTCTTGTCCTAAACCTACAGCTGAAGTCTTGAATACTCTCAAAAAGTTACACTAACGACTAAGCATTTTGTAATTTATTTAATACTTTATGCACAATATTTACAGAGGCGGACTTAATGCCTAAGGCATTCTCTGCCAGTCTACCTTAAGGTGGTGTAGAAATTAATGAAGTAGGTGCATTAAGAAGTATACGAATGAGTGTAATATCAGAAGAAATAAATAAATATATACGGGAAAATATATACATAGATACATACATACCTGTATGAATATAGTTATATAAATAATAGATACATAAACATATTTTTCTACTGTTCTGATGATTCTGCCAGTTTACGAAAGAGGAGAGCACGAACCTGTAATCCACTAGATACTAAAAAATTACTACTAAAAAATACTACTATCGTTTATAGAAACATTTAGCTCATCGAATTCTAAATACATACTTCAATATAGAAACTGACTTCTGAACTCTGCCTTTAAACTACGACTATCAGCAGTTTCAACTTATAAATTAGATATAGATTTTAAAAGGAAATGTTTGTGCAAGTAGTTTTTGCGTTTCAAACAATCTACTCCAATCTATTCATGAAACAGTATGCTGGCAAATTATCAATCTAAATCTAGAATAGAAATATAAACTGCTTCCAGTTTTTTCCTCGAACGAAGAAGGCTTCGTTTTGTAAAAAAAGGACTGTAATTCAATACTTTTTAGTAGCAGTAAAAAACTGCTAAATCTTTAAACTTAATTAACAATTTGAGATGTTGAAAGAAAAGGAAGCTATAGATAATAATTAAGTTGGGCCGGTAGAAGGTAAGTAATAACTAGAAAGGATAGAAAAAACCTGTACTTAGCTGCGGTGTTTTTTAGTCCCAGTTTTTTTTTTGTTTCAATGAACTTTTTGTTGTTTGTTGTGTGTTTGAACTTGTTTTAATGATTGTCCATCTACTTAAATATTCTATTAAAATTTAAAAACTGTCATTAGATAAAGAAAGTACCATTTCTCCTCTATCTCTTTGTGAGCAATTTTTTTTCTTTTATTAAATGGTTTTATTTAGCTTTCCTTGTTTTGACCCCCTTCCTGATGCCCGTTTGATCTTAAATTTGGATACACGTTTAGTCCTGCGGACAGTGCAATTACGTGTATTCAGTATCATTGTAAATCCAACATGGTCGCCGCCACAAAATGGTGGATTGCACATTTTTTTACAACCTCCTCAATATGGATATCAAATGAAAGGGCCAGTCAGAATACGGTTCATTTTGAAAAAATCAAATCAAACATTTTTGAAAATATGTATTTTTTTTAAGTAAACTGTTTTATTTAAAGGCTACTGACGAGCTTGTATACTCAAAAAAAAAAAATTGTTTTTTCCTCTACCTATGACGCTTCATTGTTGTTAATAAATTAGGGTTAAATGTAAAAACCTATGTGCGACCACTAGTATAGGCAATTACTTGAAGTAATTTATGTAAACTATAATACTTAGAATAGTGTGTAATTTAGGCTGTAAAAATGAAATTTTTACTGAATTTAATTAACATTTTAAACAGGCCTGGCGGTGAACATTATCGTGATTGCTACATACATAATATGTACATACGAGGCATACTACAGGCGGAAACAAAAGGAATCATGCTTACAAAAACTTTATTTTTAAATTATACATATAGATTACTAGCAGCGTCCCGCGGTTTCAGCCGCATAAGTCCCGAACCCGTGGGAATATAGGGATAAAAAGTAGTATGCGTTAATCCAGGTCTCCAGCTATCTACGTACCAAGTTTCATCGCAATCGGTTCTGTGGTTTTGCGTGAAAGATTAACAAACATCCACCCATCCATCCATCCATCCATCCAAACTTTCACATTTATGATATTAGTGGGATAATCCTAATTTTTAAAACAATTACTTGACACTACCTAAATAAACACCCTTCCAACAAACACATCATTCAGTCATTCGTCATCAATAATTGGATGGGTTGTTATAATGCATACATTGGTGTTACCTAGCTTACTATAAAGCTGGTCCATTGCTTGTTTGCGAACTAAATCGTATAAGAAATACTGACGCATTTTTCTCTTACATAAAAAAAAATATTATACAAAATCAACCTAATCTTAAACAAATTATCTAACCAAGTTTTTTGATATATATTTCTGTTGAAATATAAAACCTTACAATACCTATAAACCTTATTTTTTATGCCTTAACATCGCAGGTAATCTCTTTTCAGCTTGTTACATGTGAATATTACCTCATTTTATTACGCGCGTAAAACAGTTAGGTCAATGTTAGATAGCCAGGTCAGGATTCTAACCTCACCTTGCCACGGTAGGAAATATGAACTCGTTTGTTTTATGCGTCTTTTAATGAACAAGGGTAAAAACTTGTTATTATTTGTTAGATGTGCATATGAGGAAGACTTAAAGTGATGACTGTTAGTGTTATTTGATGCCGCACCAGTAGGAAAGCATCTTAGCATATGTAGTGTATAGGGTTGCCAGAGCTTCACGGCGGCCTGAGTTGGAAACATCCGAGGTTGCGTTTATAAGCACCACAAAGGTGTGGTCATCAAATTTGTTGAGAGATTTCAGATCGATTACTTGATTTTTGCCCAGTTTTTTGGCGATCGGCCCCACTGTGCATTGACCGCCTGCCATAGGTGTACGAGCAGTATGAAGCTAGACTTTCGATGTTTATATTTTCATATTCAAACAGAATACGGATAGTTTTATTAAGAAGATTTTATAAACAATTTATTCCACAAATGGAACACGCAGTGCAACTCGAAAGTAGGCCAAGGTCTCGAGCCGAGACCCTCACCTATTTATCCTTGATACTGAAATTGTGCACACGACAAGGATATTTGAAACGCAGCACATTTGCACCGTGCACCAAGGATATTGCTAACTACTAGCTAACAAACATTTATAAGATTATATTCAAAGATCGAATTTGATCGATATGGATGAATATTTGCAAACCAGAACTCATATAGGATTTTTTACGCGTTGCCAACTCACTAAATATAATAAAAATTGGTGTTCTGTGCTAAAGATGGTTCTGTTGCGTAAGTTACACCAAAACTCCATATGAATTTGGAGAAAACTGACCGCGGTAACACTATGCAAAGTTATTATAACCAGCAAGTCTTTCGTGTACCCTAACACAGAGATATAATATAAGAATAATTATAGTTTAAAAAACTAAAAAACACGCTTTTATAAAAAATTCAACTAAAAAAAAAAAAAATTATAGAATTATTGCATTGTCATCGGTCTTTGACACGTGTGCAAAATTTTAATGAAATCCGGGCCGTTTAAAGTGGGTCAAAATCGCGCCCAAAGGAGTCGGTTACAAACATACAAACAAACATACAAGTGAAGCTTATATAAAGCGTGTAAAAATTAGTAACGGGGTGTCAAATACTAACGGGTTTTGGTAGTAGTAGTAGTAGCATAATGTAATGATTACTAATGATAATTTACGATCCTTTTAGAAACTCTAGTTACCGCTGCAGCGACGGAATAAAAGGCAACAAATTATGAAAACTACGAACATTCATTTAGTTCCTTATGTGTCATACCAAACTAGTATGACTAGTTCTCCTTCTACTAAGCTCTTGTATATTTGTGTCTAAACGCTACTGCGTCCCGGCCACGCAATCACTTGGATTGAAACAAAAATTACTTGTAGTCCAATATTTAACTACAGCACAATATCCACTGACTCTACAAAGTTACATGCCTGTAAGCAAACAACATAACGTTATTACATCATGGCCGTATCCTCGAGGGGTTAGACAGAAGTATAAATTATCGTCGGATTTTTTCAAAGACGCACTTTAACTCAGGCATTCAGGTAATGAATTCGCACTTCAGGGTCAGCAATTGAAGTTGATAGCAATAAGCATACCATTGACCCGGTTTCATTACATTTTACCATTACAACAATATTGAGGCCAGTTCGTTATGTATAAGTCCCCTGTGGTCCAACCAATAGAATATTAAGACCAATTGAACTTTTTTTGTGTTTTATGTAACTTAACACATAAAGCCGAAAAACTTCGATCAGATTTAGAATGATAACAATAAAAATCAATTATTCCAAAATGAAGTCTAATTTTAAATATCCAAGCGCTTAAAATGTTTTCTTTGTGATCGATCGGATTTAGCCTTCCATTAAAATGTAACTGAAAATTATTTTACGAGAATAATCTACTACTCAACTTTGATATTAATTAGTTTAATTTCGTTAATTCTGTGTGTGTTGCCTTTTTGGTAATGCTGTTCGTTCGTAAGCCCATTATTTGAGAATGTCTGAAACGATCAGGCTAATAATTTTCTTTAAATATTCATGATAATTTGAGTATTTTCTTTATATTAAAGATAATTGGACGATGCACGGATAATTGAATACCGAAAAAGTAACAAAGTGTTATTTTTCTATGTTTTTTACTCGTATTTGAGTAACAAACATAGAAAAATAACACTTTCAGGGTTACTGATTGGGCTGAATGGATTTCTATTAAATTTGGCGTAAATATAGACTGCATCCAAATAATTTAGTAATGTTGTAGACATACTAAAACCAATTTAGATTCAGGTGGTTGACTGGCCAAATCTAGCTCCAATGAGATCTATGTTTAAGACATAATTATATGCAAATTAAGTACTCCTTGAACCATTCACCGAGTTTCCTAGTAATGGATTAATTAAATTCCGAGTAACTCGTAGTACTAAGTCTAGTAAGTTCCTGTGAGTTAAGTCTTACATAATAAATTAACTTTCTAAGTCTTGACTGGAGCATGTAAAAGCATTCTATGTATTATTTAAATATTTACTTGCCCTACTTGAGGAGTTTTTAAGTAAAAAGTACAGGTAACGAAAGGCTCTTAGGATTGGGTAAATATTAATCTTTCGTAAAAGAGACTACCAAAGGACCTTAAAAAATCTAAAAAGAACAGCTATTTCTAAAAGTCCTGTAAGATGGAGGCATTAAAAATTAAAGTCGTGCATATTATAGTCATAGTGAGACATTCATCTCCCGTGCATGTCATCTCAGGAATTGCATTAGTAATATTCTTTCGTGATAAAAATAGCCTATGGTTTTTTCAATAATTTTAATACAGCCTTTTCAACGGGTTTTTTGCCATATGTCATTATCTAATCTATCTAGGTATCTAATTATAAATATGTATATTTTTTGTTATTCGAAAACGGGTCTAACGGTTTACTTTTCAAGTTTATCTATAAAGGTGGCTTTCCCGAAAAACGACTTATCTACTTACTTTTGACTGATCCGTTTTAAGAGAAGAAGTCTTAATGTATCTAAGAACACATCCGACAACATTCTCCGATCTGTAATATTAGTTCGTTCAGATGTGAATCGATATATGTATGTATTAGTTAGAAACAATAGTAATTATGTGCGGTGGAATAAGGTCGGAACTTGGGACACGTGTACAAATGACGATTATATAAAATCTGGTGATTATTTTTAACAAGCTGTTATTAGCTTCACTTGTAACAAAATCTTGGAAGTAAATTTAACCTACTTCTAATTATCGTATCTATCGAAATAAAACTATAAAAGTATATGTAGTTTAGATGACAATACTATAATTTGGTATCTTGGAGCTGATCTGATGATGGGGCCCGGAGCTGGATAGAGGAATTCTTCAGTTTGGGCTTATATGATACGTTGTGACGAGTCCAACAGTTGGACTTGGTATCGATGGTCTGGTGATAAAGCCAGGAGTTGGATAGTGAAATTGTTTTTTACTTTTTAATTCGGTTCGTTATTAAAGCGGGTTTTTTAGTAACCTATAATTATTTCCCTTGTGTTAATTACTGGCGTGTCATCGTTTGTGATCTATGAAGGTCGCGTTCAATCATTATAATTAACTGTTCGATTGCAATGTCACTGCCAAATCTGCATTGAAGAATCCGATTACCGATGAACACAATCTATTTAAGTTAACCTTTAAAACGACATATATACAAACTCTGAAAGCAAGTATGAGCTCTAGTAAAATCGAAGATATTTAAAACACTTAGATACTATTGTGGAACATGTATAACTGTAGACATAGACATCGTTATTTATTTTTCCCTTTCACATTTTAACCGCCATATTGCTCGTTTTATCGTTGTCACATATGCATATGCAAATCGAAGTTTCAGTTACGTTAAATTCCACCCGATTTCACAGCGAATAAAGCTGCCGATAGGGTTGGCTCCACAAACGAATATTCTATTATGAGAGTTACCAAAATATTTAAAGGAATGATGAAGTTGATTTTCAGGAGTAGAAAGTGGAATTTTATAAGTGCGTGTTCGATCTATAAAATCATTCATGCACACTACCCAATTTTGCTTTGCATCGGGTAAGATAACAAACTAAACACATGAATATTTTTATTGTATTTAGGTAAGTTATGTGTGTAAGAACATTTAAAATATTTACCAGTAGATTTTAATTTGTAAGATGCAGATAGAATTTATTTGTACAGTAGTTGCACCAAGTTGTTTTCCATTTAACCTCTGTTGTAGTATAATTTTCTGCCTGCTTTCCGCCTTTTTCCTACACAAACCTGAGAGTAATTGGTTTGGCAGTCCATCATCCTAGCAGAAGCAAAAACGACTTTCGCGTACTAAATGCACACATTTATAGATTACACACCATCTTGTAATATCATTATTATGTCCCCGGCATAACTGTAAAAACCTAAAAGAGATAGGTACTTAGTGTATCAGAAACGGGGCAGAACAAAGCGCAATGATGCGCCCCTCTAATAACCCCGTCTTTATGAGAGGAACCCGTTTGCACTTCATGAGTCCGCTAATGATTTATATCGCTTAAGCGTTCTTTACTTTTAGGAAATAAACACACTTAACTTTTAACTAATATATAAATTTGATTATATTTTATTCCTGGTACAAGCACAACCTTGATCAAAAAAGAGAAGGAACAGTGAAATGGGGAAAAATCTTAGGTTACGGTTAGCAACCTTAGATAGTCACAAGGCCGACAAGGTTGTTATGCCCTTTTATGTTTATAGATCAGAAAGTCGTGAATCAGTGTCGAAACCTAATATATAGTTACATGGGATTTTTTATATCATTGCGTGTGTGTTTAAGAATCACTTTGATTTGTTTTATGTTATAGTATAGTGAATCTAGGCGACTTATAAGTAATATAGATAATTCATAAATTAATTTTAAGCATAAGGTTTTAAATTTTAAGACATAGACTTGGAACTGGGTGGAATTGAGTGTGCAGAATGTGAAAACAGCATTTTATAAAAAAAAATTTACAGATTCTGATTCTGGATGAAACCCCTTCCCCTTATATATTACATATCAAATAAGTTTAGTTATAGTGTTGGCCTTTTCAATAATGTCGGACCTCAGCAGCCTGGGGACTGATGTTAGCCTATTTTTTTTTTGTTTTGCAGTCACAGTACCGCTTTATCCATTCTTTTTGTTTTCTTAGTAATTTCTTAAAGTAATATTGTATGTAGTACACCGACAGCTACCACTTACTCCAGTCACTAAATCTATCCTAAGGTTGTCTGGTAAATATCGATTTTAGCGATAAGACCGCTACAAAGGTAGCCGCCCATTGTACCTAACAATAACATTAGTATCAAGATCATTTGTAGTTATAGGTATTTGTAGGTATAGGTGTACAATAAAGCATATTCTATTTTATTCTATTCTATTGAACGACCCCTATTTGTACATCACCATGATCAATATTTACACAAGAACGCTGTCACGTATGCTTTAATTTATTATTTTATTTATGCGTTTCGTTCGTATTGTAAATATTACTAGTTGTAAATAAATGGTTTTGTAAACATTACTGTTTAGACAGCAGTAGCGTTATAGTGACGAGTTTTGTATTAAAAACACGGTGTACCTACTTAATTTCGTGCAGCCAAATAAATATCTAATATCTTCTTATTCATATACATATCTGTAATATAATCACTACATATTATAAAACAAAGTCCCCGCCGCGTCTGTCTGTCTGTCTGTTCGCGATAAACTGAAAAACTACTAAACGGATTTTCATGCGGTTTTCACTAATGGACAGATTGATTCATGAGGAAGGTTTTGGTGTATAATTTGTACCCGTGCGAAGTCGGGGCGGGTTGCTAGTATAATATAAGATGAAAACGTTTATTTGCTACAACAGTAGGTACATCGTAAAACCCACAACTTAAATCATGCAAGTTGTAAATAGTTACAAAATGAATTAACGTAATGCTACTATGCAAATAGAATACTTTAAGTTATGAAAAACAAATTCAAATTATAAAAAAAAGCAATATGAGATATGAGATGATATGAGATAGATGTGTCGGTGAGCAGACTTAATTTTTGGAAGAGGGGCTATGAGATTCCTATGTACGAAATCATAGTTGGCGCTGTTGTACGAAACGGAAAGCGAAAACAGGGATAATATAGAATAGAAAAGCTATAGCTTAAAATAAATACTCAAAGTGGATATGTACAATAGACGGCCTTATTGCCAAGAGCGACCTCTTACAGTCAACCTTTGGATATACAAACTCGAAAATAGATAAAAGAATAATGGGAAATTTTGGTGAAGGTACGATAGAAGTTGAATATTCTCATTAACTAAATCATTTATGTGAAAGTAGATGATTATAAAAGTAGTAATACCAGTATTTAAGAAGTTATTTTAGGCTAATACGTACTAGCTTGTAATGTCACCTTTTAATGTCAGGAGACAACAGAAAGGGGTGGAGGTTTCTTGAGTGTCTAGTTTTTATGTTTAATTAAGTGTGCAAATGAACACTCGGGGAAGTAAGTCGTTACCGGTGGTTACCATTAGAGTCACATAGCGTGGCCAATCCTGTAATGGCGCTCTGGTGATCTTATTCACCGGTACACAAGCTTCTATAGAGCGAAGGTTAATAGGCTTCTGCTATACCGTATGTACTTAAATTCGAGCAGAAATCTGATCTACATATTTCCCACTTCCTACCCTTCCTAAATTCTTCACATTCTATACCTACATTTCAATAAACCTATGAAGACTATATATTAGTTCTCTTAAAGGTTGTCTGTAGGTTGTAGTGTTCGTAAACTTATTGCACAAATATTCACAGGTGTTTGTTGCCTTTTATACCAAAGGCTACGTACTGCCTGCTAAATGTTTAATATTGCCTTTTTTATTATACTTGTATGTATCTAGACTTAAATATACTAGTATTCGTCCGGTGGTCGAAAATAGGTTGACAAACATAGAAGAAAGACATGGTTCGTAACTATTTTATTTACCTATTTATTAACCCCTGACGCAAAAAGAGGGGTGTTATAAGTTTGACGTCGATATCTGTGTGTGTCTGTCTGTCTGTGGCATTGTAGCTGTCAAACGGATGGACCGATTTCGATGCGGTTTTTTTCATTTGAAAGCCAATTGCGGTGTAAAAATTCAATGTGTTTTTTCTCAGTGTTTATAGTTTATAATACAAAAAATGTTGAAATCCTATATTCAGAATATTCTTGCGGTGGTTCTTAGCTATGTTTGGTTAATATCGGTCCAGCAGTGTAAGAGTATCAGCTCTTTTCCAAAATGATGTAAGGCATTTTGTAATCGTTGAAGGGATTTTCGAGTCGGGGGTGTTTTAAATTTATATATATAGATTGTGTTAGGCTTCGACTTCGAACAGATTGTTTGTCAGCTGAGCTGAAGCGACCGCTTACCATAAGGGACTGTGTACAACCCCCGGTACGGGCACTGAAAGTTTTTATATAAAGTCAGTAACGCGCACATGGCCCCTCTTGTGATGAATGCGGTGATATACTTTTTAATGCATATGATTATAAACGCATGATGTCGCTTATTCACTGTCTACTCTTGTCTGCTCACCAGCAGAAGAAACCAGTACTACTAATATCGGTATCGAGTGTGAGACTAATTCAGAAGGGTGCAGTAAATCCTCCTTAATTTTTATTCGTAATAGTCTTGACGGCGTGTGAAGATTACACAACCCTTACTTACCTGGTACAATGATCTATAGCTTAACCCCTCTCATTATGAAAGAAGACGCATTCCCAGTGTGACTGGAAAGCTTCCGTGTTGATCATGACTCAAAACTTTTTTAAATGGTCTTTATTTAAAACTCATTTTGATTGGAGATACGTTTTAAATAAAAAATATTGACAAACCGTTTAAAAACCGTTCATTTATTCACTCCACTTGCACTAACCTGTCAATCTTAACGCTATTTACATAGTTCACTGACCTGGCGAACTTGAAACTTAGTCTAGAAACACAACGTCCTTTTTTCATCACCATTTCTCTGCTTGGGAGTTTTGAGTTTTATTTTAGTTATCATTTACGAGCGTATTGTGGCATCGACAACTCGACACATGTTCGAATAGGCCGGCGCGGCGTGTGCTCACGCAGGTCAGTCGACGCGGTTCGTTTGTTGCGCGCGCTTATCTTGAAAACATCGATCGATGATTGTTGTATCATTACTACAATTTCCGTGTTTAAGGAAACTTTCACTGTTGTAAAATATAATTTTTGCTAAAAATTCAAAATTGTATACAATATTTTTAATTAACAGTTTTTATTTTACATAGTTTGTAAATAAAAAGAGATACATCTTACAATAATGAATGGTGGTGAACTTTTCCAAAACAAAGAGTAATTAAACATGTAATATCGCCGGTTATTTGGATCTCGACTCCCTCGCATGTGCCAAGCGATGAAGACGCATTTCTGTAGTGTCGACCGATGACACCGAGCGGTGCGTCTACCCCACACTTTTTTTCCTTGCTTTTTATCTATACCTTCAGTCGTATATAGGTATTAAGTGATTCAGTACAGCCCGGTTCGTTTTTCGTGTTTGTCAACAAAATGGAAATGTTGATTGTGCAAGAAGGTCCTATCGTGATATCCTGGATTGTTTTCTTAGTGCTCATATGTCGCTGTTATTACCAGATTGGAAGAATTAAAGTTCCCGGTGAGTGAACCATTGGTGAATATTTTATTTCAATGAGTTTGGGACTCTGTGTAAAAATTCAATGTGTTTTTTCTCAGTGTTTATAGTTAATAAAACAAAAAATGTTGAAATCCTATATTCAGAATATTCTTTCTTTGGACGTGATTTTTTTAGTTGTGAGTTAGTTTAACGGATTTATTCATAGTTGAAGAAATCGCTTCTCGCGTTATTTATTGGAAACAAGAGTGAACTTTTTTAATAACTTGGCAAACATGCAACCGGTTTGTCTGATGGTAAGCAGTTACCGGGGTTTATCCCAACATCCCATGGAACTTTGTTAGCCGATCTTACCCGTAGAAAAAAAAACAACACTAATCTTGTAAAATGGCGTTCATCCATGGTCTTCTGTACTTCAGACGAGAGCCTCCATTATTAGCAAAAATCAGCTGTAGCCAACCTTTTATTATATAATTTTTTTCAAATATTTTCACTAGTATAAATATATTTTACTCTCCATGTTATTGGTAGTAACAATTTATTTATCTGCAGTTTTCTTTTACGTGAAGGCATAAATTAGATTGAAAGACATTAATTTACATGTAAATCCATACTCCTGGCATCTTCCAACAACTGTGCTCCCATCTGTCACTACTTTTAACTTTAAAGTTTTTGAATAAGAATACTGAACTTATTTAATTAAAGGCCTAAAATAGGCACAAAAGTAATTAACTAAAACTTAAGAAGAAAAAATTGCAAATTATAAGTTTAAGTAGTATTGTTTTCTTTCTTTTTTGGCGCAAAAATGCCTTTTGATTTTCTAAAATTATAATATATCTAGCGACATTCATATCATTATTAAGATAATTTAACGACGTATATTATTCATCAATATCGATTCCCTACTTACGTTTACTAAACTGGGGATTATAGGGCCTGTCATACAAATTAAAATTGCAGTAGTGGGTGTTCCACACTCATCGTTTATTATTACGGTTATTATCACCTATCAATTTGCAATAAATGTAATTAATCGAATCGAATATTAATTTATTGCCTTAGTGCCTTACACACTTGCGTGTCAACTGCCTCTCGACACGGGCTCGGGGCGTGTTGTCTGGTGTGGACAGTTAATAATGACACTACTACAGTAGGGCACGGACGCACTGCGTATATGGTAGTGACTCAACTGATCATCATGAAATTATACGTACTCGTTGTCACATCACCATCCTTCAACGACACGTGAGTCCACATCTGAATATATGGGACTTTTCCCCCCTCTATTTCAGAGAGGCGTGTAACGACCTGTTTTGTCTAGGGTTAGGAGTAACTCTCCTATTGTTCTTAGGTTAGCCCTCACGAAGGTTCGAGATTGTTCGGTGCTCTTTTTGGTGCCAGGTTTGTCTTCTATGGGATACAGTGAGGTTCAGAAAAGAGCATAAGGTACATTGGCTTTATATGAATCGCATTTCGCTATATATGAATCGTTTTAAGGGTTTAAGTAAATTGTATCAAAAAAAAGTTTTTTTTTATAAAATTAAAATTGCGCCATCTGTAAAAGTTACCGCAACTAATATATGGATGATTAATATACAACCAACATTACAGTAGTATCGCGCAGAATCCACAGATGGCGTAAATAAAAAAATTAACTCACGGTCAGCATTTTTCGTTGCGCTAACACTTTTTTTCCGTCTAGCCCCCATTTGCCGGGCGTCTAAAGTGTAACGTGCGATAAGGAACTTTGTTCCAAAAGTACTATTCACGAAGGATACCTGATTGATAAAATCGTTCATCATCAACATTAACGCGAGCCAAGATACGCTCAAAAACTAGTGGTATGATAATTTGAACATGTTTTACACAGTTTATATCCAAAAATCCTGATTCAGATATAGATTCAGATAGTTATAATATTCTAAGATATACTCAGCGTTTTCTACACCCAAACTTAACCTATCTTATATTTTGGTTTCTAGAACACAAACATGCACAATACATTTAACTAGATTTTGTTTTAATATGTTGACGGCAATTAACGCGATCACGTGATCCACGAACGACGAATAAATTATATAAATCATGGAACGCGAAAGTTAAAAAGTTAGATTTTGTTTTTAAATGCATACGAACATCTAATTCGTTCCGAAATACGTTTTAGTAATATACCATCTTTTTTGTAAGTTGTCTGGTAATAGATTTTTAAACTTTTTAATTTTACCAGTGGTGGAATAGAGGTCGAAATTTACTGAATTATTGATAACTAGCTGCGTCCCGCGGTTTCACCTGCGTAAGTCCCGGTGCCATGGAAATATCGTAAAGTAACCTAAGTGTTAATCCAGGTCTCCAGCTATCTACATACCAAGTTTCATTGTGTAGGTTTAGTAGTTTTTGCGTGAAAGAGTATCAAACATCCATACATCCATACATCCTCACAAACTTTCACGTTTATAATATTAGTAGGATTATATTATAAGTAGGACCATGAAGTTCAGAAAAAGGAAGAAAAAAATGTTTCATAATTTTTTTAATTGTTAACTCTAAATCTCGTTAATAGTCACTAAATATAAAAAAAACTGTCAGTCGTAAGACATATATGACATTTCATCTGAGCGTCTCGGTCACGCGAGGTCAGTACTTTTTCCCCATACCAAAAGTGCCCAACGTGCCCATAGAAGTTTTCACTTCCAAAAGGAAAATCTGTTGACAAACGGAAGCGAAAAGGTACTTAACTGTTTTGTATTTGCCTATTTGATGGGCCTGGTCTAGTGGCTATAGTGATCCTGACTGCTAAGCCAGAGACGTAAGTTCGACTCCCACCCAGCACAAATAATTGTGTGATGATCACGATCATTTGTTCGGGTGTAATTTATCTAAAATATGTATCAATTATTTAGTAATATACAAGTGTGTTTATCAGCAGTCTGGTTACCATAGTACATCCTCTGCCTAGTTTGGGTTGAGACGGCCGTGTGTGAGGTGTCTCAAGCTATTATTGTTCTAATTATTTAGGTATGGATACGTAGCTTTGAAGAGATAGCAGTGTTTATCTTTGTACGATTCTATTGAAATAGCTAGCTCGGGTTCCGTAGGCGGATGAAAGGGATGTAATCACTAAACAAAAATCTTTTGTGTCAAAAGCAGCCGCATTTAAGTTTTTATCTATTTGTTTTTCTTCAGTTTCGCTAGAAGATAGGAAAGTTATTTCGAATATTATAAAATGTTTTACTTATAGAAGTTGACTAATTAGATCGTTATGTAGGATGTGTGTGGTTTATCGTGAATAAATAAATCAATTTCTTCGGGTAAATTAACTCGAATTTTATAAATGAATTATCAGCTTCTAAACACATTAGTGCCAACATATATATTGTAATGTAATAAAGAAACGCGGGTTGACTATATATCTACATCTCGGGAGAATGTCTTTGTCATTAAAGACTCCAAATGCCAGATGAAAGATAAGATTGACGTAGCCATTTTGAATTACGAGAATTGGTTTTTAAGATTTAATTTACTAAAAATTGAGAAATGTGATTAGATTATAAGATTGACATACGTATTATACAAATTAGTTAATGTCTAAATTGTAACCTAATTATGTAAAAATTTATTGTTACGTAGTTCTTACGAATGCCAGTAGATGGCGTCCAACGTTGCCACCAAAAGCAAATAATTTGAAATTTAAACCTACCGGACATGCTTATATAGGATAAATTACTGGTTCAGACTAAAGACCTGAATGGCGTAGAGGAAATCACGGCTTAGATACCCATTTTATGACTCTTCCCATTAGTAATTAAAATTTTAACTAAGGTTTGCCTCGTGTGGCATAATTGTATTTGTTTGTTTGCGATTATGAAT
This sequence comes from Euplagia quadripunctaria, assembly GCA_963859945.1. Taxonomy (NCBI): domain Eukaryota; kingdom Metazoa; phylum Arthropoda; class Insecta; order Lepidoptera; family Erebidae; genus Euplagia; species Euplagia quadripunctaria. Next base: position 6,289,989 of record OY982574.1, read on the forward strand.
CCTAAATTTGATCTCTATGTCAGACAAATTTTATCAAGTTTTTTTGCTAGAAAATTCTCAGTAACTGCACGGAGATACGAAATGTGCTTCTTTGAGAGGCTCGTCGACGAGTTCACAAATCGTCTAACAATTTTCTACCTTCTGTCTACCCCTCTTTGGGGACATGCTTCCTTAGATAGTAAAGCACATTTTAGTAAATAGTTATAACAGTTATTGAAATCTTTAATAATCTAATTATGCGGCGATCACTGGTAAATATGCGTAAGCGACAACTACAAATAAAGGAACCTTACAGTTACGTTACGAAAGGTATGTACCGTACATAGTACTGTCATTATTAAATGTATTTTGCATATCATTCACCCTTCGAAACCAGCGCCTGATATTCGTATCTATTGTTTTATAGCGGTCATTTGGCCGACATGTAGATCGGGTTCATCCGTGCAAACATGACATATTATTAAAATAGATCGCAGTCCACGTGATGATCTAATTACTAAAACATGTCTCGTTGAATACCAGATGCGTTTTGTGATTTTGCTAGGAAATCATTTAACATTTATGATGGTTTTAATTGTTAAATACCGGATATCATAATGGAATTTGGTTTATTCGACCAAACCCGGTTACGTCATTATTTTATCGCATCAAAGTCGGCCAGCTGCACGTTCTTCCGTGGTTGTCGGAATTCTAATTATTTCGGAGTTATTGTGTAGTACATTCGCTACTATTTTGTACGTTTGCCACGTTGACCTAATTTTCTGCAACGTGACTATTGATCGAAAGGTAAAATCAAGTTTAATCAAGTGCTATTGTCTCGAAATACTCGTATCCCGAAGGTGTGTCTTAATTAGACTTACCTTTCTTTTCATAACGGCAAGTGGATACTTGCTGAAAGTAAATTGTTGCTCCTGTCATTATACAGCAATTTTTATAATCGTTACATTTATAACTCGGAACGCTAAAATAAGGATTATATTTTTTTTTATTGCGTATTGAAGTTGCTACCTGATATCATTTTCCTTTTTATACTGTTTTTTGAGCAAGTAAGTTGGATCCGCAACTGGTAACATAACTTCTAATGGCTTGATATCTACATACGAAATACATTGTTTTTAACACGTTTTTATTACTTTTTTTGCTTTTTTAATGGGTACCTTAAACGTAAACCGAATTAAAATCCGTTGCGTAGTTTAAAAGATCTAAGTATACAAACGGCGGAAGCGACTTTGTTTTATACTATAGAAAAATATGCTTTTAGTTTATCAAATAAAACGCACTCCGTGGCTATATGAAAGAAAGTAAAAAGCAATCTCGGAAATTTTAATCTCGTACGAGAACTAAAACAATACTAAGACTTAAAAAGAATAAGTTGTACAAGTTGCACTACCCAGGACGGCTGACGCCTCGGTATTCCCATGCCTCGGTATGTAGGTGACCTGGTTTCTGTTAGTCACGCTGCACCCGATGCGAATTACGAAATTGCATACTTGATAACCTATACATATTTGATAGTAATATACGTTCCTGGAAGCTCTTGCGTACTCCGTGGTTAATAGTTTGACTATTATGAAGTAAGGAAAATGGCAGTCGAGCAGGGTAAAATGCGATACAGAATCGTAAAAAAATTGTCATTTTGTAGTAAAGTTGCTTTTGCTTTTAACTTGAGAGGGCTCAAGGGACTGAAAAATTAGGCCACTACTTATCTTACTTCAATCAATCATTACGATTGAAAACTAATGATTTGACAAATTTAGAATTTACGCGATTCAAGGAAAAGATATGCCGTTGGTGATCATATTTAGCCCGTATTACGTTTTGTCAAATCAAAGCACTTTACTTTTCACTCAATTCGTTTTAACAGATGGAAAAGTTATCGTATTAACAGATGGACTGACGTCTACTTGCCCACAGCTCGTTTTCATCAGAACCCTCTTTCTACGGCAACCTACTAATAATGAAGAAGATAGAAATTCAAAAGATTAACACGTCTATATGTTTATAGCAAATATGTAGAAGAAAATATATGCGGTCGATGACTAGACCAGTTGTAATTTACTCCTACATTAATTCATTTTTCTTAAAAATATTCGTATGAAAACACCAAACATCTGTGTATATTTGTATTTCTCGAACCCACGTTATTATATTCCAGCCTGTAGGTATCTAACAAAAGCTGCTTTGTCCCGAAACAATACGAGACCTAAATTCATTGTCTTTAAACTGAGGCCGTTGGACGCCTAATCGTATTAGAGAAACATTTCTTATCACAATAAAGATCACGTTCTTGAAGAAAAGGTACAACGATATATATTATATCATAAATATGTGGGATGTTATTCTGTCCAATAATATTACGTGAATCCAAGGACAGCACAAGAGTACAGAAAGGATAGCTTTTGACATAGTAACGATCCTGCTCCTTTTGCCTTAAAAAAGGCTGTTCATTAGTGTTCATATTGTTTAAATCTAGTTATTCCAAGGAAGATAAGCCCTTACGATCTCAGCTTATATAAAACTTCCTTGCATTCTATTTTTAAAACTGGGACTATTTTTGTATCTATTGTAATGTTTACATTTGATATATTAATGCAGTACAAAAATGAAAACATTCGGATGTTCTCGAGGAAGTTATGGCAAACTGAGCTTTTTATTTATTAATGTCCAAGTTTTTCAAACAAAATATTCTCATTTTCTCTGATTTTTTTTTTGCTATTATGACGAGAAATATGCGCCATATATATCAATATATTTTTATTATGTCTTTTTGGAGATTTTACACATATATTATACTCAAGGATACGTGGACATAAATTAGAAAAAAAGCTAATGAAAGTTTGTAGTTCGATTATTGACTCACGAATGAAATGAACATTTTTACTTATTATTTTTTTTGTGTGTGAAGCCCCCACGGGCCTCTATCACTGGCGGGGTTCATGGTGGGGCGGTGTGTCGGAATCGAACCGACTAGAACCTAACGTTGTGCTAAATAGCGCCTAAAATGGGAGGGGTCCGGGAAGCGTTATTTGAAATGTTAGTTTACTTTATATAAGCATAACTTTAATTAAAAGCCAAGGTTTAAAACATCTAATCCCTCATCACAACTATTGTTTTTACAGGAGAATGTGTACCCTATAGCTACATATGACAATCAGGTCACATCATGGCAATATTTCAAATGGTTTCTTGCAATGAAGTTTAAAAATATGTGTAAAGCATTAGGCCTAGCCCATCTGTAATTAATAACCAGCCTATCCCCTGCCTTTGCCTTATTGAATAAGTAAACACTAGACACTGATATACCGACTGACGGATACAAAGACGGAACGATCGATTATTCCAGTTGGCATTGCTACGAGTCTTTCAATTCCTGTTTCCCGTTCAATTTCCTGAATCAGCAGTATTATGGACGATAACTTGGTAACTCTTGTGAGATAAATTACCGCTATTTGTTTTGAAATTTAGTTCTAGTAGAATGATGTATATTAAATTGTCCGGATTCTATTTAGTTCACTGTGTAATGGTAGAGTAATTGAAGGATAATCAATTATGATAAAATTACTGTATATCTAAATGCCATTATAAATATTATCATTGTTATTAGGTAAGTAGATGTAGAAAGAAGGGGACAATAGATTTCGGTTCAAATTGTAGCTAGCTAACTGGGGAGGCAGCTACCTATAAAGGACCTATAACGTGGCTTCTTTATACTCTACTAGTGAGTAAACAAACAAAAACAAGTGAGTTATAATAAAATGTTGGCCTATAGATAATAAAATAGCCAGGTCTTAATGTTCCTACCAAAATTGTTTTTAATTTTAGTTTTAAAACAAACTAGCCGTGCTCCGCGGTTTCATCCGCGTAAGTCCCGATCCCGTGGGAATATCGGGATAAAAAGTAGCCTACGCATTAATCCAGGTCTCATACTATCTACATAACAAGTTTCATCGCAATCGGTACAGTGGTTTTTGCGTGAAAGAGTAACAAACATCCATCCATCCATCCAAACTTTCACATTTACAATATTAGTGTTATGAATAAAACCATAATAAATTCAAGATTGTAATTGTTGTGTTTTCTTTTTTTTTATGGTATAGGGGGCAAACGAGCAGACGGGTCACCTGATGGTAAATGACTACCGCCGCCCCATGGGCACCTGCAACTCAAGAGTCACAAGTGCGTTGCCGGCCTTAAATGTGGGCGTAGGGGAAGGGTGGAAGATGAGGAGGGGGAGGGAAGGGTTAAGGCCTACGGTAACCTCACTCACTCGGCGAAAAGCAATGCAATAATTGCTTCACTGCCGGTTTTCTGTGAGGCCGTGGTATCACTTCGGTCGATACGTGCCGAAGCATGGCTCTCCCATGATAAACGGTCTCGCACTATAGTAGGCAATCACCCTTGGAAATTATCATAGAAGAATTCAAATTCTTTGTAAACAAAATTTTCATTTCGAAATGAAATTTAGCTTCCGGAAATAGAAGCCGAAAGCCATTATTTCATTAATTCGTGTACTTTCATTAGTATAATGTTACTCCAGACTAAGTAATATATAATTCAGTTCCAATTTCCAGTATTTAATTACACATGGCGAATAGTGTAGAACGAATTAACCAGGTCGTGTTAATAGTGCAACGTGTACTGACTACCGGTATCAAGTAGCTAAATGGCGTTCGAAAAAATAAACTTCATTAACTAAAATGTAATTTATTTAATTTTTATTTAATGATTATTTTCTTATATATTATGTAATTTATAAATAATTGTTAAACATGAAAGTTACATTTGATGTTGCCTGTAAATTTAGTGTTAAACTAGGTTTCGTCTGCAACCGGGCCTTTTTTTATGGTACAGGGGGCAAATGAGCAGTCGGGTCACTTAATGGTACTCGTAAATGACTACCGTCGCCCATTGGCACCTGCAACTTATAAGTCCCAAGTGCGTTGCCTGCCGGCCTTTAAGATAGGAGTAGGGGAAAGGTGGAAGAGGGGGAGAGGATGGTAACCTCACTCACTCGGCGAAAAGCAATGCAAGCATTACTTCACTACCGGTTTTCTGTAAAGCCGTGACATCACTCCGGTCAAGCCGGCCCTTACGTGCCGAAGCATGGCTCTCCCACGATCAATTTCGGTACCCATGTGCCTATTTGTGGTACTAGGATCTATTCTGTTTTTTTTTTAATTTAATTCCAATGCGTCAAAGATACCAAACTCACTCACGCCTGGATACACCAACTTTCACATTTATAGTAATAACGGGATAATATTCGTTGTTAGAAATGTTTACAAATATTGACTTTATAGACATGTATACTATTTCATGCGTGTGAACTTTCTTTGAATTTTTATTAGCCAGTCGTGTAGTCTCCCTTCATATGCTGACGAATTTTCCACGAATGTCATATTTATTAAAGTTTCTTTGTCGTAACCGTTAAAGGTATCAAAATGACCTTAAAAGTCTTGAGTCATAAAGCAAAAAAAATGGGTCGAATGTTTATATTTGATTGAACTCAAAATGTAAGAAATCGCGTTTCACCGCATTGGTTTATGTGACCTCAGAAATTGTTCATACATTTTTAATCATTGTTTCTATTGTTTTTTTTATATTATCATATTTGGGCAATATAAAAAATATGGTAATGGCCGGCGATATGGTAAGTGGTTACCGGTGCATATAAACACTTGTAACACGTACGTTTTCACTGGCACGTTGCCAAATTTTCTATTCGAAACATTTAATTATTACTACCTACTACTAGTATAGTTTTCTCGCGGAATTCTAATTATTTTCTTTAAATAATAGTAGCCTAAGTTACTCCTTATTATATTAGCTATTTGCTAGTGATAGGCCCGTGCAAATCGGTCCAGCTATTTTGGAGATTAGCGGCCACAAACAAACAGACAGAAAGACAATTTTTTTTATAGTTATCGTAACATACTTTTAGTAAAAAGCTCTTATTTTGACATTACAAAGAGACACTTCAATTTTATTCATATACAGTATAGATATGGATTTTTTTTCTATTCCAATTTCATTTAGAAGTTTGCCTCTTTTTTTAATGCGGTTGCTTCCAGTAATATATTTGTTAAACTTGACCTAGTTTTATATTTCCTAACTTCCTTCTTTAGTTTCTTTACAGGTAAAAACTGTTTTGCAAAGATATCTCATTTCTTGCGATCTAACTGTTCAAATCTAATCCTCATTATGCATACACTAAATATTTATTTACATGTAAGGATGCACGCGCTGAGTGACTTGTAACGTTAAACAAATATGATCCCTATTGATATGCAAATAACGTTCACAGGTGTGAGTACAACATCCGCCTTATTATTTTCCGATTAGGTGAATGACGTCACCGGGCATCGATGCGGCCTTCGCGGCCGGTCGATGCCCCCGCCTGACGTACCGTTAGCAATGCAAATGGATCGGGATTTGTATACCTACATTTCCTATCTACAGATAGGAAATGTATATATTATGTTAACTATTGCCACGTTATCCCAGTTATAACTGTACTATTCGATTCAAAGTAATATTAAAAATATAATACTAAAAGTTTTGCAATTTTTTATATAAAGTAATTCTCTGAGTGCATTTATTGCAACAAGGCTAATATGCTACCTTCATTTAAGTCGGCACAAAGTATTTAGTTTTATATTCGCGGTAAATAATAAAAATCTATTGCGTACAATGGTTTGTGCTCAATGTTGTGCATCCTACAATGCAGCATACTGCCTTAATTTTTGTTGAGCGTGATTTATATACAGTGTCAGTTTCTGCGATCAATTTCAAGAAATTGATTAGTTTTTCGACTTCTCTTTACATCTACGCAAAATAAAATAAAATTTCAAACTAAGTAGTTATTTAAATGTTGAGGCTAACAAAAATGAGTCAAAGTGAAAAGTAAATTATTGCGTATCATTTGAAAAGAAGCATTGTTAAATCATATAGGAATATAAAAACGAGACATTTAGTCCCGATACGCTTTTAATTTTCTTCAATAAAAGTTTTCATGTAAAGACTCCGATTAATGTTTAACAAATAAAAAATATTCCTTTTTGTCAGCCATTAGTTCGATCACAAAGCTCGTAGAAAATATCAAATTTATCGATATCGTTATAAGTTATTGGAAATCAGACCAAGGTTGTAATTTTTTTTGTTATAAAGAGATGAAAAAGTTTATAAATGAGTCAATGTATTTTATAGCTGTTTGTTGTTGTCAGAAATCTTTTGTGTCCTTGATAAAATCAATTTCTAATAAATGTCCCAAAGTATTTTAAATACTAACAATACATTTTTATTCTAAGTAAGGCATTACTAGCATTTGTCGACAGCCTAATTAAATTAAATTAGTCGAAGTTATAGTTCATTTGTATATAGCATATTGTTATTCATATCTCTTTGTGTAGATCCAAGACTTCGTAACAAGCACTTTAGACAAAGTGGAAACAACACTAGATATACCCAAAGGAATTATATGGATGTCAGTAACAAACTTAGATTATTTTCACTCGTTTCATAACTTTTAATATGTTATTTTTTTACCTGTTTTTAGAAAAGTTTTATTAATTTAATGTTCAAAACTTTGTGGAATATTTCTTTTGTGAAAAGTAGTTAGGTTTTCACTCGTGCTTGACTCAAAAACATCGTCGCGGTGAACCGTGGGCAAACGAAGCTCTAAACGCCTTTTCATTGTGGAAGGCGTTACTGCTTCCGGATAATGTTACCTGGCAGAGTTATGGCTAAATGGGTTTTCTGTCTCTGAATTCCTTTATAAACCTCCGCCTGGCCAAGCCGTTATCATCCGCAACAGACTAGACATTTATATTTTCAATGTATTTGTGTTATTGAATTATTATTATTTTTTTACTTAATTCATGTACATGAATATTCAGAATAATTTCTTTGAGATAACATGTAAGCGTCTTGGTGCATAAACTGTAAGCTTATATTGTTTAAATAAATAAATGAATTAGAACAAATGCCGTTTGGGACGCCGCTGAGCAGTTAAAGTTCTATAAAACTACCTAGATGCTTTGGTAGTGCCGGAAAGTGCAGCCTATCCCCCGATTAACTCTTTAATCGGGGGATAGGCTGCACTTTCCGGTTCCGGTCATGCGCTCGTGTCAAACGCGCAAAACAACTTTTCGAGGGAAAAGCAGGGTTCTGCTGCAAGTAAAGCAGACCGCCAGAAAAGGTCTCAGTATCATCTTGAGACCGCTGGACACATCGTCGCCTCTGTGTATCGTGTGAAATCGGCAGCGCTATATGATTAACACTTCTTCGTTGCCTCTACGATCCTATGTATGTAAATCATTCGGGTTCCAAGCTCGGAAATTTCCATACTACAAAAAGATGCATTTAAAAATTTGTTTTCCGTAATATTATTTATCATAAAAGAAAGGTACATAATAAAAGACTAGATTCCATGTGTAGTCTTTCTCAGAGACTATTTTTAGGAAGCTTTCATAAATCAACAAAACAATAAATAACTGAACGATACACCGCGTGGGAGACTGCTATAATCAACACCTTTTAATGGATTGATACCCATCTCACAAAAACAAAATAATTATATGTTGGAGGTTTACCACTCTAACTAAGATCTAAATACAAATTGCTCCACTCCGCCTTCTCGCCTAATAAACTTGCCAATTGCTAATAAGAAATACTCCAATCAAAACACTTTCCTACCGAGTTTTAACCGATTTAATTAGATTTTATTTTGTTATTGCTATTTCATTAATTTGAATTTGCAAATATAAAACAATATCGTAATCAAAATGTTGCGAATAAAAAATAAAACTTACTTCAACCAAATTGACTTACTTAAAAAATCCAAAATAATATTATTATCGAGCCTGTTGGTCTAGTGGTTAGTGATCCTGACTGGTGACCCTAAGGTCGTGGGTTCGATTCCCACCCAGGATAAATTATTATGTGACTAGCACGAGTGTGTATAATATGTATGTATTTAGAAGTATATAAGTAGGTAAGTTTATCAGCAGTCTGGTTCCTATAGTACAGGCTCTGCATAGTTTAGGATTAGACGGCCGCGTCTGAGGTCTCTCAAGTGATTATTATATTATTTTTATATTAAAAAAAACATATATAGTCTTTATTTTACGACTTTTGTAGAATACTGCGCCATAGCATAATTTCTGTGAGAAAACATGGTTTCTATTAAAATGTGTTGGTTAATTATATTGTTTTCTTAAAATAGATATGTAATCATTCGTTTACTCAGTCGCCTTAATATCAAACGGCTGAGTCATTCAGAAGTCGGCTTTTGTTGTAATACATAGAAAAACGGTACACACAGTCACGATACACCATCACGATGTTAGGATTCTAACAAAGATGAGCTTTTTATAATTGCCTATTGGCTAATATGTGCCATTTACGAAGAAGCAACATTGTGTTCCGTGAAGTTTAACGGAGTTATACAGTTCTTGAGTGTAATTCGATCACGTATACAATAAATAGCTATATGCGTTGAATTGTTTCTTGTTATTTTAACCGACTTCCAAAAAGGAGGAGGTAGTATGTTCGTCTGGATGTATTTTGTTTTTGTTTATGTTCATCGATATTTTCGCCAATTGTGAACCGATTAAAAAAAATTTTTTTTAGTTCGAAGGGTATACTCCCGAGGTGATCCCATTATCATCAAGTCAGGATCTGATGATGGAATCTCAAGGAAATCGAGGAAAACTAACCAACTAACAATGCAATAAAATCTTAGAACTCAATTTTGACTTACTTCCCGGTTTCCGATTGAGCTGAAATTTTGCATACTTATGTAAGTTTAGTAACAATGCAATAATCTGGTACTATTGAACTGATCTGATGATGGAGTCAGGAGGTGGATAGTGGAACTCCTCAACGGCGAACAGGAAAAATACGACATTTTGTAAATGGATTTATTAAATTAAAACTTGTTTTGCACTAAAAAGGGTAAAATAAATTATTTTTCTAAAAAAAAATTAAACTGACTTCAAAACCACAAATAGGCACTCAATAGCGAAAAATAAAATCTATTTGAAGTCGGTGCCAGCCGCATCAAAATCGGTCCATCCGTTTGAGAGCTACGATGCCACAGACACACACACACACAAAGAACATCGACGTCAAACTTATAACACCCCTTTTTTGCGTCGGAGTTTAAAAACCGTACAGTGTTTCGTCACTGGGTCTTATGGCCGGGGCCTCTGGTGTACCCTAGAAAGGAAATCCCTGCGAACCCCGGCGACTTGGCCGCCTGTTGAGCAAGGCGACCCTACTGTGATGCGCCTGTCCAATGTAAGAGAGGCGCGCGAAGCAAGCTTCACATCTACGCTTACACAAACTAAAACCATGACTATCCACAGCTCTATACCCATGTGAAAAGTATTTTCATGTGTTTGTTCAGTCATGTACTAATTTAACCACAAGTTCAAGTTACTTTGTCAGTTATTTAGCAGACAAGTGCATATCAAATGCACCATTTATAGAGTCGGCTGAGTTTAAACTAAAAGATTATTCTTGTCGCAGCTGCCGTCGCGTTCCGATATTTTAGGCGTACTGTCACATATCTGAACGTGTTACTGAAACTTATATGACATTTGTTTTGTCTGGCAGGGTTGCCACAAGGGCTAATAAGGTCAGTGTATTTACGGGGACTGCACTCACATTACTATCAAATAAATAAAACTTGAGGTATTAAAACTGTGGAAGAAAATAAATAAAATTGAACAGAATTCATTAATAGTATACAAAAATTACAAGTTTCATTTCGATATTAATTCCTTGTTGTGTTGACCCTGTTCGCAACCCCTTTCCTGCAAGTGTTAATGTTTTAAATCGCCACCTGTCTGGTTGTAGAGTGTTAGTTAAAATAATAGTGAAATAAATAACGGCCGAGTTTCAATTCTCTGAAACGTCTGTGTCTGGTTTATTACAATGAGAATTAGGTGCGGTGAAACGAAGGTGTAATTAGAACAACATTGTAAATATTATGCTAAGAATCTCATTTTTAAAAATAGACATTTCTTTGAGAAAATCTAGAATTGATTAGCTGGTACGTAGTAAAATTGTATTTATAGAACTGCGAGAATTCAAAATGAAACTATTATGATATTCAGTTCCATTTAAAATGTTTTGTTTTTCCAATCAATTATAATCCTGGTGCTTTCAAGTGTAGAGTGAACAGGGTTGCTCTTGGATAGGCGTGAACCATCTTCGTCTTCATCGTCAATTCCCATCAGGTGAGTTAGAAGACAAACGCCAATGCCATTTCTCATTCTCAATAAAAAAAGAAAATGTTAACTATATAAACTTTAGGTATTCCTTCCGTAATATGTACTATTTTTACCGTTGCAGTGATAAAGTAAGCTGATAACACTATCAAATTTGAATCATAAAAAAACTTATTATATTTAGAGCTATAGAGATTTCTCTTAACGATTACATTTGAGAAATTGAAATACGAATTTACATATATTTCCATAATCTTTTCAGGTTACTCGAGACATATCAACAAACTAGGTCCTTGGCAAACTGTATTATGCAAACTCTTTTTAATAAGTATGATCACGTGCTGGCTACCTTTAGCTCAGTTAGTTTCTTTATAAATGTTGTTACTTTAATTAGAGTTTTACATTGATTTGTCAAGATAACTTTTATAGAGGCTTTAAGGTTTCACTTAATTAAAAGATTTGCAGGTCACCTAACTCTAGCGTCTAGACAGATTCTGCAATAGTAGTGAGTGAATAGCTAGATGCTAAGTACGACTTTCGTACCTATCTGCTGAGTGTTACTCTCGGGAGAGTTGTTGCGTCAAATACCTATCCTTGACACATTTCTTATCTATCTTAGTGCTTCTTATTCTGTATTACGAACTTGTAAAGAATATCTACTCGCTTACTCAGTAATTGAAAGCAAACAAAAACACTAATAGTACAAAGTCTTCTCCTTTTTAATTGTTTATTAATGTTAGGGCTACAGAACTACGCTGTAAATATTACTGAATTACTGATGACCTGCAGATCTACAACCAACTAACAACAACAGCCTTCCTAGGCAGTAAATAATGTTAACCAGAAACTTTCGAGACAGGTCTAATGAATATAACGAAGTAGAAAAAAAACCCAATTTTGGTATTTGGTTTTAGTTCTGGGCTCTGTAGTAAAGTGCGCCCAGTAGCTATCTAATCTATCTATATAAATAAATATCAATATATGTATGTTTGTCCTCTCTGCTTTTCTAAGCCGTTGATCAGATTGTAATGAAACTTTGGCAGGGTCTTCTGAGAACGCCCGCGAGGGTTTCTGGCGAAAAAAAAAATATACGTAAAATTTAAAAAAAAAGTCATTGTACCTACAGCTAGTGAAACATAGAATCAAAGACTTAGGCCTTATTGAAATTTACCACAGGAAAAGTCGTTATACCTAATAATCTTCTTTTTTTCGAGTCATACTACTACTTACTACTACATAATATACTTTTAGTATTACCAAAGAAGAATATATTTTCAAAAACAAAGTAATTACAGTCGAGCCTTAATATTTCGGTTAAAATGTTCCCCCTAATTTTTAAAGTTGGGAGTTGTGACAAAGCGTTACTTAATAATTTAATCAGAAATCTCATTGTATTCCACTTAGTGGAATAGACTTTGTCAAATTTTAAGTGAAGAAATTAGCATTATTATTTTATCTATTGTGGTATAATGTATACATTCGTAATGTTTAGATATCCAGATAGTAGGTACCCATAGTTAAAATAATGCGAAATCAATATTATCAAAGCTGGTGCTTTTGGTAGTTTTAACCAAACCAGATTATCCCTTAACGTATTGACTCTATACATATAACGCTATATACATAAATACTTCAAAGTAATTCTAATAAATGAAACATGCTCTAAGTCTATAACTGTCATAGTCCATTTGAGTCTAGACTGTCCCAACTTAATATTTAACCAACTTACATTCTCGTCCCCTTTCTTCAAACCAAAACGATCCTGCTGCCTTTTAGCCCTTGAGAGAAATGACTGAAAGGTAATACGTAGTCAGTTTTTATCATTTTCTTTGGAGCCTCAGGGGATCAATATATTAGACCGGCAAACATTTTTTATTCCTCTCATCGTAAATATTTCGTTGCCATCCCATATTTTCTTACTTGTAGCAAATGTACAAAATATTTTGTATTAATTTGGCAGTTTTATTAAGATACCTTCTGAATAATAATGTTTGATCAAGTAAATTGTGTTGGGAATAAATATCATTTCCTTTTTAGCTTTTTTACGTAAATTAAAATCCCAAGGCTGATTTTTTTATCAAGAGATTAGATATATACATTTTTTAAACTGTTATTTTTACTGCCTTTTTAACAAGAAGAAAAGAAGTTGCAATTTTGTTTAAAATGATTGATAGTTAAGTCTGTTGCTAATATAAAAGTCAAGAAATAAATGTCAATGTTTATTTTATTCTTTTGTTGGGCAACAGAGGAAAGCAACTGAAGGATAGAGGGGCAGTATTTCTGTTATGGCTTTTTCGGTGACTGTAATGGCTTTTAAAAGTCAGTTAGTGCCATAATGACAATTTAAATAAATTATTTATATTTAAACGAAAAAAAACGCAATCTAACATTATAATAACTGTATAAAGCCATGACCAAAGCTAATAATACCCTTCGAATATTACTTGCCCTGTTATCACTATCACTACATATTATAAAATAAAGTCCGCCGCCGCGTCTGTCTGTCTGTTCGCGATAAACTCAAAAACTACTTAACGGATTTTCATGCGGTTTTCACCAATAGACAAAGTGATTCATGAGAAACGTTCAGGTGTATTGTATCATACAATTTGTTAAGATTTTGTGAAAATTGATTGAAATATGTTGATGATTGTTGAAGATGTCTCTGCTACCCGTGCGAAGCCGGGGCGGGTTGCTAGTTAATAATAAACATAAAGCACGAAATAATACAACAGTTATAAGGCAAACGAAACAAGTACCTACTTGAAATTCCGTAGCTGTGTCGTGCTATCTAGACGTCATTGCAAGTATAATAGCGTTGCATTTTAATTAGATAGTTCTCTTTAGTAATCATTTGCATTCTGCCGTTTCGTAAGAAAATCCTTAACCATTTTCTAATGGACTAACCTGCTTTAGCTTTAATAATGTTTCTCCACGTCTCTTCCTTTGATATGGTTTTGAAAAATGAAAATGAAAATGTTTTATTTCAGTAACTTATTACACATTTATCAAAATTGCTGAGACCTCCTTTTAAGTATGGAAAAACTTGTGTCAGGAGGCCCCGCTCTTCTAAAATTATATTACATTTTATTTTATTTTTTCTTTATTACAATTAATAATATAGGTACCTATTAATAATATGGCTAACAAATTATTAATGCCTTGTGTACGTCTGTAAGTTTAGGTATGTGTGTGTGTGTGTGTGTGTGTGTGTGTGTGTGTGTGTGTAGGTGTTGTGTGTGGGTGTGTGTGTGGTGTGGTGTGCGGTTGGTGTATTGTAGGTGTTAAAGGTTTTATTGAAACAAAACTTACTTTTTCTTGTAACATAAACTGTGCCTCCGTCGGTCATTTGGTGAGTGAAACAAAATTTGTAATAGTTCTATTTTATCATAAGAAGATAAACACTGATGTAGAATAAAGTGATTCATGATGTGTCAAACAGTATCTACGTAGGTATTTATTGAACAACCTGTACCGATAAGCACTCATTATCAAAACTGTCAATCTCCAAGCAAAGTACCTCCACATAAAAGAATCCTAAGTGGACGTACTTTTCCATTCGGGTGACTCGAATTCAGCGTTCGAGCAAATATCTACTGTACTCTACCAAAATTATGGTAATATAATATTGATGAAAATTGGACCTTGTTAACATTCAGTTTTACGCATCACATTTAGGCGCCAAGTTTTATCAGGGTTCTTATATTATTAAGTTGTAAAAAGGCTTCGCTCAGCGGCCTAAGCATTAAAAAAAATTCGCCAATTGAACTTCAAGAAGAATGTAACTAAGGAGAGAGAAGAATAAATCATTTAGAAGTTGAGTACAATTTGCCTCTATCTTACCTGAATACAGGATAGATCTTTAAACATTAATATTTGGAAGAATAAATGAAGATTTAACTCCTAAACTGCATTAGCATTTACTACTTACATAACAATATATTGAATGGCAGAAAATGTCTAGACAGTTGATAAACATCTGAAGATTTCTGCTGCCGATGCTTCAAACTTCAAACTCTAGTAGGCAGGCCAAAAAATAGGTCTCTTGTTGCACTATTTTTACTGTGGGAGAGCCATGCTTCGGCACGTATGGGCCGGCTCGACCGGAGTGATACCACGACCTCACAGAAAACCGGCAGTGAAACAATGTTTGCATTGTTTTTCGCCTAGTGAGTGAGGTTACCGGAGGCCCTAACCCTTCCCTCTTCCCCCTTTCTCCCCTACTCACCCTCTTCCCCTACGCCCACCTTAAAGGTCGGCAACGCACTTGTGACTCTTGAGTTGCATGTGCCCATGGGGCGGCAGTTACTTACCATCAGGTGACCGTCTTCGTTTGCCCCCAAACCCCATAAAAAAAAACTATAATTTAGTCCGTTCACTGTTTCGAAATTATTGTGCGCCGTATTTGGTCCCAAATTACAGTTTTATCCTGATATGAGCATATTTTTTTTATTATGGACTTTACATAAGTACAATCATAAGTTAAAAATTTCAAATACCTCCGACTCGAAAATCCCTTCAACGATTACAAAAGAGCTGATGACCTTCGAACGGCTGAATAGATTTTCTTGAATTACATCTAAGAACACTCTCGGGTGTAAAAAAAAATGGCACTCAAATCGGTTCACACAACATTACTGAGTATCCTTACAAACACATTGATCTTCACCAAAGAGTAAAGTAATGATCTTCACTGTATGTAGGTACATAATATGTATATATGTATTGTATACATTCTGTCAAAAAAATATCGGAAATTGATAATCTAATTCTAATTCCAAATTCAATTCAAATAATTAATTTTTGTGGTTAAGTTGGCACAACTGTTTTCTATATTGGCGCAAAGTTTGAGCAATATCTGTCATTTAGTTTGTTTTCAGTACACGATTTTGTAAGCTCATCTCAAGAGTGTTTTGTTTTGTGTTCATTTCTATAATGTCGAGTGAGAGTGTAAAGAGCTTGTCTTAAATATTGCGCAAGTGGAATTTCATGTTCAGAGTCGCTGAAAATGTTACAGAAAGCATACGGTGAATCGACTTTATCAAAAACTCGTGCACATGAGTAGTACCTACAGTGCATTCAAAAGCGGTCGAGATTTGTCGGGAGATTTTCCTCGCTCCGGTCGGCCATCAACATCTTCAACTGAAGTTAACATCGCTAAAGTGAAGGAAATTGTGACTGATAATCCTCATTCAAGATTGAGAGAGATAGCCGCTGTGTCTCACAAATCGATTCGTACCATTTTAAAAGATCGCTTGGGCATGAAACATGCTACCGCTCGACTAGTCCCGAAAGATCTGAATATTCTTCAAAAACTTAATCGCGTAAAAGTCGCTGAAGACATGTTAGAACGAGTCAATTCCGCCTCTACATTTGTAAAACGCATTGTTACTGGTGATGAAACATGGGTTTACGAGTTTGACATGCAAACTAGTCAACAAATTTCGGAATACCAAAACCGAAAAAACCACGACAAAGTCGATCAAAAGTCAAAGTCATTTTGACTGTTTTCTTTGACTATCGAGGTGTTGTGCACTCGAAATTCTTGCCGGAAGGTCAGACTGTAAATAAAGAATATTAGTCGAAAAAGGCCAAATTTGTGGAAAGAAAATTCTTGAATATTACACCACAACAACGCGCCATCGCACAAGGACATCATTGTAAACGAATTTTTTACCAAAAACTCAACAAATACCATCGAACAACCACCGTATTTACTCTTTCCAAAACTCAAATTACGACTTCAAGGTACCGGTTTTCAGTCCATAGAAGATATCAAAGATAATTCGTTGCGAGAATTGAGAAAGTCGATTCCGGAAAATGCATTTAAAAAATGTTTTGATAACTGGATTATTCGTTGGCGTGTAAGTGTATTATTTCTGAAGGGGCCTACTTTGAAAGCGATACAATAAATATGGAAGAATAGTAAGAGATATGGTGCTGCTGACTCCAACTGTAGGTACAATGAGAAGACTGTTAGCTATATGTGAAACATATAGTCACACGCTTTTCATGCAGTTATACATGAGGCTATCTTCATGTATAACTGCATGAAAACCGTGCCCCTGCAATTAAATTGAATGGTATCGAGCTTAAACGAGGCATTATGTTACCGAGTGCCTTGATGACCAAGTTGATATAGAGAGGGAACGCAGGGCATTGGCGATCAGGACTAATATGTTGGCAAGCAGGTTTGCACGATGTCATTCTCAAGTCAAACTCACTTTATTTAGAGCTTATTGTCAGTTGTTCTACACGTGCAGCCTGTGGTTCAATTATATTCAGAGATGGTTTAATGCTCTGCGTGTCCAATATAACAATTGATTCAGGATGTTGCTGGGGTTGCCTCGATTTTGTGGTGCTTCTGGTGTTTACTGAAGCAAGAGTTGACGGGTTTCATGTCATCAAACGCCAATAACCTGACATGAATACTGAGCAAAGTACGAGGCAGCACTAATAGCATCCTGAAGGTCATTGCGGAAAAGCACGATTCTAATATCCTAAAGGCATATTTATGCTCAAATTCGATAGTCTTTCTTTTCATGTAAATATTATACATATGGACTTTGTCTGAAATAAAGATATATTATTATTATTTATAAAACCAACAACGTTTCGCTTTCATTACATTTGTATATTGTACGTTTTAAAATGTAATAGTGTAATAGAACTTTAGAACTTTGAACGCTTGCTATATGCCTCTGTACCTCATCCACACTAAATATATATATTTCAGTTGAAAATGGCCAAAAATATATATACTAAATTAAATAAATTTATAATATTTAAAAAAAACGACGGAGATCGAGATGCAGAATCCGACCTTTTCGACTAGGGAATTTCCGCAATAACATTGCTGGCAAAAATACCTTTTACAGGATTGAAACAAATGTGTTTCTAATGTTGTGAACTACTTGTAGAATAACAACTAGTTTTGACAGTTTTCATTTAGCGTCTACATATTTATATATTTTGCGCGGCACCCTACTTATTTTCCTAAAATAAAAGCAGCCTAAGTTACTCCTTATAACACCAGCTATCTGCCAGTGAAAGTTCAGTGGAAATCGACCCACCCGTTCCGAAGATTAGCCGAATTTTAGGCCTAGGTATCGTGCAAATAACTGTATGAGTTTAAAAAAAACTATTATTTGGACATTACAAACAGACATTTATATTTTATTTTCGTGTATTTTATTTATTTGTATGTATGTATTCATTATCAAGTTACTTGACACACTTTAGAAGAATAACATTTCCGAAGGATATTACGGATTCAAGATAATACACCGTTTGTGAAATCATGTCTTACGTCAATGTCACTACTAACAGTAAAAAATAGTAACAAAAGAAACACTTCGTGACACAAAGAACATTATTATATCATTATCCAATAACAACTTACGTACGTAGAAATAATAAAATGAAGACGAGGAGGATGCTCTACTTTGAAATTAGACACGACGAGCTTATTATTATTACGTGAAGAGAAAACTTTGTACCTCTTTATTGCGTGCACAGAGCAGTGTGGGATATGGCATAGCTAAAGTTTATATTGAGAAAAAAGTGCAAATATAAAAATAAAGAAAAGGTATATGTAACATATTTTGTATTTAAATATTTAAAAAAAATGTTTTACATATAAGTTTAAGCAATGCATTGGATTAAATATTCACTATATACATTCAATTCTGCCAATGTCACACTCAATAGCCTGTTTTTTTGTTATTGTTCACGCTCGCCGCTGACGTCGTCGAAGAAAATTACAAAAATACATACTTGCAATAATTATAGAGGTTTTATAATTATACTCTATGACAAAATAACAGAATAACGTTTTAAATAAATAAAACGAAATTACGATTAATCTATTGAAGAATGTAACAAGATACAACAATTATATTTAGTATGTTATTATTTAGTTAAGTCGGTTCGATTCCGACATACCATTTTACCGTTAGCTCCGGTGAGGTGATGACCCGTGGGGGTTTCCACAGGATAAAAAAAAAAACGTACTGATAGCCTTAGGGACCTACCTCCTAGATGGCTCCGAGTCTTGACTGTCCCCAGGTACTGATTTTTTTTATGATTGCACCTTTCGTTCTTTAGAAGTCACTTAAAAATCTGTTTTGATTTCTTTTCTATGTGAAGTATGAATTACAGACACTTTTAAAAAATTCAAATGCTTCAGCTCTTTAATGTTTTGTCCTTATCTATCCTATTGAGAACGTGGAATTAGGGAAAGAGCTAGGAAGTCTATATAACTAAGATTTTAAAAGTTCCTACTGTGTTTTTTATCGTAACCGTTTCAATGAACAGGTAATTTTTTTTTTTTAATACAACTTCCGCATTAGTAATTACTCCTGTGTCGCGGGGGACTTTACAAACCATACAAACAACGGACACAAAGAACACCCAGACTCTGGTGGTAATCGACCCCACGACCTATGGCATAGCAGTCAGGGTCACTAACCACTAGGCCAACAGGCCAGTCTTCCGGTCATACGGCCAGTAAATATTCTAATGGTTGAGGTTAGGGAAAAAAGATGTAAACAGATGAAATATATTATGTAAAAAATGTTATTACTTTTTATAATAAAAAAACAAAGATCCCTCCATAGTTCATATTTTACCTCAAACATATAAAATATTAGGCTATAATCCATCAACTTTACTATCTCCAGGTTTATTTTTAACACAATGATGTATGACCTGCTACGTGGTTTGCTCGAAAGTGTTAGGGGCATGGCTATTTGAAACAAATGCGATTCTTTACACGAGTTCTTTATCAGATTAGAAGTTAATGTTTGTGGTGGCCCACCTTTGCATTTTGAACTCTGTAAAGTACTTCATAGCTAGGCTTTTCTATAAAGCAATATTTCTGTAGTAGATATGCTAAAAAAAACGCTTTCATGCTATATTAGTAGTTTCCCTACACACATCTTTAGAACAAAATATAAATATGTATTGAAAAATCTATCTATTTTAATTACCCTATATACAATTTGCACAGTAATAAAAACCTTTTTAAAAGGAGAACCTACTCAATTTAAGTCATAGAAGTTAAAAAATCTCTTCGGCTATTTATTTCATTTCTAGAGCTAAGAAAGCGACCCAAACTTGAATCCACGATTACGACGCTAGCTATCTTATCAAGGAATAGACTGGTTGTGTATTCTGCAAAGCTACGCGGAATCCTCAGGCTACGGACTTCGAGGAATCATGTCCATAACAACCTTGATAACTGTTATAATTTATACTGGAATTCTTGGAAATTTCTCTCTTAGTTTAGTCTAGCATTCTCTCTCTTGAGACCCCTGGGCTATTCCTTTGTTTGTATAGCTCCTTGAAATTATAATGAAAATACATTTCTCTAATCAAATTTTCACAACTTCGTGTTAATTATCTGCAAGTGAGACATGGGAACCAGTTTTATTACTCTGGAGTTATACAGGGACGTAAAAAGAAAACATGAGCAATAACTTTACTGAACGCGAAATTCTTAACGTACACATCTCTCTTGAGAATAATCTTATTGCGAGTTTATTTCGACTTCTCATCCTATAGAGTCCTTCATAAATATCTCCTTGGTAAATACAGAAAGCAGTAGGTACTTTTGCTTGCTCAATAATTAAATTTAATGTATTTTTGGCCTGAACGAATCGCTGCACGCGCTTTTGACATAGTTACGGCACTGGATGCTGTTCACCTCGTTACACAGTTATCCACAATTCTATTTTATAGCCTTTGCTTTGTGTAAATGGCATTCGTAATGCAGTTCTGTAATGTATGTAAGAACAGGTGCACCAACAACAAAAACAAACAATAATACATATGAGTTTATAGAGATGCTTGGAAATAACTTTCATAGCGTTTGAATTTTTTGCTGAGATGAGTCAGTTATCAACCTAATATTAATGATGGATCGAAGGATATGAGCGTACTCATGTCACTTTTGATACCGCATCAATTAAACTGTCACAGAATTGTACCTCTTGGTCGCACCTGATGGCTTTGCAC
This sequence comes from Euplagia quadripunctaria, assembly GCA_963859945.1. Classification (NCBI taxonomy): domain Eukaryota; kingdom Metazoa; phylum Arthropoda; class Insecta; order Lepidoptera; family Erebidae; genus Euplagia; species Euplagia quadripunctaria. Next base: position 6,311,240 of record OY982574.1, read on the forward strand.
TCTAACACGAGAACGCCAGGCCAGTAGACAGCCGACCGCGTTCGGAGCTGCACGCCCTTCTTCTCACGCTGCGTCAAACCGAACGCGACCCTTTAATTTTTAAATATTTTTAGTTCACGGAAATCGCGTGTCGTCCACGTTTTTAAGTGTTGTTCCACTTTGACAGTGCTCATAGGAAGTTAATACTAATTTTGAATCGAACGTTTTTGTGCGTCGATGGGATGTAGTGTTTACAATAATGGCATGAGGTGAGCTTGTTTATATGTACGTCGATCAGCTGTTAAACGTTGAAAGGGTCTCGAACATATTTATGAAATACTGTCATATTTGAGTTGGACTCACTAATATTTTATGATGTTTGTGGTAAACGAAGAGGCTTACATTCAACACGTTCCTTAAAGAACCTCAGGTAGTTATTACGGTCATGCGTTCTTTGCGTCAATTGGTTCTAAGTTACGACTTGGTTGCGACTTATCGGTGCAATTGCAAGCTATAAATTGTAATTAAACTATAAGTTATTGCTCTAAAGAGAGCGAGAAGAGTAGCACAAAATTGTAATTAAGTGCCAGCTACAAAGTTATTTATAAAACTTTATTGTCATATAGGTATTAAGAATTTATTTTGTTATTTAATTTCGTCGCATAACTACTTTGAAGCAACTTTGCTGTATTCGCTCATACAGTTTATTATTGTTAGTGCTAAACAGACAATACTGTGTTCTACATTGTTCACATATTCGTAGAAGTTGAACGGTATCTATTATAATAACATTGAATACAAATAATCGCTATATTAAACACAGGCGTTATTACAATACAATGACGGTACAGCAATGCGTGTCAGGCATTCGTGATATACTTTTTAAGATGCATTAATCGTCGCCTAATTAAATGAAGATAATATAACAAAATGCTTTTTTATTCAAGCCCAACCAAACTAAACAGACCAGCAACGATGTGAACCCAACATTCACTATTCTATTCCTAACCTCTTTTAAGTTAGAGGGGTTAGCAATAAGTTCAATGTGTGACTTAGGATCTTCGACGTTAGAATCTTCCTACTTTATGGGGACGCATGTGTCCTGTTAAATATTGTATATTGCCATTATCTTACTACGAGTGGCAGCAAAATTCTATAAAATAGATATAGTAGTAGATATAAGTTATTCAGTTTTTATTAGGTATCATATCAGTTATATTATCATAGTCTGTAATCAAGTAAGTATTGCGATATAAGCCATTAAAAAGAGTAGCCAAAGCTCTATTATTGCATTGTTAATATGGCACTAAATATAATTCTCGGTTAAGACTTTAGAATTAATAAAAGTAAAACTGATTGACCCATTTGAATATATTGTCATGACTGGCTATGTTAATCATAATCTTCTACTCGTTTCACATATTATTGTGGATGATGAGAGTTTTTCACATTAACTACTATAATGTTAAACAAATAGCTTATGGCTCTATGTGTGCTTTCAATACAAAAGCTATACCTACATTGTATAGTAGTGTGTTATTGGCGTTAATGATTAAGTAGGTAGGTATAATCATTGAACAAATACCTGTGATGTAGATCGGTACTCGTACATATATTTGTGGATTATGTATCACGTTGAAAGATATTTTATGGATCACAATGTGTTTTGATCTTTCCCGACGAGGTCATTTGCTATTATATGTTTTTTTTTTAGCTTATCATTAGTAAATCGATAGGTCGGGTGTATCGCTTATTTTTACTGCTACAAATAAAGATTTCACAATTACTAATCTAGTCGTTAAGTTACATAAAAGATTGAAGAGGAACTTATTAACTAACGAAATCCACATCGAAATCAAGGTACTTGTATTGATTGTAGTCTTTCCTATTCCTATTAAAGTCTGAGTATAATTCGAAAGTATTCGATTGAACTGATGATAATTATCTATAACTCCGGGTAATCGGTAGATTCGAATAAAAAGTAACCAGGTACGTTGATGGTAATCAACGTACCTGGTTACTTTTTTATTTCTATGACTGTTTGGCTCGCGGCACGCGAATGGAATTGATTAACAGACGTAGAAATTTTCCAATGTACTTTTGTTCAGGGAAATTGAAATACAGTGTGTATAATATGGAGGTCACGTTCACGTACCTTCCTAAAAAGGCATATTCATAATCTTTCAACTTCAATGGCGGAGTATTCCTTTAACCCAAGCTAAACATGTATGCTATTTGAAATAATCTTTTATATTTCAATCAGAATATTGCGTGCTTCGAAACTCAAAAATGTTATGAGTGTGCGAAAAGTAGAATATAATTTTCGGACTACATATAAGGTACAACACGTCTCAATCTGGTTAGAACATGATAAAAGATGGATAAGATTAGATTTTATTTATTCTCGTGTTAGGTATCCGTCAATTTTTTTCTTTATGGGTTATATCTTAAGATATCAATAACTTATGAACTGTAAGATAAAGGCAATTTATTGTGACGCGTCCTATCTTTCAGATTATAAATGCGAATGTTTGTTTATCATCATCAAATTTTGCTTACACATTGTCAGGGATACAGAAAATGACATAAGTTAAGTTATACAGACAAACAAATACTGTTCACGTACGGGATACAACAATAACTTTAGCTGGTCGTCAACTGGAATTGATTCCTAAAATCTTCTTTCTTTTATTATAGGCGGCAAACGAGCAGGCCTTATCTACTTGAGCCAAGCCATGGGCAAAAGCTTGTAATGTATACAAAGACATGTTGGGTTTTACAGTTATAACTATAATAGTATTATTCTTTTCTTATAACTTCGAATTACAAAAAGTATGTACTCAAACTATGTTTAACTCAGTTATTACGATCGTAAACAGAACGACAGAATCGTTAATGAACTGTGAACTGACATATGGCTGACAATCAAAATTACAATCATTCGCATCTTCGCCTCAAGCAGCAATCTTACGTGGCGATTGGGTAACGTAAATTCATAATTTGATGTATTGATATGGCATTGGTTAAAAATATCACCTACCTAATCCATTTCTACTGCGTGTGTGTGTGTGTTTTGGATAGAGCGATTATTATTTTTGTAAGCATATATACCCAAACTATATGTTTGGTTATAAATTATGACCGTTTCTAGTTTATTCGTAAAATCCCCAGTGAATATAAAATACCTTTTGCAATATAAAACACAGAATTATGTACGTAGTGGATCTCATGTTTTCAAATCATTTGAGATTGTTTATATTTCGGATGCTATATCACCGAGCACTCAGCGAAGTGGTTATGTCGAAATCGAAATGACTAAAACCACACCGTGTGTCCGTCCGTCACGGGTGTCTTTGGCTTGGGGCTCAGGTATGACCGTGAAAGGGACTTCCTGAACCCCCGACAGACTGGGCTACCTGTCAATACAGTTTCACGGCGCGCCACCATCTCGGGCCGATGAAAGATGCTAGATGATCAGTGCACTGTTGTCATTACTATACTTAATAAACAATAAACAAATGAGTAAATACAATTTCCCTTGGGTTAGAATATTGTTAATAGAAGCTCCAAACTTAGGGTAACTTCAAAGGATAACAAACTCTTAGCTGTAACCCGGTTTGTGACTATTATTTCCTTTCGATGTTAACCTCTGGCCTTTATTCTTTAAAAAAGATTCTGTTATCTAACAATTTAACAATATCTGCCCAATCTTTTTAAAAATATAAAAGCGTTACGTTGTTGAATACTTACAATAAGAAAATAATAATAGATTTTACTATTATTGAGAACTCACACCACAATCACAACTTAAAAAATGAGAACTTGCAAACTTCTTTATTTGATTATATTATTATTATTATGTACATTTTACGAAACGAAATATGAGTAATACGAGCATCATTTACGGCATGTATTATAATTTCTTCTTAAAAAATAATTGTTACGCTCTAGTTCGGTAGACTAGATCCAAATTGAAACCAGCCGCCGTTTTTCATCAACATCGTTCATCTCTTATCGATATCTTAACTTTTTTATCATCTATTTTGCTTAGAATCTGCGATATCAAAATATTTCTATGAAGATAAACAGTCCTTGATGTCGAACAATACCAAGACACATAGATAAAGATTTCCGTTATTTCATCGTATCAAGAGAATATTGATGGGCAATGATATTATTTTATTGTATTCTAGAGATTATTTCTCATACGATACGACGATATATCCCGTATTATTAAACCCTGTCGCTTTAAGTAGTTATTTTTTTCAAAATTATTGTAATTTATTCATCACCAGTAACCTGCCCCGGCTTCGCACGGGTAGCAGAGACATCTTCTACAATCATCAACATATTTCTATCAATTTACACAATACGTTAACAAATTATACACCTAAACCTTCCTCATGAATCACTCTGTCTATTAGTGAAAACCGCATGAAAATCCTTTCAGTAGTTTTCCAGTTTATCGCGAACAGACAGACAGACGCGGTGGGGTACTTTGTTTTAAAATATGTAGTGATTAACACCTTCGCAACACTATCAGTGTCATTCCATGGACCTAAAGAACAAAAAAAACAGCGCTGTTATAGCAGTGTCTCATCGCGGTTCTAGGGATTATTTAATTGTATAAATATTATTTAAGCAGACTTACGTATTAGACATACCTATTAGAGTACCTGGGGGACCGAGTGTCGCACCGCGTTTTTTTTAAGGAAAGACATAAATAACAAATTTTATACATCTCGTTAGAGCCGTTTTATATATACACGAAATATACAATTTATTTATTATATATTTACATATTGAACACGAATTCTTCGTCTGATGTGTTAACTTTCATTACATGACATTGTAAAATTCTAAAATTCTATTGCAAAGGAATTTACTGTGAACTTGAATTAAAAATACCTACTATTTATTTAACTAATCTGTAAATACCTGTAGTGCGATAAATTCCGATGTTTCCGAAATCGAGGTTACTGGTGCCATATTGAAAAACCTCACTCTAACTTTAATATAGACCGCTTTTCCGCTTACTGCACTTTTTCAACAATTGATGCGCCTTCAACTTTATACCTTAAAGCGGTTCCACTATTTCAAATCCCAATCCGGTCTTTTTTATTGACAAATGTTTGAGGTGCGTTAAGACAAAACTTATGCGCAGACCCCTAATAATAAGAATAATTGCAATTGCCTGCTACTTGAGGCTGAAAATCTAAACTCCAACTTACATCATCCAAGTGCCGTTATTAGGATAATCGTCACCATATTACTGTTAACTAGAGAAACCTTAAGAGATCTACACACCATCATGCGCACTTCATACACGTATAAAACTCCATTACGTTACATTAAATTTAAGCAAATCTGTTGGATAGAACGGTCGGGCGGACAAGGAATAAATTTTATATATATTTTTAAATATAATAGATATTTGTATACAAATCGGTCTTGAATATCCTTTTGCCAAATAATTACCTAATATATATTTTTTTTTCTTTTACAGGTAAGAATCTATTTTAAGTTTCCTGTTTCGGATTTCCTAGTAAGTGTTAGGTAATATATAATTGTAGTTTTAATAAGCAAAGTTTTCTTTACATTGATTGATTTTACTATTGTTCTTACATCATTGACAGAAAATATTGCACCGTTGACCCACCAAGGTTGATTAAATACAGGTTTTAAAAAATCCATCAGTAGTTATGAGGGTCCGAAGTATTAGGGTTTTTTATCTAATGTCTAAGCAGCCTAGGCTGATTTCTACAACCGAAAAAGATATACGGCTATAAATAAAGGCTCGAGTAAATATGTAATCTCATTCCACCTTATTACACGTAGACTAATGCCTCGGCCACGACAAAGTGTCTTGCGGTGCGTCCTGCGTCTTGCGACTGCCGTCGCCATGCCACGACCCGCGAGTGGCGGCGGCGTATGCGACCGCGTCGGATGAATTCAGAATGTCATTATCAAAATCAAATTACTTTTATGCTGAAGATATTTTAAAGACAAGGCAAGGAGTAAATCCCATAAATAAAAAGAGAAAGGAATCTGGCGAATTGAAATCTATATACAAAGAATACAGGCAATACCTCGATATTTTTTTGATTATACAAGAATGACTGTTGGTTAGCGTTAATACATTCGATTATAAACTTTTTTATATAGAAGAAGATAATAAAAGTACAACTTAACTGCAAGAGAGCTGTATCATCGCGCGGCCGAAAATACAAAATTATTTAATCAAGACGCTTAACGCTGATGTCGTGGCCGATGGGTAACAACAGAAAAAGATTTAGTAGTTAAAACCACACCACTATTTTTTATTGACGATTATTTGAATATAGTACTTACGAGAGATTACTTAGAGGATTAAATAGTGTATATTATCAAGTATCATCTTTGAATCTAACGGGTGAGAGATAGTAAAACAGTTATTACTACTTGTGTTCAGAACGATGATTATGTTTTGTTATTTGACAATAGAACCGAAAAAACAATATAACTGAACAAACAAAAGAGAGGCCACAGAAACAAAACAAGATTAAGCTAAAATCCTAAGAAGTCAAGTCAACGAAAGAAGTTAGAGGACGAAAATTAAATATCCGGCTTTGCGGTCAGTTACAGGAACGACGCCGTTTCGTTGTTCAGCGAGATTACTTATGCTAGCTTTTATACAGCGTGTAAGTTTGAGCTATGCGAAAAACTTACAAAAACCTCTTTCTGATTATACTTATCACAATACAAAAGTCAGTTCATCATAAACATGCGAGATTAAGGATTTATAGTTTCATTTGGCGCTAGGCAATGTACGCGGTATTCTTTTTTGTGCGGTACGGTGAATGACCTTCAGCGTTCGGCGACGTCGAAGCAGCTAATTGCGTAAATGTTGTTTAATTGATTACATTGCAGTTTTTGGCCGTATGGGGTATTTTTTTTTCGGTAAAATGTTTTATTTACTCATTATGATACCACTTTTAACAGATTTTTTTTTTATCAATTTTCCGGTAAATTCCAATGATTTTCGACTCGGAATGATGGTCTGAGTACAATATTTTAATATTTGGTACGGTGTTTCTTACACCCTTTATATGTACCAAAAAACTAGATGTTTCGTGGTTTCTTCCACTAATTTATGTGATTACTTTTAAGGGTTGTGTCGTAGCTATCCTGGAAGAGTTTTTAAAGCTGACTCCCCCAACATCCCTCAATCTAGAGGGTTAGTCTACAGAACTTAACGTCTGAGGCACATTGTCTTTTGTTTTTAACCTCCTACGCAAAAAGAAGGGTGTTATAAGTTTGACGTGTCTGTGTGTCTGTCTGTGGCATCGTAGCTCCCAAACGAATAGACCGATTTAAGTGCGTTTTTTTTTGTTTGAAAGGTGACTTGATTGAGAGTGTTCTTAGATATAATTCAAGAAAATCTGTTCAGCCATTCGAAGATCATCAGCGCTTTTCTAATAGCTGAAGGGATTTTCGAGTTGAGGGTGTTTTAAATGTTTGATTATTGTAATATAATGTTCTCAGTTTCGGTTTCATAACGGGACTGAATTTCCATATTTTACGTTCAAGTTTAAGCATATATTTGACTAATAGAATAACTTAACTATTTCATAAATTTTGAAAACACATTTTATTATATTAAAAAAAAATTACCACAGAAATGTTGTGTCTCTGTTTTGAGTAAATATATCCTGTTTATGTTGTTAGCTGTGTTAAAAATAACTGCAATTGGTATAGAAACAAATGACCGAAGTGTTATTCCTATAATTTCATACAAAAGAAGGTTTACGTTAACGCGAGTAAATACCCAACAAACATTTTAGTTGCATAAGTGAAACTAATGCTACTCGAAGTGCTATAAACGTCGTAATTAAGTAATTTCATTATGTAATACGGCTTAGTGTCTCATAACTTTATACGACTTTTTAGTCGTATTAGACATCTTATTCGACTTCTATACAACCTGTCGTATATGACTTTATACAACTTTTAGCGGTATAACCAGTGCTGTCGTCTTAGTAACGCCTATACAACTTTTACACCGTTATTAATCGTATTAGAGTCGCGGGAACTACTTTTACGTGATGGTTGTGTAAGAGTGACAAAATGCACTCTTAAATGATTTTCAGTCAATTTGATCACTTTTATATAACTTTACAGTGACTGGATGTCGTATTAGTGTATAAAAATTCAGTAACCAGACATTCTTTTATGATTCTTAAAAATAACTTTATGACGTTAAAATGAATAAAAAAAGCTGGGCAATTGATTTTTTACACGAAATCTCTAAATGAACCCTAATTACGTTAATGGCTGACATATACTAAGTGCACAGAATGAATAAGTTGTTTAGACGACGTTGTGTCTTGAACTCTAAGTCGTAAAAAGGTAACTTTTAGCACGTTCGTTAAAAATATTTGTTAAAATATTGCTTAATTTAAAGAATATAAGTATAAGGCGCGTTCCTTTTATAGATAAAACTTGCTCATATTACTGGATAAAATTAATTTCCCAACAGATTAATGTACAGGATACTTTAGTTTTGAAGATGCAAATAGCTATACATAAATATATAAAATGGATACTGACAATGAAAATAATGTATTACAATATAAAATTGATCGTCACTGTCAATCAAAATCCCTCATAAAAGTCGCGATAGCACATATGTAATTCGATAAAATGCCGTAAAGCGGTTATAGTAAACACCATTACTCGATGAGAAGACTTTTATTTGGGCTTTCACGACATCTACGCGACCACTACATGACTATTTAGTGATTAATGCAACCACTTCGCGACTCTATTACGACACTGATTCGTATAAAATGGGCCTTTTCTCGGTCGTGTCGACGTGATAGCAACGTATTTGCGACCAGCTTACGGCACCAAAAGTTAGATTTGGCACGTCGTGGCAACCTATAAAATGTTTGTTGGGTACGTAAAAACCGCAAGCTAGACAGTCGTTATTTATACTATTTTATCAAACTAATCAGAAGTATATTATTAAGCTCTACTAATCCATTTTTCTATTCGTATAATTTATTTATCGTGTTCTTATTCTAATCTTGAAGAATTTATACTGCTTTAAGCTTGTCCAAAGATGTTAGATAAAAGCGTCTGTCAAATGCATTTTGCTCCACTGGTCTGTGAGATACAAATAGAAGATTTCAAAATGTTATCTTATTTCAGATCGCTGTTACGTAAAATATGTGGAACATAAAACATGTTAATAAAGTATTATGCTTCTCTAAGCGGGATGTATTTTCGTTTGTATAATTTATGTTTATTGTTTTACTTATTAGTGGAGTTCAGACTGTAGTAGGTAATAATGTTTAAAATGAAAATATTGTTTTATTTTAAAAAAAGTTATAGGCTTATGTAAATTACTAGCAGCGCCCCGCGGTTTCACCCGCGTAAGTCCCGATCCCGTGGGAATATCGGGATAAAAAGTAGCCTATGCGTTATTTCAGGTCTGCAGCTATCTACATACCGAGTTTCATAGCAATTGGTTCAGTGGTTTTTGCGTGAAAGAGTAACAAACATCCATCCATCCATCCATCCATCTATCTATCCAAACTTTCACATTTATAATATTTTTAGGAATTAGTGGGATAACATTCAATATGTTTCATACATACATACACTAATCTATACTGATATTATAAAGCTGAAGAGTTTGTTTGTTTGTTTGCTTGAACGCGCTAATCTCAGGAACTACTGGTTCGAATTGAAAAATTATTTTAGTGTTGGATAGCCCATTTATCGAGGAAGGCTATAGGCTATAAAACATCACGCTACGATCAATAGGAGCGGAGCAGTGACCATAAACGCAGGTGAAACTGCGGGGACGGCTAGTCCTATTATAAAGAGGAAAAATTTGTAAGTTCAAATGTAGTGGATAATCTGTGAAACTACCGATTCGATTCTAAAAATTCTTTCACTAGTAGGAATAGTTACTCAATCAACACTCTAATATGAATAAGATTCTCTTGGATTTTGTTATCTAAAATTTAACGCATCTCCAATACTTTGAGGGTCTCATGCAAAAATTCGCAATACAAGCAAATTGATTATCGCCATCGATCATTCGTTAACCGGCTAGACACGAAAGCGAGAGCACACGTTGTATTGATTACGCGGCAAAAATACAATTAGCATGTGAACGAAAAAGCGACGTTCGTTTTAAGATACGACCTCTACCTATGTAGTTTAGGCCGCGTGGTGACCATATCGTTGGTATAGTTACATGCTTGTAGCATAGTGTTATAGAACGGAGTACCTTTCTCAATGAATGAGACTATGTATTGCAAAGTAAAAAACCGATCGACAAGTCAAATTGTACAAGTATATCTTGAAAAAAAAAGCGTCATCGGTCGCAATAACTCTTCAACTTTTTATCCTGTATATAAAGTTTTTTGCAGTCTTTTAATTCCTCCGTACCAAGTGATTTGCTGCTGATATCGAAGGGCCCAATGCTGTGATAGACCAAATGTTTTCAAATATTTATTATGGCCGTAGTGAACAAAATACTTATGGTTCTTTTTTGCATGTGGTACCGAAATCGCTAGTCTTTTTAACGAAAGTTCTTACTTGAACCGATTCAGTTTAACATTAATATGTTTGAATTAAAAAAGCAAGGCAACGGAAAATCATTGATACAATACAAAGGAAATGGAAAAGCGCCTCGCCAACACATTTCCAAGCACAGTAACGGGGCCGGCGGTTACTATATTTTTTTACTACAAGGAAAAGCAATTTGATAAATCGTAATGTTATTAGTTACACAATACTTTTCTTTTTAGGTTATTCTTAAGATTTACCCCATAAGTCTAAAGTATGATCACACTTTTTAGTGACATAGTATAAACATAATAATATTATAAACGTGAAAGTTTATGAGGATGTATGGATGTATGTATGTATGGATGTTTGTTACTCTTTCACGCAAAAACCACTGAACCGATTGCGATGAAATTGGTATGTAGATAGCTGGAGACCTGGATTAACGCATAGGCTACTTTTTATCCCGATATTCCCACGGGATCAGGATTTACGCGGGTGAAACCACGCGGCGCTGCTAGTAATATAATAAACGTGAAAGTTTGTGAGGATGTATGGGGTGGGTGTATAGGTTGCACTGGCCGTGGTCACAGGCTGACTGCCTGTGACCACGGCCAGTGCAACCTGGTCGAAACGTCAGGGTAATTAATACCTTCTCGTGATCGCGTTAATTCCCGTGGCAATACATAATTCTATCAGTTTGTGCTTGAAACTCGATTAAAATTTTTATTTCAACTCTTAAGGAAGTTTTTACCTGTTTTATCCTATCCAACATATAAATTAACTGTCCAGAGTGTTCAGTAACACTGAAATTCATTCCTCAGGGATAGTACTAAATATAGTTTTGATCCAACCTTCAAGCAAAACTTCAGGCTTGAGAATAGAATTTGACAGTGATTGATTAAATTGGTGGGTGACGTTTAATGTATCATACTGCCTCTTAGATATAGATTATTATGGGAAAGATAACCTCTACAGACTCTTGATGGTCAGTAAGAGACTATTTGCAGATTTCTCTAAGGATGTTGTATGAAAGTTATGAGTCACTTCAAAGATTAAATATATTTCACTACTTTCTCGCACATACATTCACTCACAGTAACGCTGGACAGTTAGTAGGTATACTAATAAAAGTCGATTAGGGAAGATATATAGAAATAGAATCCTCCGCTACGGTCATCGAGTGTAGGACATCCACATTTTCCAGCTTATAACAGGCAGCATGAAATAGGTGTTGAGTCTCATAGAGCCCTCTCAGTCTTTTAAGAAATTTTCGCACCTATCGTTCTAAATCAGGATCACACCCCTCGATATGCCTTACACACACTGAGCACTGTCTTTGAAAGTAAAGGTTAACATTAAAACTAAATTTATACATTCCAATATTAGGTGGTCACTATTCGTGAAATCCTACTAATATTATAAACATGAAAGTTTGTGAGGATGTATGATTGTTTGTTACTATTTCACACAAAAACTACTGAACCGATTGCGATGAAACTTGGTATGTAGATAACTGGTAGTAGTGGTGGCTAGTATAGCAAAAGACATAGAGTAAGTACCTTTCATCCAGAAAAAAAAATGTTCCCGTGCGATGGAAAAATAACTTTTACGCGCCGCGGGCAAAAGCTGGTCATATATATATCCTACTTCCCACTAATATTATAAATGTAAAAGTTTGGATGGATGGATGGATGGATGGGTGGATATTTGTTACTCTTTCACGCAAAAACAACTGAACCGATTGCGATGAAACTTGGTATGTAGATAGCTGGAGACTTGGATTAACGCATAGGCTACTTTTTATCCAGAAATTCCCACGGGATCGGGACTTACGCGGGTGAAGCCGCGGGGCGCAGCTAGTAACTTATATTACTATCACTAAATATTTATACAAATTATTAGACGTAATACGTTAAATATAATTAATGTCGAAATTCATCGACATTGTTCCAGCTCTAATATAAAAGAATATAATTAGGTCAGAAATGTATGAGCTTTGAAGATTATGAGGGTTTTTAACTGATTCAAAACGGTACCAAAAGGTATAATCAAGTTGAAGAGTGTGGGTTGCCGGCCTTTAAGGTGGGAGTAGGGGAAGGGTGGAAGGGGGGATGGGGGGATGGGTGGAAGGAAAGGTGGAAGAGCGGGAGGGAGGGGAAGGGTGGAAGAGGGTAGGGGAAGGGTTAGGACCCCCGGTAACCTTATCCACTCGGCGAAAACCAATGCAATGGCTTCACTGCCGGTTTTCTGTGAGGCCGTGGTATCACTCCGGTCGAGCCGGCCCATACGTTCCAAAGCATCTCTCTCCTACGATAATTGTCTATTTAAACTTGATAATCTCTGGAAATATCATTCAGATTTTGAATAATTTTGTATTGGATAGAGTATTCATTGAGGAAGGTTATAGGCAGGCTATGTAACGTCACGCTACGACCTTTAAGAGCGGTTACTATAAACGGAGGTGAAACTGCGGTGAACGGCTAGTTCACCGCAGTAGGCTCATACACCTTCTTATTTAAAAGGACAATTTGAGTTCCTTCACGATACTCATACGAAGTTCTTACGATCATCAGAAAATCTGATATTAAAAGTGCCGGGTGCATTCAACAAGTTTCTTTGATATCATTTATGGTACTGTGCGTTCGTTTATGGAATGCATTACCGGTACAAATTGGTCAAGCAACATTATCTGTCACTATAATATTATTATTCTATTCTTTACCATAACTAAGATAGCAATTTAGAATTGCTATCTATAATACTATATTATTTCCACTGAGTAACTGTATACGTGTATGAATGTGTATATGTATGTATATAAGTATTTGTCAACATCTCTAATAGTACGCCATCAACTACTATGTTTGTATTAAATAATTCTGATATTATCTCCATACTAAGGTTGTCTGGTAGAGTAGAGATCGCTTTCAGCGATAAGACCGCCCATTGTATTCTGGTATGTAAAATAATTATTTCAATTGTATTTTATTAATGGTGTACAATAAAGAATATTCTATCTTCTATCTATCTATGTTATATGAGCCTCTTGGTCGCATCACGCAAGCATCTATTACCTAAGGTAATATAATATCATAACATGACGCATTCCTTATGCATATTACGCTCGTAATGGGACATTACATCCAGTATATAAGAACTGCAACTAATATGTATAATAATTAATTACCAGGCAATGGCATCCTGTTTTAGTTTTAATTATTAGATATTACTCGGTGTTAATATATTGGCCCCGAAAATATAGCTTAAGCTGTTTTAATGCTTAAGTATAGTCTATACCAGGCCAGGTCCATTCCGCAGTGTAGGTATAAAGTTACAAGTACATGGCGGGATAAAGGTACAGGACTAATCGTGCCAAAATGCAGTGGGCTGCCGCGTGCCGGCCTGCCACGTTATTTCGATGCTCACTAGCTATACGACTATCAAGTTATTAGCACCCAGCCTAGGTTTATTTATTCACAAAAATAAAGTAATAGGCACATAACTTACTGGTAATTAAATATTCAGATTAATTCATTCTTTAAAACAGACAACCTAGACGTCGTGGCGTCCTCAGAACAGATAAGCGCGTAACAGTTGCGCGATAGAAGGGAGGCAAATTCTAGGTAAATATAACTGCAGGTAATTAGCGCTGTGTGAGCTAAGTTGCGACTTTATTATGTCGGAACAAGAGTTGCTATTTATTTAAATGATTTGGCGGTGTGAGACTTCTGTACCTGTACTATGTATTCTGTGTCAATATCTACATATATATTTTTTCGTAATACCTAATATAGTGCACATATTGTAGCAAGCTTTTTATCTATACTATATAATATAATAATGCTGAAGAGTTTACCGTTTTGTTTTTTGTTTTAACCTGCTAATCTGATTTAAGATTTGAAAAAGTAATTGTTTTATAGATAGAGGATTCCTTGAGTAAGGTTATAGGTACCATCACGCTGCGACGCTTAGGAGCGGAGCATTGACCATAAACGAAGAAAAGCCTAGTGTATATGATAATAATATTCGTTCAGTGACTCATACTAGTGTAGTCAAATATTGATTTGTGTAATTTTTCAAAGAAGGAATGTTTGAAAAGAGAACTAGTAAATATTTGAAAAGAGAACTTAATATTAAACATACATAAACATACTTTGTTTAACTCTGTAGTCAATGAAAATAGAGGTGTCCATACGACGAAAAGGTTAAAAGGTTATCGTGTCAGTCGTGTATATGATGATAATATTCGTTCAGTGACTCATACTAGTGTAGTCAAATATTGATTTGTGTAATTTTTCAAAGAAGGAATGTTTGAAAAGAGAACTAGTAAATATTTGAAAAGAGAACTTAATATTAAACATACATATACATACTTTATTTAACTCTGTGGTCAATGAAAATAGAGGTGTCCATACGACGAAAAGGTTAAAAGGTTATCGTGTCAGTCGGGACATCGAGCGTCTCGGTATTATACATACAAAGCCAAAGTGTATGTGAAATGTGATGTATTGCTTATGTCAAAAGTAAAGGTGTGTACTGACGTGTTTTGGGGTGATCCGAACAAATATTGTTAGTCTATAATTTCATTCATATTCACTATCATTTTTTAATTTTTTTGAAAATCCGAATAGTTTTATCGGTGCACTTTAAAATTAAAGTTTTAGAGTAAAAAATTAGCTTTCATTTAAAAATATTACCGATTAGAAAAAGGTTTACAGTTTCGGAGCTATGAATTTTTTTCCAACAAATTTTGGTTCGGTAACTAGACCTCTTGTGAAGAATTTTTTGGAAAACTCGACAACTGGTACAAAACCAATAGGTAGACTTTTCTTCGAAATCGACCTAAAATGTACCTGAGAATATTATTATTTAAAGTTAAAACATACATTGAAATCGCGTGAGGAGATATGAAAGTACAGATAGACACACAGATACGAGCATCAACTTCATATCAACTCTCGAATTACGACATGAAGGGGTTAATTAAACGAATGTGATTATTATCATATCAGAAATTAATACCATGTGTAATTTGTTCAGTCGTAGCTGATCATTCTATGTACATGTACATAAATTGTTATTGTTATAATTAACCAGTCAAAACAAATTATTTAAAGTTAACTTTAAACTACTAGCAACCCGTTCCGGCTTCGCACGAGTAGCAGAACATGTAAACCCATTGACTCACGCGGCGCACGCCAGTAAAGCTCCCAATATGCATGCTTTTTCCGATGATTTTTTCAGCCAATTTACACGAAACCCTAAATGAAATTATACACTTAAACCTTCCACATGAATTACCTTTTTTAATGGTGAAAACCCTATGGAAATTCGTTTAATAGTTTTTTAGTTTATTGCGTTCAGAGAGACAGACGCGGCGGGGGGGACCTTGTTCTAAATAGGTAGTGATTTGGCAATGGATCACAATAATAAGTATAGATACCTATACTTGGTTTACATTCTTGATCCAACTTAATTAGTTTCGTATTCACGTCCAAAGTAACAGCATTTTTATCATTAATAGTCTAATTTTCTTTTTGCTACTAATTTTATAAAATAGAATAGAAATAGAATAAAATAATATACACCATACACATATCAAGCTGGGTACAGACCAAGTGAAAGAGAACAAGCAAAGACTTGCAAACTAAAAGAAATTAACGAGTTTTATTCGTCGAAAGTAAGCTTGCAGTAACATCTACAATTTAAATTTTTCATATTTGAGCCTTTGCTTCTCTGTACCCGGCTATATTATTTCTCCTCTAATTAGCCCGGGTTATTAAGTATTTATTCTCCATTTATGTAAAGTTTGTGTATGATACTATAACGTCAAATTAGGGGCCCATCCAAAAATTACGTCACACGTTCAGGGGGTCAACGCAGTGTGACAAAGGGTGGGGGAGGGTTATAAGCTTCGCGACGTCACATACACTACTACACATTTAATAAAAAAAAAATTAGAACTGGTCTTTTCAGTGTAAAATATGTGACGTCACACCAGGGGTTCCATAAATTAATGTGACCACCTGTGATAAGGACGGGAGGGTCTAAAAAACATGAAATTCGTGTGACGTAATTTATGGATGACCCCTTAATTATAGTAGCCGACAATTTATCCTGAACCTAGTCTTTTAATATTACAATTAGTTTTTACCCGCGGCTTCAGCTCGCGTTATGTAGATTGTACTTTTTTCTAGATAAAAGGTACCTACCCTATGTCTTTATATGTACTCCTCAACGTGTTTGCAAAATTTCATACTCAGCTGTTGAGCAGTTAAGGCAGTGAAAGCGTAACAAGAAATATAACGATATATATATCGATCATAATTCATTATATTTTAATTTTTTTGTTTATTTCATTGGCCGTATAACTTGAACTGTCATTGTATAGCTTTCCGTACCATGATAGTTTGATTTCAGCAGTGTAGCTAGATGTAGCCGTTTTTGAATTTGTAACGCATATTGTTAAAATTTTTTGGGTTTCGCGCTAATCTCAGCAACTACTGGTTCGAATTGAAATTTTTTTTTAGTGTTAGATGGCCCATTTATCGAGGAAGGTTATAGGCTATATATCATCAGGCCAGTAGCGGAGCATCAATGAAAAATGTTGCAAAAAGGCGGAAAATTTACAAACGCAGACGATGTTGCGCGGGTCAGCTAGTGTAATATATGAACAAAGTATTGCAGATTCCACGCTCGCAATTTTCTTAAAAATGCTTCAAACAATTCTCTTTACATATTAATATATGTATAGATATCCTGGGACATATTACACAAATATACGCCCAAACCAAGCAGAGCTTGTACTATGGTTTCAAGGTATATGGTAGAACACAGATTAACATACATATGTACGTTTTTTTTTAAATGGTAAATACAAACATATTATACAGAGAAATACCCAGACCAATGCAAACAGACAAATTCATGCATATCAATATTTACTTTAAGCGGGATCGAACCCGCGACTACCACTACCGCCGCGCTACTACGCTACTATTTAAATAGAATAAAAGAATAAAAAAATACCTAACCTACCTAACTACCTACACTAGGTATGTTGAAGCCTTGTCTGTTGCCATTGAAATTTTGAATAGACAGACTTAGTGTGGTTCACATGTAATCGAGGTCCTTACTTATTCCAAGGTTTTTTACTGTTTAAAAAATAATAAACTATTGTATTGTGTATCATTGTATAACGATGACACAATTACGCTTTGTTGTTGATGCTCTTCAAAATTTGATATTAATTTTAGTCTCGAAATATTTGACAGTAAATATTTAGTCCCTAAAAGCAAAGGATAAACTAAGGATAAACTTTAAGATAAACTTGGGCAAAGACAGACTTACGCTGGTCAATGACCGTCTGAAAAGAAAACATAGATTGACGGCCCAATAATAGTTGGCCCTAAATTGTTTTTCATAAAGTCTACATTTATTTTGCTTGGGACTGCAACTAAAAATCCTTTCTGTTGTTCGACAGTTACATGTTGACTCTTTTCCATTGCAAATTTATCCCCGGGTTGAGTGTCTCTTGCTAATGTACGGTTTAACGACAATTTTATGGTTGTAGTCGTTCAAGGTCATCCAACTTTGGCTAAAATAAAACAATGCGCTCGGTTTTACAAAACAATTGTAAATTAATGAATGAGAATCAGCGCATATGTAGGTACGTGACGTCTGAATATAAATATAAATTTGCTTAGGTCGTTTACCAGATATTATTGTGAATTTAAGTGGTATTTCTTTGAAATATACCTACTAAGGTTTTTTGCTCTCAGTGATGCAATCGACCGACGAAAATCCACTCGTGTGGAAACCACTGTTTATTCAACCCTCGTCTTCATTTTCTTTGACACTATCTGCAAGCTTTGTGATGTTATTGTTATGATGACTTTTCTTTCATTGAATAGTGAACGAAATTGTCGCGTGCGAGCTTGTTTTAATGCCAGGTCGTATTTTGTTTTTATTAAAACGTGTAGCGTCCGGTCTTTAATGGATTTTTCTGTGAAATATGTTTAACGCTTGCTTTGTGCTTATTACTCATCATGCGTCTTGCCCGCAGAAATTATTTATACAGAGATATTCCGTCTTTGTTTTGAATTCTCTCTTACTGAGGTAGATACTGCTCTCAATGTTTTGAAATATTGTAATCCGGGTTGCGGTTAAATAACGATTGAGTAGACAGGTTATTATTTTATAGTTATGTAACTCATATCAAGTTATTTAAACAATTTTAATAAAATAATATGTATCTTTCAGAATGTTATAGCTATCTCATGTATTGTTGCAAATATTTTTAGAAAACTTTATTGTACAATGTTATGTGGGTCGTACTTCCCGGCAACAGCCAGTTCGAGTGACGACCTATGGCGATTATGCGATCCGTACCTGATCGAGCTATTGCTTAGACTACCCAATAGTGGATTGGGTATTGGACCGTGTTGTTTACCTGTACCATTCCCTTTCAATATACTCCCAATTTTCCCATCTTTAATTCCCAGTGCCCGGCTGACAGCAATAGGCTTGCCTCACCCTCTATTACCTAGGCTTTTTTTTATTCTGCACCGCAGGAATCTGTTTTAGAACATAAGCCATTCCTTGTTGTTGTTGACCAACTTCTTGTTTGTGTTTCTTTTTATTTATTATTATGAGAGAGCTTCCATTTGTGTAGCATAGCTCTCATCTCTCTATGCCAATCTGTCACTGAGGTTGGGGATGTCATATATCTTCAGCCTCGTGTGTTGTCCTCCTATTCCACTCAGAGCCAGTGCTAGCTCATTTGTGTGTTTTGCAAGTCTTTTCTGATATCTTAGGCTATGCTGACTTATTTCTTATTTCACTGTGCGTATATTGAGGTACATGCATTTGTTGTATATACTTTTGGGGTATATTGAACATGTTTCTCAGTGCTTTGTTCTGAAATCTTTCTAAAATTTCGATGTTGCTGTTGTTTACTGTGCCCCATAGTTGAATACCGTATGTCCAGATTGGCTTAATGATGGCTTTGTAAACCATCATTTTGCTGTCGTTGCTTAATTACCGAAGTGGGATCAAATTATAGTTGACAAAATGTGGGTGTTAAATACGGCTCTGCCTACCCCTCCGTAGATATATCTACATATGTATATATTTGTTTATTGTACATAATAAATAGAAAACAAATACTGTAATATAATCCTACTATCAATATTAAAATGAAAACTAAATGTAGTATGCTACTTAGTTCAAAATCTTAAGGCGGTCCGTATGCTTGTTGGCTAGCGAAGACGTGGTGAAACAAACTTTATTTTTCTAATTAATATATTCCATAAAATTCGAAGTAGTCATTAACATTCACATTTGTACACTGTGTACATGATAATATGTGGTTTAATTGCCAATATTAGACAGAAATGAATTAAGTGTAATTTACCCGACTATTTACCCGACTGTACAAGAAGCAGAGTTATTTTTTCAAGTGTATGTATGTATAAGGTTTCTTTGGCTCGCCCTAGATCCTAAACGGCATGATGTACTTCAGCATGTAAGGTATTTTTTATTGAATCGTCTTAATAGTGGGAGTGACATAGGGTATAACATTTCAAAATGGCGTCCGCGACAAAAAATAATTGAGAAAAGATAATAAGTAAACTTTATCACCATCATTATGTAGACCTCATACAGCAGATTTCGAATATAACCACTACTATGAAATATCAAATGGTTTACTAGATCAGAATATACTATATAATACAGTCACATTTCATACATTTTATTAATAATTTAATTTTACAAATCCTTAACGGAAACATTAATTGGATAACTTAATACAGGCAACTCTAAGACATCTGAGTTTATTAATTGACAGCAGAAGAGGAAAGCATTTCCTCAAGAAATTTATGGCAAATGTTACTCTACTTGAAACCACCCGACTTATATTGTAACATATATAATACTAGCAACCTACCCCGGCTTCGCACGGGTACCTAGCAAAACATATATAGATTTTGTTCGACATCTTCAACAATCATTGTCAAATTTTAGCCATTTTACACAAAACTTTAGTCACTAAAGTTTAGTAAATTAAATACCTACCTCACGAATCACTCCGTCTATTGGTGAAAACCGTACAAAAATCCGTTCGGTAGACGCAGCGGGAGACTTTGTTTCATAATATGTAACGTAGTGATATAAACCCTCATCCTATAATAAATAACCACAGTCAAATAATTAGCATAGAGTTTGTATTTGCAAATAGGGACAGGGGTAAGGTAGATAAGGGAGGATAGGATTACTAACGCGCAAGTGACCCCACAGATGTTGCGTGCGTATTAAGGTACCGGTACCAACATAGGAGTCGTCCGGTAATCACGCAATGTTTTTTTAGTCTCTACACAAAATCACGTGTATTTGTTTTAGTCCAAAATTAATTAAATTTTTCAAAATATTATCTTTTAATACTGATATAATCAAGCGTTCTACGAAACAGTAAATACACGTGATATCTCACTACACCCCCCTCCCCCTTGTGATATTTCGTGATTTTTTCAGAACCCCCTCCCCCATATCGAGCTTCGCGTGATTAATGGACAATCCCTTACCGACGGGTATTTACCGTGTGCTTCTTAAGCCAACTTAGTTGGTCATATATGCCGTTTTGCTTACGGACTGTAAAATTTTCATTGAAAATTCAACGAAATTTTACCGTCCGTAAGCAAAACGAATCGTTTCTTGATTATAGGCACGCGGCAATAAAGATTTACTTCCCTCATAAGTTTTGAAAAATCCACTGTTCCCCATCTTCCCCTCTTACAGTCGTGCAATTCTTAGTACAAGCTGTACAAAGATATGTACTACATTTTATACATACACTAGCAACCCGCCCCGCCTCCTCACGGGTACAAATTATACATCTAAACCTTCCTCATGAATTACCCTGTCTAATAGTGAAAACCGCATGAAAATCCGTTCAGTAGTTTTTCAGTTTATCGCGAACAGACAGACAGACAGACGGGGGACTTTGTTTTATAATATGTAGTGATATATCAGCAGCCTTCCATCTACTAAACGTGTATTCGTACTTCACCGGTTTACAATGTGAGGTTTACTTAAGTGTATATAGTCATAAATGATTTCGTAACGAGATCGTTTATGTTACAGCAAATATGAGAAATATGTTGCATTAATCTTTCAACATTTACATATAAATTTATTTATATAGTTGTCTTCATATATGTTACTAGCAGTTTCCGCGCCGCTTCGCTCGCGTGTACATATTTTGTGCGGAAACCTAATTCTTTATCCAAAATAAAATTAGCCTAAGTTACTCCTTATAACAATTAGCCCGAACAAACAGATAGACAAAAAATTTAAAAACTTATTTTTGAGGCATAGGTATCGTGCAAATAATTCTATGAGCTTAAAAAAACTATTATTTTGACATTACAAAGAGACACTTCAATTGTATTTATTTGTATTGATGTATTATGTACTTATGTATATCAATCTCGCCGTCCCTTGGAATTGCAAGCGTCCATAGGCTACGGTAACCGTTTACGATTAGGCGGGCTGTATGCTTGTTTGCCATCAACGTGGTATACAAAAAATACGATTTTAAGTCTTATTGTAAGTTCTTATGAGATTCTTTTTTCCTTCGCGTCCAAAAAACGCTTACGACAAGCGATAATTTATCATGTCTATTTTAAAGTACTATTTTCGATAGTCACATAGTACATAACTTTGATCCTTCTTAAAGCCAAATGCTCCTTCTGTTACCCTTCTCTTTAGAAAGATAACAAGCAGATAATTCGATTAAGATTAATTAGATTAAGTAAAGCAGTGATACGTAATGCGCCCCATTATGTTACGAGTGCGACACACAACAAAATTTTCCTATGGCGGCGCTGTGTAAAACTTTTTGCTATATGCTGGATAAAGCGGCCATAGACGTTGTATATGTGGTTTTCACTTACACGATAGAAAAGGTACATACACATAAAACAAGATCCGACTTAGATTGACCTTCCCTCATCGAGCTTCCTAAGAAAATTCCGGCTTCGCACGGGTAGCAGAGACATCTTCAACAACCATCAACATATTTTAATCAATTTACACAAAATCTTAACAAATTATACACCTGAACCTTTCTCATGAATCACTTTGTCTATTAGTGAAAACCGCATGAAAATCCGTTGAGTAGTTTTTCAGTTTATCGCAAACAGACAGACGCGGCGGGGGACTTTGTTTTATAATATGTTAGTAATATAATGTATAAGTAAACAAAACGTGCTAGGGTTGCCGTTTCATATCTGCGCAAGGCTATTTTTAATTAAACATATTTAATAAAAAAAATCGATAATTACCCTGGTGGAGTCCGCAAATATTTTTAACAACAGTTAATCAATAGTAAAAGATGTAAATTAACCACCCAAGTAAGGTTGTCTATCTTTTTCCAAGCAAGGATTAGGGTTGCGAGGTGTAATAAAAGGTAAACATGTATTAGTAATTCACCCTCATCGAGTTTCCTGCAAATTAAATTAAAACAAAGATGAAAATATGACGAATACGATGGTATAGGGTTGTCATGGGAAAAGTACGCAAGTCATAGGGTTGTTACGATTTTAAATTTCAATAATTAAGTAAGAGAGTGTGGTTTGAAAGAGAAACACTGACTATGTATTGACTATATAAGTCTATGCGATAAAAAAGATGCACAATAGCAGCTGTGTGTCAGTACAGTTATTTGGTGAAAATAGTAAATGTGGTCATTTTGAGAAATTGACAAATTGCGAAGGCGGTTTTATACAAAATTCTCATTCAGTTGCGGCCGGTTTGCTATGCATCGTGTTGATATTATTATAAGTCTTCATTTACGGCCAGATGCACAAGAGGTGTTAAGAGATCTCTATTTTCTTGTTACTAGTAGCTTTATCTTAGTACCGTGTTAAAATTATAACAGCTTACAATATTTTTAACATAAACATGTGACACTTTTAAAATAATAGGTAACAATATAAAAGCACCAGGTACCTTCTGGTCTGTTTGAAATCGGTGCCAAGCTCGAAACGCAGTAAGTCTTAGAGATATAAACAGCTTAGAAGAGAATGGAATTTAATTCTAACGAAATATCTGAATATAGAATAGAATAAACTTTATTGTACACCAGTAAATATTGCTTACAGTAAGTTTACAAAAAATGATATGAACAAAGGGCAGCCTTATGGCTAAAAGCAATTTCTTCCAGGCCACCTTGGGATGGAAAAATAATGATAATGATGTGGGAATCAAAACATGTTAGGCTTGAAACTAGTAAATGATATCCAGCGTGGCGGCACATATGTACATATGGACATTATGTACCGCCACGGTGGACCTAGCCCATCTATCAAGTACCAATTTAGCTTGGCACCGACTATGTTCGTTTCTGTACACAAGGTAACGTGTATGCAAAAAATTAATTATAATTGGTTGAGTAGTTAGGGCGTACAGGCGATACAAACAAACAAACTAAGCGGCGGTATAATGGCTAAGGCGTCTGACTTGCGATCGAGTAGTTGCGGGTTCGAACCCCACCCAGTGCACTACTGACGTGAACCCACTCCTAACACAAGCATTTAGCTTAGATGGAGGGGTTAACAAGAATACTAGTAATGTGTAACCGAAGTTACTAGGAGTCTTAAAAAAAACCTAACATTTGGTTAGAATAGTACTTTTTCTACCTATATTGCGCATCAGATACCAGTAATTTTTATGTAGCTCACCATTTAACCTAGAAGCTGACCCGTATATTCCCCGAATAATAAGTCTAGTACAATGACGCACTTGCAATTCTCAGACACGTTGAATGCCATTATAATTATTGGGACTCGATAAAATCATATTGTTTCTACTCGCTAGTCTTTCTTTTTGCTCGTATGTGGATTTGCACGTCCTCGTGGTCCCAACAAGTCACTAGGTTTAATGACAGAGGCAGTAGTGGGACTTGTAATGCTCGAGTCTTACCCCGCATTAAACCTGTACTATGTTACTTAAGGAAATTGTATGATATTTTTTACATCTACAACACTAACTTAAGTTTAGTACCAATCTGTCAGCTTGTGCCTATTTTCGTGCTGCTTTCAATAGTGTTAAATAACACTTTTATAACACATAAACATTATACCGAAACGGATAAAGGACCATTGAGCGATATATCATAATCACACCATTAATAAAAGCTTGCTTTTAAAAAGGTTTTTTTATTTATTTTATTAACACATTTTTGCTCATTCTACTTTAATGAAATACTTACTTTAAATATTTTTCTTGTAAAATATTATGGTTTAGGAAGGTAATAGCAGAAATAGGTTATACAGTGACCAATCGTTTGAGGGCCAAAATACCTAAATCACCTCAAGCCCCACAACCAATACGTCAGTTTATATTCGGAACATTCGGGATTAAAACTAGAACCAATTTTTCCATCGTACGAAATGTTTCATCATGTGTTCAGTTTCCGCAGCACAAAAAACACTAGAGAACTACGCTCTGTTATTCAATGTCTATCCGGACCTCACTTAGTTGTGCTTTTGTGCTTACAGAACTATGTGTTAAACTGACTGTATTTATACAGTATTTTTGTGAACATAGTGGCACTGTAGTAGTTCACTGGTGGCACAACAACCTTCCAATTTAGGTCCTATGGTTAAAGGAATTAGATTCACAGCGGCAAAGCTTTAAAGGGTATGTTTTGCTCTTACTTTTAGGATATTAATCAAAAATCCATGTTGATAATTATTAAGTCTATTTTCACTGACAAATTTTCTACGAAATTAAGTCTAAATCTACGTTTTTTACACATAAATTGATATGTGTAGTAGCAAGAAGTTTTATCTAATTATGACGTAATATTATTAAGTAGACTGTATGTAATCATATTGTCTTTAATTATTATAGTTTTATTCAAGTTTGAAGTAATCAATTAGATCTTGGTCCAGAAATTACAATCTGCTACTTTTGTGTATTACAAATAAAATGACTGAAACTTCTAGACGAACGAAAACGAACACACTATATACCATTCGAAACATTTATTTTAAAAGATTCACAATATCATGACACTCTATTTCAAAGCGATATTGTAACGTTTTTGTTCCATTCCCAATAGTAATTTACGTTTAGTTCTCAATTATTGTGTAGACTGATAAAAAAGTATGGAGATCCCTAAAAGTTTTTGCAGAAATTTTACTAACTTATCGTGACATTAACAAGGAGACCTCTGTTATTTGACCACAAGCGGAAAAATACAAACTAACTTCGACGAATTCTCGGGGAAAATAATGGCTTATAAAAAGGCTAGATGACCACAAACGTCTTAATAAGGGAAGGGCGGTGGTGCGTAAAATTATTTGTCGTAAATAACGGCTCGCATGTGGGCGGAATTAACTTTGACACGAGAATTTTCCTCTGCGTATTTCTCATTCAGAAAATACTCTACCAGTATTGTAGATGCCGAGAACATGAAGCGTAAGCTACAGTTACTAATTACGTACTTTTCCTTGACATTAATCTTGATAATAAAGTTTATACATTTCCGAAGGCCATTGATTTAAATTAATATAATAAAACTACTACGAAATTATGAAGTAATTTAAATAAAAATACGTTAAAAAATAATAAGTTCTTTAACACAATATCTTTAAGATAGTGATGATTTGGAGTAAAAAGAACAAAATTGTGAGACATTTTAAATTGCGAATAAGAGCACTCGTGCGGTCACAAAACTCGTAGACCGCAGGGAATCGTCAAATCCTTTAACAAAAATACTCGAGCGTACAACGGGCTTTTGTGAACTAATTTGTAATAGATCTTGTTCAGATAACCCTGAGCCAGGGCTCTCAGACTTTCTATGACAACCTCCCTAGCGTTTATAAGGTTTACGAATGAACGAAGGTCGAACCGCTTCTCGCCTACAATTCGACTGATTGAATAATGATCTACTAAAGTCCATTAAATTAAAAACCGTTTCATTTATGTCGGACTAATATTTCCAGATGAGTCGACAGAGGTTGGCTCGTTTGCTACATTTTTGCAATATAACACAATGAGGTTAATGTCCGTGGGCACGGACTACGAACTTGCGACCCCGCTTCGGTGGAGTCATTATTTTACTTGTGAACAGAGCCGCTTACGTCGCCGTCGGTATTACTATCAGTTTTCACAAAAACAAAAAAGTCTGCTCTAACTGGATTTTAAATGGAAATGAAAAGAAGGAATTTTTTTTTTTGTTTTTAGTGGCCTACGAGACATACTTCTACTATTTACATTATTTTAATATTCGTGTCCGTATCTGCCGATATACATTTTTAATGATCCGGCACATCACTAATATCCACAAAGCGCTAAAAAAAGTAATCAATAGTCAACCCTTTTTGACGTTTCCATCAAACAAGGTCAAATGAATTTACAAGTCTTTGTACACGCACTTTTCTTTTTCTCCCTTCAGTAATATTACTCAATTTGCTATAAATTTTATTGCTATCTTAACCCCCTGTTATATTGGTACTGGTATTACATCAGGCGTCAGCTAACTGGTTTACGAGCCGAAAATTTATGACTGTTGACGTGTTTCCTTAAGTTTATTCCACCAATTATTTTATTACCACATCAAAGTATTCTTTAATAAATGTTTAGTTTTGTATGGGTTTGGCTAAAGGTGTAAGTGAATTTCTATAAAAAATTTGAAAACTCAAAGGCTTTTCAAGCTATTTCAATTCAATGAAGGAAAACACTGACAAGCATTTACAAACCTCTCGTTTGTAATAATAATAGCTATTTGAATCTTACTTGCTTTTAGCAAATCGCTCTGCTCTTTAATCAATTGCGTTGTACAAACATTCCAGTGCCCTGAATGTTTAGATTAAATGTATAACCATATAATTCTTAAGATTGTTTACGGAATTGTTGATAGAATTGTGTTTCGCGTAATGAAACGTAACTAACGTGTTTGGAAATAAGCAGAGAGAATATTAACTTTTGAAGAATTTTTAATATTGT